>CM053038.1:8300652-8835652 GCA_028564925.1 Lithobates sylvaticus
TCCATCTTCTTCTTCCTCCGATCCGCTTCTTCTTGCTCTGGTCTTCTCGTCCGGCATCTTCTTCCATGGCGTCGGCGTGTCTTCTTGGGCCGCTCCGCGCAATTGGAGGCTCCCACTGTGTGAGGCTTCGCTGCGTCTGACAGCTCTTTTATAACGGAGGGCGGGGCCACCTGGTGACCCTGCCCCCCTCTGATGCACTTCCCTATGGCTTTCCCCATGATGTCAGAGGGGGGCGGGGCCGTCCGTGCGTACGTGCTCTGATAAGGGTCTGGTATGGATTTTGAGGTGGACCCCACGCCATTTTTTTTGTCCGGGTTCCCCTTAAAATCCATCCCAGACCTGAAGGGTCTGGTATGGATATTTAGGGGGACCCCTACGTCATTTTTTTTAAATTTGAAGCGGGGTTCCCCTTAATATCCATAGCAGACCTGAAGGGCCTGGTAATTGAATTTGGGGGAAACCCCACGCTTTTTTTTTTTTTTATCAATGACTTTTTTTTATCAATGACTTTCAATGAATGACTAATCTCTGTGTTACGGGAGCCGGCAATTCATTAGCCGCGAGTGATTTTAAATAGCTTTTTTTCCTGCAAAAATTACACTTTGTGCAGGGACAGTTCTAAGCACGGGAAACATGCGCCCCTTCACAGGCATACTATAGACACCCCCAGGTACGAAATTTAAAGGAATATTACACTTTTATTGTTTCACTTTAAGCATTATTAAAATCACTGCTCCTGAAAAAACGGCCGTTTAAAAAAAAAAAAATTGCATTGATACATGTCCCCTGGGGCAGGACCCGGGTCCCCAAACACTTTTTATGACAATAACTTGCATATAGGCTTTTAAATTTAGCACTTAAGATCTCTCCCATAGACTTTTACAGGGTGCTCGCAGCTTTTCGAATTTGCCGAGAACACCCCAAATTGTTCGCTGAACAGGCGAACAGGCAATGCTCGAGTCGAACATGAGTTCGACTCGAACTCGAAGCTCATCCCTACAAGTGAATTGTGAATGCTCTCCATTTTCTGCTCTTGAAATGTGGATTATAGCTGTAATGCGGCTGGAAGGCACACCACAGCGGCAACCAGGAAGTGTCACTACCACCTAAGCGGCTTCCAGAAGTCCGGTGATGCCATTTCGGCCCTCCCTGTTGCTGGAAACTACAGTGACGAGACGCACTCCACACTGGGGTACATTATGCAAGAAGGGGCCAAAAGTACTCCACTTAAATCCCACCATTAGATCCTGCTTTACCAATGCTGTATGCACATGAACTGTGACAACGCCTGTGTTAAAACACACCTCTAACCGGCCACATGGCTCTCCAGGCTAGACAGCCACCAGGGGGCCAATATTGAACCTCAGGGAATCACCTGCCCTAGACTGTTCTAGCATATGGGCTTGGTTAATATCAACAAGGATGTGCAGCCTAGTGTATAACACCAGAGTGAAAACATTTATTAAAAACTTGTATGTAGAAAATCTTATTGTATAGCTGGTCTTTTTTGTATATATAAAAACATGCCTATATATACATACATGCATACAAATGTATGTGAGAGTATAAATAAACAAAGGACAGAGTTAAAATCCTGAAACCGTAATGGATGTTTCCTCTATCGCTCATAAGGGTAATAAAAGGATGATGGAGAGTGGATACATGTAATACGGACTATATGCAATCAAGACTTCACTATTTCAGGTTTCGCTTGAAAATAAACATAAAAATAGAATCAACAGTTTACATAAAGTGGAGTGTGATCCTTTATTATTGGAAAGCTGCTACAGATAGCAAATAGCTGATAAAGCCCCTTTTTTTTTATGTATATTACATCATAACCAGCTTACACTGAGGCAGATAATTAATCCAACTTTGGTAACACCACCACCTAGAGGCAGAATGACTAAAAACATCATACCATAAGAAAATGGCTGTTGCACCTATGTCTTTGTAAACAGCATGCTAACATTTATTCACAGCTACGGGTGAACAGATACGTCCCTACATACGTTAGGCAAAAATATATATGCTCTTCCTCAAATAAGTCACCTAAACATAGGAACCGGCTGTGCTTTTCTCCTGAAGGCAAAAGTGTAAGGACTCCATCTTTCCCTGCTTGCCAGTCTTTCCACCATAAAACTGATGTCCCTGCTATAGCTCCTGATGTGTGATTTTTGATTGTCTCCAGACACAGTATGATTTTCCAACAAGTTGTATAACCTACCTGTAAACATATGAGTACCTGTAACAACTTGAAAAAGTCTCATGATCATAAAAGGACTGTATTATAGTAACTGAAAATGAAAATTGCTGCAAGTATAAAGTGATGGATAGTATAATCGAAGGAACATTAAGGCTGGATTCACACCTCTGACGAATGCGACTCGCAGCAGGGGTCCGGTGCGTACCGGTTCTCCATTTCAGGGACGAATCAGGGCCAAATTTTTGCCTGAATTCTGCCCTGAAACGGAGCCAAAGACGCACAGTGTTCCTGTGCAAGCCGCTCCGCAGCCGCAACAGACATATGTGAACCTGTTCCATAGAGAGACAGTCACATTCTCCTGTCATGCAAATTAGATACGGGGAAACCCTCATCCAATTCGCATAGGTGTGAACCCAGCCTTAAAGCTCCCAGTTCCCCCCACAGTTAGTCTGCTATTATGGTAGGGAGATCTCATATATAGGCTTTTTAAGAATACGGCAACCAATACAGCATAACAGACTTACGTTGGCCATACATAGCTCAAATTTTGGACCATTCCTGTGATTTAGTCAAAATTTGAGTTGTGGGTGGCCCTGCTGACCCCGTTCAAAAACTTTTTAGAAATCGAAGAAGCTGGGCAGAAAAAAAATGATACCGCAGCAGGTTGGCTCTCCTGGACGAATCGGCGTCATCGTACATCGGCCGCTTTAAGACCACTAGGGGGAGTGCGTGCGCGCCCGCGGCACAACGCCAGAGCAGATGCGCGTGGCCGGCAGCTGCGATGTCCACCGGCCAGCCGCGATCGCTCCTGACAGAGACAGAACGGGGATCTATCAATGTAAACAGACAGATCCCCATTCTGTCAGAGGGAGATAGACAGATTGTCTGTTCCTAGTGATTATGAACAGTGATCTGTCTCCTCCTCCATTCACTATACTCCCCCCACAGTTAGAAACACCTCCCTAGGGAACACTTAAAAAAATGTAAAATGCCATAAATCATATCCCCGATTTTGTAGATGCTCTAACTTTTGCGCAAACCAATCAATATGCGCTTATTGTGATTTTTGTTTACCAGAAATAGGTAAAAACCGATGAAGCAATTTGTTTGTTTAGATTTTTTGGGGGGTATTTATTATAGCAAAAAGTGAAAAATATTTTTCAAAATTGTCGCTTTTTTTTTTGTTCATAGCGCTAAAAAAAAAAAATTGTGAACGAATACCACCAAAAAAACTATTTGTCAGAAAAAAAGGACATGCATTCTGTTTGGGTACAGCGTTGCACGACCGCGCAATTGTCAGTTAAAGCAAGACAGTGCTGTATCACAAAAATTGGTCTGGTCATTAAGGGTTCTTTAAGTGGTTAAGCCACTCACGTTCATAGTCTACTGACAGTGAGCACATTTGGAAAACACATTAGTTGAAAACTTTTTTTCTGAAAAGATTTTGAAGAGCAGAGAAGTAAAGCTATCTTTCATATAAAATAACAGTCACCACCAGTAAACAAGTGCGAACAGGTTCTATGCTACTGAAAGAGAACAACAATATCGGGAAGGAATTTACCCTTGGGCTATTTGGCTTTTATAAAGAGATAAAAGCAGCTTTAATAGAAAGCTGGGGGCGAAACCTCAAACAGTACACTGTCATGTAGACATGGGAACCATCAAAAAATTTGTTTTGTTTCGTTCCGTTTCGTTAAAAAAAAAATTCGTAATTCGTGTACGAATTCCGTTCGAATTCGTACGAAATACGAATTTCGTACGAATCGTTAAAAAAAAAAATTTGAATCGTTACTCGAGTATAAGCCAAGTTTTTCAGCACATTTTTTTGTGCTGAAAGTGCCCCCCTCGGCTTATACTCAAGTCAAGCACTTTTCTGCAGCAAAAAAAATAATTTCCGACCCGACTTTGGGGCCCCGTATCTCGGGGCCACTTGGGTATAGGAGTCCCAAATTTGGTGTGCCAACCCAGTGGACCCAGCACTATAACATATCCAAATATGGGGTTCCTAGCACTAAGTACCCCCAAGATACAGGGCCCCAAAGTCGGTTCAGAAAATGTCATTCTCTGCTGCAGAAAAGTGCTTGAGATTTTCTGACCCGAATTTGGGGCCCGATATCTCGGGGACACTTGAACTAGCACTACAACATATCCAAAGATGGGGTTCCTAGCACTAAGTGGCCCCGAGATACAGGGCCCCAAAATCGGTTCAGAAAATGTCAAAAGTGCTTGAGATTTTCTGACCCGAATTTGGGGCCCCATATCTCGGGGACACTTGGTGCTAGGAACCCCAAATGTTGTATTCCAACCCAGTGGAATTAGCACTACAACATATCTAAAGATGGGGTTCCTAGCACTAAGTGACCCTGAGATACAGGGCCCCAAATCGGTCAACTGTGTCCATCTGCATGGGCACAGTGAGGCTGCAAATGGGCATCGTTGACCCTCCACTTACAGTAGCTGCGCTTTTCTCACCCTAGGCTTATACTCGAGTCAATAAGTTTTCCCAGTTGTTTGTGGTAAAATTAGGTGCCTCGGCTTATATTCTGGTCGGCCTATATTCGAGTATATACGGTAATACGAAAGAAATTATTATAGCGGTTATAACACAGCTCCCGCTGTGTGAGGCTTCGCTCCGTCTAACAGGTCTTTTATAATGGAGGGCACCTGGTGACCCCGCCCCCCTCTGACATCATGGGGAAAGCCACAGGAAAGTCCCCATGACGTCCCTGTGCGTCAGAGGGGGGCGGGGTCACCAGGTGCCCTCCGTTATAAAAGACCTGTCAGACGGAGCAAAGCCTCACACAGCGGAAAAGAAGAAGAACAGACACCGACGCCATGGAAGAAGATGCCGGACGAGAAGGACAAGAAGACCAGAGCAAGAAGAAGCGGATCGGAGGAAGAAGATGATGGAAGAAGATGCCGGAAGGAGAAGATGAAGAAACCGAAGGATAAAGAAAGGAAGAAGGAAGAGCAGAAGAAAGAGGATTTTAATAAAGGAATTGTCAAAGACCGTCTCCTGTCATTTTTACCATTTTTGTCACTTTTTTGGTGAAATGGTAGAGGTACATTTGTACCCCCTTACCATTTTACACAGGGGGGGGCGGGATCTGGGGGTCCCCTTGTTAAAGGGGGCTTCCAGATTCCGATAAGCCCCCCGCCCGCAGACCCCCACAACCAATGGCCAGGGTTGTGGGGATGAGGCCCTTGTCCTCATCAACATGGGGACAAGGTGCTTTGGGGGGGACCCCAAAGCACCCTCCCAATGTTGAGGGCATGTGGCCTGGTACGGTTCAGGAGGGGGGGGCGCCCTCATCCCCCCCTCTTTTCCTGCGGCCTGCCAGGTTGCGTGCTCGGATAAAGGGTCTGGTATGGATTTTGATTGGGACCCCACGCCATTTTTTTTTTTTGGCCAGGGTTCCCCTTAAAAACCATCCCAGACCTGAAGGGTCTGGTGTGGATATTTAGGGGGGGGGGGCCCACATTATTTGTTTTTAAATTTGAAGTGGGGTCCCCCTTAATATCCATAGCAGACCTGAAGGGCCTGGTTATTGAATTTTTTTTTTTGACACTTTGTCATTCGAATCATTCAAATTCATTCGAATCATTCGTTATATCCGCTATAATAATTTCTTTCATATTAGTTGAAATTCGATATTTGGTAGTTGGATTCGAATAATTCGGAGCCGAAATTCGTAAACGGAATTTCGTATTCCGTACAGAATTCGTATTCGAAAAAATTCATCCTACGGATTCGTACGAATGTACGAATTCCCAAAAATTTGTACGAATTTCGAATTCGTACGAAACTAATCGCACATGTCTACTGTCATGAGAAAAGTATAGACTATGATTGCTGGACCTCATTTGACAATGCAAATTTCTAAGGCTTTATATATGAGAATCATAGACTTGAAACAAGAAGACCCGTAATGCCGCGTACACACGATTGGAATTCTCGGCGGAAAAGCCTTGGAAGGTTTTTCCGATGGAATTCCGCTCAAGCTCGTGTTGCTTACACACGGTTACACCAAATTCCAACTGTCAAGAATGTGGTGACGTACAACACTATGACGAGCCGCGAAAATGAAGTTCAATGCTTCCGAGTATGCGTCAAATTGTTTCCGAAGCATCGTCAGAATTTTGCGCGTCAGAATTGCCACAGACGATTGGAATTTCCGATAGAAACTTTTTCCGTCTGAAAAATTGAGAACATGCTCTCAATCTTTTGCTGGCCGGAATTCCGCCAGCAAAAGTCCGATGGAGCCTACATACGGTCGCATTTTCCGATGAAAAGCTCTCATCAGTCTTTTGCTGGCTGAATTTCCGGTCGTGGGTACGCGCTTTAGAGCTTTAGAGAAGTGTCGGAATGAACTGACAGGGAACTAATAATCTCAAAAAAGAGGTCACCAGTGGCTGCCACTTTTTTTTATACCAGGAAGAATCACTTTAAGGGCTTATGCTCAGTTGTATAAAATAGTAACTAGTACACAGAATCTTGCTGGCAGACGTTGGCAGCATGATCCAATGTAAAAATAGCTCTGTACTCAATACACATGTACTGAGCAATGTTTACATGTGTCAGGGCCGGATTAACATAGGGGCTATTGGAGCTGCAGCTCCAGGCCCCTTTCTCAAGATAGGCCCATTTGCACCAAAAATTTTTTTTTTTCAAAAATAAAAAAAATGACTTTGAGCGTTGTAGCTCAGCGATCAGGAGTCACAGAGACACCACATTTGTGGGGTAGGCAGCTATACCCAGGCTAAGTCTGACACTTCTCTGCTACATGTAAAAAATCATCTTTTTTTTTATAGAAAATTACTCAGAAGCCTCAAGCATTATATATGTTGTTTTAGCAGACACCCTATGGAATAAAATGGTGATCTTTGCAACTTTTTATGTTACACGATATTTGCGCAGCAATTTTTCAAACGTTTTTTTTGGAAAGAAACTGTTTCATTCATAAAAAAAAACACTTAGTTAGCACGATTTTTTTGGTGTACTAAGCGATGCTTTAAATTTTTTTACAGGTTACATGTTTAGAGTTACAGAGGAGGTCTAAGGCTAGAATTATTGTTCTCGCTCTAATGATCGTTGCATATGTAACCTGTGTGTATCTGGCTCTGATACTAACCAGTGCCTACCCAGCCACTGACTAGTATCTCTCCCCAGCCTGTCCCCACACACCCTCTCACCTGCTGACCTGTGAATGGGGGAATCACTCCCGCAGTGTTATTGTGTTCTGCCAGTGAATACGATGATCAGTGTTGCTAACTATAGCTGGCAGCACTGATTGTTTTGAGGAAAACCTGAGAGGCTGGTTGTACTCAAGTCGGTTAATAGGTTGACTTGTGTAAAACCAATCAATCCATGTATGGCCCGCTTAACCACTACACAGTCCCTAAATATCCTTCCACAAACCTTTACATTTTTCCTTCCCTTCATCCTCCTCTCCTATACATAGTGCCCACTGTCATACTCTCCACACTTCTCTCCTGTACATACTGCTCACTGTCATACCCTCCACACTTCTCTCCTATACATAGCGCACGCGGTCATATCCTACACACTCCTGTACATAGTGCCCGCTGTCATACACTTCTCTCCTGTACATAGTGCCCACTGTCGTACCCTCCACACTCCTCTCCTGTACATACTGCTCACTGTCATACCCTCCACACTCCTCTGCTGTGCATACTGCCCACTGTCATACTCTTCACACTCCTCTCATGTACCTAGTGCCCACTGTTAGACCCTCCACATTCCTCTCCCTCACCTGCACATACTTCCCACTTTTATACCATCCATTCTCCTCCTCTATGCCTCTTACCCACAAAAACAGTTCTTTAAAATTATACTGAATATCCTCAATGTTACCAGCTCTAGAATGGGCACACTTTTGTTAGTTCAACTAAAGGAAATCTCAGTCCTCATATTTGTTCTGCCCCATTATTAGTACTTATTTAATTTTGTAATTACTATTGTGATGTATAGATGAACGTAGGGGATGTCAGCTACTCTAAATATAGCACTTGTAAAAAAGTGTTCCTGAAAATATTTTTGAAATGTTGGCAACTATGCGGGTCAGTAGGGGGCCCCATGAGAGGCTCCTGGGTTCCAATGATATTAAAGCGGTAGTAAACTTTTCTAACATTACTATTTTTTAGAGGCCCTGAGGTAGGTTATGCCATAATGTACAAGTATGCACAGCATATTAGCACATTAGGGTACACTTAAATTGTCAGACTGAGCCCTCCAGTGCTGTGCTGTGATTAATCCGGCCCGGGCGCTTCCATCTTCGCCCGGTCTTCCTTCTGGGTTCTGTGCCTTCGGTCACTTGCCTTGGCCGGGCTGCGTTGATGTCATTCCCACGCATGCTCATGTGCATCCTCTTTCTCTCATCCCCCCTTTCTCTCTCATCCTCTTTCCCTTACCCCTCACACCTCTTTCATCCCCCCTCTCTCTCTCTCTCTCTCTCTCTCTCTCTCTCTCTCTCTCTCTCTCTCATCCTCCCTCTCTCTTTAATTTAATTTGTTATAACAAACAATTGTTTGCATTTTTATTTATTTATTTATTGTTTATAAAGGACCCCACCAAAATCCTCAGCACCAGGCCCATGATGTTCTTAATATGGCCCTGACATGTGTACAGTGTAAATGGCCTGTTTCTAGGATGTAGGCGGCTTTTCCAGGATGCCGCCTAACATCTGTTTATTTACTAGGACGCAGGCAGCCTATCAGCAAAGCCACTTACTGCCTTTCTGTTGCTAGAACACAGGAAGCATCTCAATGAAGCCACCTAGTGTCCTGACATTGTTAGAACATTAGCTGCTTCTCATTGAGCCTGCCTAACATCCTTCTTTTGCCAGGAAGCAGGCAGCTTCTCAGTGAAGGCATCTAGCATCCTCCTGTTGCTAGGTTGCAGGCAGCTTCTCAGTGAAGGCATCTAGCATCCTCCTGTTGCTAGGTTGCAGGCAGCTTCTCAGTGAAGCCATCTAGCATCCTCCTGTTGCTAGGTTGCAGGCAGCTTCTCAGTGAAGCCATCTAGCATCCTCCTGTTGCTAGGTTGCAGGCAGCTTCTCAGTGAAGGCATCTAGCATCCTCCTGTTGCTAGGTTGCTGGCAGCCTTTCAATAAAGAATCTAGCATCTTTCCATAGCTAGGAATTAGGTAGTTTCACAATGAACCTGCCTATCATCCTAATGCTAGGACGCAGGTAGCATCTCAGTAAAGCTATCTACTGTAGCATCCATCTGTTGCTAGGAATCAGGAAGTTTCTCAGTGAATCTGCCTATAATGCTTTTGTTGCTAGGACACAGACAGCTTCTTAGTGAACCCCACCTAGCATCCTTCAGTTGCTAGAAAGCTGACAGATTCTCAATAAAACTGCCTAATATCCTTCCATTGCTAGGATAGAGGCAGCTTCTCAATAAAGTCCTCCAGCATCCTTCCGTTGCTAGGAACCAGGTCGTTTCTCAATGAAGCTGCATTTCTTCCTTCTGTTGTTAGAATGCAGCTTCTCAGTGAAGCCAGCATCCTTCCATTGCTAGGAAGCAGGCAACTTTTCTTTAACCACTTGACCACTGGGCAGTTAAACCCCCTTCCTAACCAGACCAATTTTCAGCTTTCGGTGACCCGCTGTTTACCGTGATCCGTGATGCGCCGGGTCCTCGGGACCCGGCGGTCACGGATGTTCCCGAGTGCGAGCCCCAGGGGGCGCGCGGGAGCAAGTTTCTGGGAGGACGTCCGTAGGACGTCCACTCAGGGAAACCCGAAACCCGACCGCGCTGTAGCCGTCTTTCGACATCGGCATGTGGTTAAAGCTCCCTATCATCCTTCCATTGCTAGGACACGGGTAGCCCAATCTATAACTGGCCTTTGCAGTTAGACTATAGAGTTAGGACCACAGTATAATGAGGAGTCTTGACTTAGGCACTGTGGCTTACACATGTAGCACCCTGGTAGTAGGCAGGGTTGTTAACAAATTTAGCTTGCTAGGTGGTAGCTAGCCTGAAGCCTATCCCGGGAACACCTGGCTGCTGGGCTGTTTGAGGCCTATCCAGGTTTGAGAGAAGCAGCACAGGGTTGGGGCTTTCGGCCGGAAGCCCAACCAAGTTGCAGAGGTTCCAAGGACGGGGGAACCGAATTGTTGCCAGCGGTACTGGATAAGCAGTTGCCCCATGGGACGACCACTCCTGTTACCAGAGGCAAGGGAGGATCAAGGTCAGAGATAAAGGAGACACAGTCGCCACTAAAATGGTTGTAAACCACCTGAGACATTTTTACATATAGGTAAGCCTATAATAAGGCTTACTTATATGTACTGAAAATATCTCCTAAACAAGTGCCGTTTAGGACATATTTACCTTGTAGTGCTCCGATGAGGTCATCGGCACATGTGCAGTGAAGAAATGTCCCTCCATGCTGTTTCTTCCCCAGCCTGTGCCGTGACTGGCAGCTTCCACGCGCATGAGCGGGAGTGATGTCACACGGCTCCGGCCACTTACAGAAATTCCATTGCCCCGGAAGGAAGAGGGGCGAAGATGGATGCTTCCATCAGAGGGGACATCACAGACATTGCAGGCTTCGTTTGCCTGTAAGTGCCACATAATAGGCTAGTATGCATCGCCATTGGCAGCCAAGTAAACCGAATGTGACGTTGTGACGTTGCTTCCGTGTTTACACAACGCAGACTGGAACAAAGCCTTCTGGCTTCCTTCCAGTCTCACTCTAGCCGGCGGAAGTGCCGGATCGTGGATCGGGTCACCCTGTGGGACAGGAGGCCGGGAATAACAGCCGGGGATAACAGCCGAGCGGCTTTTAGCCGCATTGGTTGTTATCCCTGAAGAGCTGACCTCCCGCTCTAAAAAACGGTACCGGAATGAGGCATGCCTCATCCCTATATAACCCCTTAAAGCTGAGGCCGCATATGTGCGTACAGTCGGCGCTAAGGGGTTTTAAACCAGGCTGTAGGAAATACAGCTTTCTAATGCCGCGTACACACGGTTGGAATTTCCGATGGAAACAGTCCGATGGGAGCTTTTCATCGGATTTTCCGGCCATGTGTCTACCCATCGGTCTTTTTCTGTCGGCATTTTCGCCGGACTTTGGATTGAGAGCCTGTTCTTAATTTTTCCAACGAAAAACCTTTCTATCAGATTTTTCGATCGCGTGTATGCAATTCCGACACGCAAAATTACGAAGCATGCTCGGAAACAATTTGACGCATGCTCAGAAGCAATAAACTTCCCTTTTATAGTGCCGTCGAAGGTGTTGTATGTCGTGGTGTTATTGACCGTCAGAATTTTGTGTGACCGTGTGTAGGCAAGACAGTTTGAGCGAAGTTCCAGCGGAATTTCCGACTGGAAAACCATCAGAGCTTTTTCCAACGAGAATTCAGACCGTGTGTACGTGGCATTAGTGAAAATAAAAAAAAATACCTGTCCTCCAACACGGCCTGATAAACATTACCAATTACACAACTCCTACAGCAGTAAATCACAGAAGTGAATAAAGTTCACAATTTCTAGTATAGAGTATAGAAAAAAAAAAACAGGAAATCATGCTTACTATCTGGCACCCCTTCACAAAAACTACCTCTGAGTTATTGACCCGAGCCTCCAAGCAGCTATCGGTCGTTCTCCGATATGACTTTCATAGGATTCACTGGTTACAAATTCACTGTCCATGGGATTGCTTTTTTTTTTTTTCCTTTCCATTTTCTGAGATTATCATGTATTTTGTTTGTATGGATTCCTGTGGCTGATTGAGGTGTAATTAAAACCACCTGGTGCCTTCTCTGCACTGGCTAGCCTGGGGGATGGGTGTGGTCAGGTGTTTTTCGGTCACAGGAAGAGATGGCATACACCCTACAAACCAATTGTATCAGATTCTACCGATTTTTATATTGGACTCATCTCATACCTTTTCAAACTGATCCACATCAGAAGCATCGCAGAGACTGTTTCTGCCTACCCACACATGTCCATACAGTTGGACTCACGAGATCGGTCATATATTTTCATCGATTATCGCTACACACTCACTGTCGCAGGTAGGACTTTGTCGTTACCACTCCTACTAAACTCGAATCATTACGTTATCATGTCCATGTCGCAAAGTCGCACTTTCGGCTTCACAAGTCGTTCTATGTCATCTTTCATGTTTTGTCATACTTTCTACCCAACGCACTCGAGAGACTAAAGCGGCATAACGCCCGTCATCTCCAGTAGCAACACGGCTACTCATACGTCTTGCTGCATTTAGCATAACGCCCGTCATCGCCAGTAGCAACACGGCTACCCACACGTCTTGCTGCATTTTTACATAAACGCCCGTTATCTCCAGTAGCAACACGGCTACTCATACATCTTGCTGCATCCGACATTACGCCTGTCATCTCCAGTAGCAACACGGCTACTCATACATCTTGCTGCATCCGGCATTACGCCTGTCATCTCCAGTAGCAACACGGCTACGCATATGTTTTTCTGCATTTTGCTTAAACACCTGTCATCTCCAGTAGCAACACGGCTACTCATACGTTTTCTTTACCCCCTTTTTTCACCCTTCCAGGTCAGTTCCCCCTTTTTGCCCCCCCCCCCCCCCAGTCCATCAGAGCATCTGTCACTGCCATCCCCCGCACTTCTTGCAGTTACCGCAAGTTCGTGTCATGGGCCCCCACACCTTGCAACCTCCGCAAGTCGATCCACTCCTTGCCTTCGCGGCAAACCCATCTCACACGCAAGTCACTGCCATCCCCCACACATCTTACAGCACCACAGGTTTGTGTCATGGGCCCCCACACCTTGCAACCTCCGCAAGCCGACCCACTCCTTGCCTCCGCGGCAACCCTTTTAAACGCAAGTCACTGCCACCGCTGCAGCTTGCTACTTCGGCCTCCGCGGCCAATCGTCTCCAGTAGCCCACACAGCTACTCACGCCTTTCTCTATCCCTTTTCACCTTTTAGATCAGTAAGTTGCCAACTGGTCTCTCCTACGAACAGGATCAGACCATCTCTTTCTCAGGTAAAAAAAAAAAAAAAAAAAAAAAATCGAGGGCTCGCATCTCTTCACCAGGGGGTCAGCTATGGCCCCGAATCAGCTCTTGCAACCCATCTTTCAAAAAAAAAAAAAAATAAAAAAAAAAAAAAAAAATATTTTTATGTCACCCTATCGTAGGTACCAGGTTCGACCCCAACAGAGACTCTAGCACTAGGGTAGCAAGCAGGTGCATAGGTTGTTGTTATTTTTAGTTTCCTTTCTCTCTACACACCTTTCACTACATATCCTCGTTTCACGCACATATTTGGCTCAGTATCCAGGCGTTAGTAACTGTCACATACTTCTATGCATGTCACTCTGTTTTCGAAGCACAAGCCTTCACTACGCAGACAAGGTCACCTAGTCTCATGACTTGCTGGCAGTGCAAGTATTAGCTGACCGAACCTACGTCAAACTACTACAGATCGAAACATTCCTACTTAGCAACCAATCAGCAGCCACTCTCCCCAGTACCGCCCTGGGGGGCTCTGGTTAACCAGTCCGTGCCGAGCACAGACGGACACCCGAGCATCGGTTACCTGGCCAGTCACCTCCTGGCTCACCTCGGTTGTCATGCAGTCTTTGAGTTTCCAAATAGGCCAGAGGAACAATCTCACTCAGCGCTCATGCGCAATCCCCGATCTCCCCATACCGGCGCACGGTATTCCGCTCTGTTCTCACAACCCCCCTCCCCTAATTTATTAAACGCAGATTTGGCTCAGTAACCAGGCGTTAGTAACTGTCACATACTTCTATGCATGTCACTCTATTTTCGAAGCACAAGCCTTCACTACGCAGACAAGGTCACCTAGTCTCATGACTTGCTGGCAGTGCAAGTATTAGCTGACCGAACCTACGTCAAACTACTACAGATCGAAACATCCCTACTTAGCAACCAACCAGCAGCCACTCTCCCCAGTACCGCCCTGGTGGGGCTCTGGTTGAACTAGTCCGTGCCGAGCACAGACGGACACCCGAGCATCGGTTACCTGGTCAGTCACCTCCTGGCTTACCTCGGTTGTCATGCAGTCTTTGAGTTTCCAAATAGGCCAGAGGAACAATCTCACTCAGCGCTCATGCGCAACCCCGATTGTTACCATACCGTCGTACGGTATCATGCTTCGTTTCCCACATCTCCCCTCCCCATCCAAGCACAACACCATAGTTTTGATTAAAATCTCCAGGCGTTAGTAACTGTCACATACTTCTATGCATGTCACTCTATTTTCGAAGCACAAGCCTTCACTACGCAGACAAGGTCACCTAATCTCATGACTTGCTGGCAGTGCAAGTATTAGCTGACCGAACCTACGTCAACTTGCTACAGATCGAAACATTCCTACTTAGCAACCAATCAGTAGCCACTCCCCCCAGTGCCGCCCTGGGGGGGCTCTGGTTAACCAGTCCGTGCCGAGCACAGACGGACACCCGAGCATCGGCTACCCGGCCAGTCACCTCCTGGCTCACCTCGGGTGTCACGCATCCCCGGAGTTTACATATAGGCCCAGGAACATCCCACTCAGCGCTCACGCGCAACCCCTGGTTGTCCCCATACCTGTCGCACAGGTATCCTGCTCTGCCCCCCCCCCCTTTTTCCCCAAGCTACAAACGCCCATATATTTTCTCCTGTCTTTCAAACTCGAAAGAAAAGAAAAAAAAAAAAAAAAAACAAACGCCCATTCCCCCTCCCTTTTTTATTTATTTATTTTTTATTTTATTTTTTTTTTTTTTTCCCTCCTGTCTTACAAGCTTTACAAAAAAAAAAAAAAAAACACACACACACATCTGGGACAATAATGATGTTAACTTAGCATCCCTCCTCCATAGCAGCACACAACTTGGCCAAGAACAAATCATATTAGAGGGGAAACGTCTCCATCATCCTGAAGGCCAGCGACCCTTGACTTAATCGCACGCTCACTGTTTCAGAGTTTGCGCTGTGCCTTAGGGACAGTCGGAGACGCGCATGCAGGGCAACCCCAACAGGAAGGTTGAAGTGGACGCGTATCTGCATACAGCATGGATCTAGGTCATTAGCACGCAGGGTGCTCATTCCATGACTATCACCATTCTTTCTTCAGACCCGGGAGTGATCCCTTACCTCCCGCCTCTTAGTGTTTTTCTTCCAGGTACAAGACCCCCACCAAATCCTTAATTCAGACGTGCCAGCAACAACGGATCTGCCCATGGGAGACAATTTCCCACGAACCAACATGGCATGCCAATGTTCATTCCGTCAGCGTCTCCCTCTTCACCTCAGGTAGTCATGGACGCCACAGCCCCCACAGGTCCTCGCCTCAATTTTTGGCCATCTTGGGTTCACAGGGCCATGGCTGTCAGAATCCTCTTGATTCCCGGGATCACTTAGTCATCCTCGTTGTTCGAACTCTACCCCATTGTTGCAGCAGGCCACATCTGGTGCAGCAACCGGGCAAGACAAACAGGGTCGTTTACCACAGACAACCAAGCCACAGCCAGTATTATACATAGGTCCAAGTCGCTGGCCATCATGGCCTTCCCGCACAGGCCAGTGCCACTATCCCCGCAGCACCAATCAGAGGTCCTCTGCGTCCACATCCCAGACAAAACAATACTCTAGCCGTCACATTACCCGTTAACCTTGCGTCGTCCTTTTCGCAGGAACCTGGAACCGACCCGACCATGTCTCTTATCCCACATTGGTTGTAGTTAACCTCGCATCCGAACAACACCTTCGCGATACTACCCGCCTCATTAATCTATCGTTATCTCAAATGCCCTAAAGGCCTACTGTACAGCCCGGAACTTGTCTCACGGGTTACTAGCCTCAAACCCCAGGGGCGACAACAGGAGACCTCCATCACATCCTGGCTTCCATGTCATGCCGCCACACACAGTTGGCTTTTCACACAATACCAAATTACCTCCCTAACCGAGTCTTTTGCGCCCTTCTCTTGGCATATAGCCCAGCTCACCAGGGCTTATCGCCCAGCTCACCAGGGCTCACCTTACAGCAGGCCCAGGGCACAATTCAGGTCTATTTATGTTGTTAGTCTTGTGACGTGTTTATGTGTTTTCTTTCATATCTCTCGAAGATCGGAGGGCTCCGACCATAAATAAGAAGGCCAGCATGGTGGCCTGTAATTATGGGAGGAGCCCGGAGGGTATTTAACCAGACCACCCACAACAGGCTGTGTCGGTTCCAGTGCAAGGTACCCACCCACCCTTTTCCCTTCTCAGAGTACTTCTTTCAAAACATCCTTCTCTACAGAAGTATCCATTTACTGTCAAGGTATGCGCCCTTCTCTTGGCATATAGCCCAGCTCACCAGGGCTTATCGCCCAGCTCACCAGGGCTCACCTTACAGCAGGCCCAGGGCACAATTCAGGTCTATTTATGTTGTTAGTCTTGTGACGTGTTTATGTGTTTTCTTTCATATCTCTCGAAGATCGGAGGGCTCCGACCATAAATATAGTTTGGTTATATAAAATCTGCAGGAGAACATATAGTACTGGATATAGCAAGGCAATGATCAGAGTACCACCACTGATAGACAGTATGTTATTAATTAGAAATGCAAAGAAGAACAAAAGGGCACTTCTGAATACAGTCTAAAAGATCAATTTATTATTAAAAAGCATATAAACCACTCACATGTAGTAGAATAAAAAGGGAATGTCATAAGCTATGTTGTTGTGCAGACACCCAGGCAGTGCAAATATGATGGGGAGCAGAAACCACCAAGAAGAGAGGATATACAAGCTTTGGAGTAGATCTGAGAGCATGGGAACTCGGCCGATGATGTCATACATCTGGAGGTGTGAAGCAGTTTGGCTACGTGTTTCGAGGCAGTGATTCCTCTTTCTCAAGCCTGCATATTTGAATATTAATAAATGGATCTTACATGTAGCACTTAGAAGCGCTCTTTAGTGTTTCTTTGCATTGCTAGAGAAATTCCCTCTATCTGCTGAGGAGCTGCACTAAAGCCTATTCCACGCCAGTAGTTTTTTTTCATTGAACCCAGCAAGGCTGAACAAAAAAAACCTGACAGCTCAGAAGGAGCTGCTGTATTAACAATCCAATGTTAGTACAGCAATCTCCCCTGCTGTTGTGTGCAGGGGGAAGCCCCCGCCAGAACACTTCCAGCACAGCACTATAAACCATTGGCTGAGAGCACTGATTGGGAGCCGATTGCCAGACCTTGTTCAGTAATTCCCCTTCGACAGAACGGCCGGCTTCTGTCAGACTGACTCCAGTGTGTACTAGGCTTAAGTCTTATTTAATCCAAATGAGCCTACCTGTTATAAAGCCTATGTGGTCATTATGAACTTTCCAACTTTCCCTTCCACAGGCGGTGGTCTCAGCAGGGAGCATCGATAGTTTCAAAAAACTATTAGATAAGCACCTGAACGACCCCAACAGGCAGGGATATACAATGTAATACTACTGGGCACACCTACTATGTAACTATGTAACTTGGACTTCACCACTCTGAAGTTTACTGGCTTGTTTGCACTGTAACCTACAGTATTTGGTTTATTGTTCTAAATTAGACCAATTGTAAAAAATATCTGAACTTTTGCAAGTGGAGGAGTGAAGTTCCTTTCTTGTATTAAAGCGGGACGGTACCTGAAAAAAAAAAAATTAAAAGCCAGCAGCTACAAATACTGCAGCTGCTGATTTTTAATAAATGGACACTTACCTGTCACAGGTTCCATCGATGTGGGCAGCAGAGGCCGATCAATTGATCGGCTCTCTGCTGCTGCCGGTGCCATTCTCAGTGAGGGAATCAGGAAGTGGCTTCACTTCCCGGTTCCCTACTGCGCATGCGCGAATCGCGCAGCGCAATGAGAATCGTCCGCGCTGTCTGCCGGGACACGTGTGTGTCCCGGCAGACAGCGCGCCAGGACAGGAAGTGGCGTAAACACCCGTGGGAGTTTATGCCCTTAGTTGTGTCTTAAGCCCCATACACACGGTCGGATTTTCGCATGGATTCTGTCCGATCGGACAATGTTGTCGAAAAATCCGACCGTGTGTATGCACCATCGGACAGTGTACGTCGGATTGTCCGACGGACAAAGTCCTATCTCCTGCTGGATAGATTTTTTGACAACAAGGTCCGATCACACCAAATCCGATCGTGTGTATGGTAGTCCGACGGACAAAGTGCTGCGCATGCTCAGATCACATTACAAGACCAAAGCTATTGGCTACTAGCCTCTACGTAGTCCCGTCGTAGGCAACAAACGTCACCACGTTCAGAATGATCGGATTTTCCGACAACTTTGTCCGACCGTGTGTACGCAAAACCAACATCGGACAAAGTACGACGGACATGGTCCTCGGATAATCCGCGCGTGTGTATGGGGCTTTAGACAGGTATCTGTACCCCCCTCCCCCCTGAAAGGTGCCAAATGTGACACCGGAGGGGGGGAGGATTCCGAAAAGCGGAAGTTCCACTTTAGGGTGGAATCCCGCTTTAAGAGAGGCATGGACTGCAGAGAGAGAGAGAGAGAAATAACATTTTGCCCCTGCACAAATCATTAGTAAGACCTCATCTGGAATATGCAGTTCAGTTTTGGGCACCAGTTCTCAAAAAAGATATCAGGTAACTGGAGAAAGTGCTGAGAAGGGCAACCAAACTGATAAGAGGCATGGAGGAGCTCAGCTATGAGGAAAGATGAGAGGAACTGAATGTATTCTCTCTTGAGAAGAGGAGATTAAGGGGGCATATGTTCAACATGTACCAAATTATAAGGAATATAATAAATATAGTGAACTTGGTGTTGAGTTATTTACTTTAAGGTCATCACAAAGGACAAGGGGGCACTCTTTAGGTTTAGAGGAAAAGAGATTTCATCTCCAAATACGGAAAGGTTTCTTCACAGTAAGAGCTGTGAAAATGTGGAATAGACTCCCTCCCAGAGGTGGTTCTGGCCATCTCAGTAGATTGTTTTTAAAAAGGCCTGGATTCTTTCCTAGGTGTACATAATATACCTGGGTACTAACATTTATAGGTAAAGTTGATCCAGAGAAAATCGGATTGCCTCTCGGGGGATCAGGAAGGATTTTTTTCCCCTGCTGTAGCAAATTGGAGCATGCTCTGCTGGGGATTTTCGCCATCCTCTGGATCAACTGTGGATATTGGATTGTGTATATTTGATTGTATGATTTTTTTTTTTTTTGTTGGTTGAACTAGATGGACTTGTGTCTTTTTTCAACCTGACTATGTAATTGTGGAGGCTGAAAAATTTTAAGTAACCTTAGCTCAGAGGCTAAAGAATCATAATGTTAATGGAAACCTGACCGTTTTCCATGCTCTTGATGACTAGATCACACTGGTTTAGCCAGCCTACAAAGTCCAAGAGACTCACTGCCCACATCTGGTATTTTGTCACAATATGTGTCATGACAAGAAAGAGACAGGAAGCTTCATGCTGGTAACACTTATCACTCACGTCCTACACTTGTATGCCTTTCTTTGTAATTAGTTCATTGTTTTCCGGCAATGGACAACACCCACAACACTACAAATATAAATTGTATGATTTTCTTCTTAAAGTCTAAAGCCTGGTACACAACACAATTTTTTTTTCATTTAACCCGGGGGGGTTGAACAAAAAAAAAAGTTACAGCTCAGATCCGAGCCACTGCACTAACAATCTGATGTTAGTACAGTATTCTTCCCCTATTGCAATAGTGTTTGGACAGGGGGGTGGCCTCCCTGCAAGAACACACTGGTCAGTGCCATTGGCTAAGAGCGCTGATAGGGAGCCAGACAGCTGCTGGTTTTCCAGCATTCTCGTTCGACAGAAGCTGTCATACACACGGGTCGGATGCCAGACAGTTTTTATTTAACCAGCCGATGTCGCCCGACATTTTGCCTGTGTGTACTAGCCCTAAGTTCATCCAAACTGATCTCTTAGTACATTTAGTATCATGGGAGACTCATAATAATCTAATGAAGAAGTTTCTCTGTTGGAAATGCTTTTAGTAGCCTCTTCAGTGGCCTTTGTCTTCTTGCCGCTCCCCTCCATGACTATGTGAACACTTTATCAGTGAGATTTAGGAGTCACCTCCTTACTAAACTTATCCTAACTTCCTGTCGGGACAGGAAGTGATAGGACATCTCCCCAATTGAGAAACATACAATAGCACATTTTAGTAGAGTGGGGAAAGATTAGAGCTTCTGATCAAGAGTTTTTATTGTGGCTCGTGCCTTCATGGCCTAAACACCAATGCCCCCATGCCCCCCATTTCTTGTATATGTGTCAAAAGACCAAGGGACTGAAGGGAAATCTTCCCAATTTGTCACAGAGAGAAATGTTAATTGTCCATCCCTCTATCCAAAAAAAATCCTGCTAATAACTTCATATTTTTAGAATTAAAATTTTTAATATAAGTTTATTTAGAAAAAAAAAACCTACTTAAATGTTTCTAAAGTTGACACCATTACTATTTAAAGATTAATTGGGGCAATCAATCACTGGGTTTGTTTAACAAAAAAAAAGAGGGGAGGGGGCACTCGTGAGCAGCGCACACAGATGGCCACGAGGTAATCCCGCTCCTCTGCTATGGACCACATTGGCCGATTATAACGCTGCTGGGAGAGGTTTTCATCCCGGCTTCTGTGGACATAGCATCTCCCGCACCCCCCGGGGATCGGATGGGGCGCAGAACGGACACGGCTCGGAGCTCCACCGCGAAGCACGCCGCCCACATGAAATTCATGGCCTTCCGGCCAGACTTCCCGCTGGAGACACCGGTCTTTGACATGAAGCCCTCACCCCTCACTTCAGGGTATTCGGCAGGGCTGCCCCCTGTCCCCAGCACTTTTTATCTTGACGCTGGAGTCATTGGCAGCGGCGATCGGGGACAAAGTTGACATTTCAGTGCCTTATGCTGGAGCCCAGTATAACGCCAACGCGCTTCTGCTTCTGTCAAACCCACTCATCTCCCTTCCCAACCTGCAACTTGTATTAGACCGATTTTCAGCCATCTCCAGCCTTAAGATTAACCCCTCCAAAACCATAGCGCTAAACGTCAAACTCCCTGCTGATGAATATTTAGGCATCAAACTTGTTCTCTGCCAACTACTTCCCCTTGTTGCGTGCCTTGACCTCCCTCATGCATGCGTGGCAATTTCCCACCCTTTCATGGATAGGAAGGATCTCTGCAGTGAAAATGAAACGTTCCTACCCAAAGTTCTCTTTTACTTTCGCACTCTGCTAGTTAGAGTACCCTCTTTATTCCTTTTTCGACTTTTACAAAATCAGATTCTCCAATTTATCTGGGCGCATAAAGGACCTAGAGTCCCTAGATCTACTCTTTATACCCATAGGCTACAAGGAGTCTTGGGGGTCCCCAATGTCTCTAAGTACTATACAGATTTCCCCGTTGACTATGCACCACACGGCTACGGATGTTCCACTTTGGGTGTTACTTGAATTGCCCAAATGCGACTCGTCCTCGCTCCAAGCTCTGCTCTGGCTCCCTCACAAATTGCGCCCCCTCCCTAAGCCCCGTGCTGTTGCATGGCCTGCAGATTTGGGACTCAGTTCGCTATTCTGGTAATTTGATGTCCTCCTTTATACCACTACCTCCTATCACTCACAATCCTCTTTTCCCTCCAGGTCTCCAGGAGCCCCAGGCATTCTCTTGGTGGCTCTCTCACAGCTACACATGGGTTCAAAACTTTCTATCGTCCGAGAAATACATGATGCACCAGCCAGAGAACATTATCACTTCCTTCAATTGAAACATTGGATTACTGCCCTGTGCCGCATGTCCACTTACCCATTTCAAAAGACTTTTTTTAAACATGCATGTCAGTATGGCCCTGGGTCCCCGGCCTCATTTAGGCTATCTATGCATCTTTGAATGTACGTTCAACATCAACACCCCTCTCCTATATGGCCCAATGGGAAAGGGACCTCCAGTTCCCCATAGACCTAGAAGACTGGAGTAAGGCTTGGAAAATGGTGACCAAATGCTCATTTAATACAAACACCCTAGAAGCAGCATATTAGGTCCTATTCCGATGATACTGGGTCCCGGACTGCACAGCTCATGCTTTCCCTGGGAGTACTGATAGGTGTTTTCGCAACTGTGGACAGTGGGGGATGTCATACATACCTGTTGGTCCTGCCCAAGACTGGTGTGGTTCTGATCTAGGGTATTTGGCTTACTTCAGACTCTTTTCCATCTAACAGTCCATGGGGATGCTAAGTTAGCCCTATTACATTGTCCAATACATGGTTTATACGCTCCACAGCAGAAGCTGGCCACACATCTCTTTATAGTGGCTAAACAGACTATAGCTCAAGTCTGGAAGACTCAACTCGTAACTTTCCAGGGGTGAGGACACGTATGACTGTTATGTTGCTTCAGGAACGAATGTCCAGTATTGTGAATGACTCACACGCCAAATTTCTCAAAATTTGGGAACCATGGATCTCTTATGAGTTCCCTTCACTCCAAGCATCCTGTTTGGGCCTTGTATGATTCCTACCTGTGGGCTCCCGAGTTCTCCCTCCCCCCCCTCTCTTCGCCTTTTTGCTTTCCTTGATTTCTTTCTAGTTTCTCACTATCCTGATTCATGTCTATGGAGGGGAGGTTGCAGGAGAAGAGCTTCCCCTTCGGTGACGATTTTGGGGACATGGCATTTTATGCAGTAATCATTTTTTGATACCATCCCCTATTTACCCATTTTCTAGAACCGATCAATAAGCTTGGTTTATGAATCTCTTGTTTATTCTAAAAATTCAATAAACATATTGAAATAGGAAAAAAAAAATAACTTTTCTAGATCTATGCTAAATCTATGGTCAGGTAATTCATCAGGTCCCCTTCTATCTTCTTCCTTGCAAAAAGAGGGTTGTTCTTTGGGTGTCCATAACACGTTCTGAATTTTCTTGAGACCTCTTATCGGCTGTCCATTGATGGGGTCCTCTGAAAACTGCAGTGGCTGATGACATCAGAAAGAGACAGATCTACTGTGTTGCTGGATCGATCAGTCGTGACTCTTGGAAGTGGTGCCAACAAGGGACACTGATGGAAAACTTAGACAAGCAAAATAAGGCTTCACAAAGTATTTTTCCTTAAATAACAGTCGGATGGGTTAGTAGGAGTTTAGAGGGAGGGAATATGCTTTTTGCTTTGCCTAAGAATGTTCTTTAAAATACATACAGCAACTGGTTTCATTTTAAAACACCATGTACCTTGTTGTGAATTGAAACCAGATTCAAAAATATTCTATGCTTCTCATAGATAAGTGTATTAAGCCACATGACCAACCTGTGGTTTTGCTGTGTACTTCTACCTAAGCGTAGAGGGGAAATAACATTACACAGAAAACTGAGAAGTGATATGAATATGCTTTCCTTTGTATTGCTGGTAGCCTTTCTCCAGGTTTCAGGTAAGTTGAACAAAAGTTAATCTATTACAAAACATATATCTGCATTTTGTACTGTAACATATATAACATAAATATAGATATCTTGTGCCATGTAGTAGTGTTGAAGTTTTATGTAGCTGTCTATACTTTTCCATAGACTTAAAGTGAATTTATGCCTTGAATACGAAGGTTAACTTGGGTGCACCCTCCTCTCCTGTAGCTTCCTTTTGCTTTGTTGCTGCTCAATTTCTACCTCTGAGACTAGAGAAAAATGCCCAGCATTAACGGGTATGTGGAGCATATGTGGTTAACTCCATTTCATCCCACATGACAATCCTTATATTGGGTAATTGGTAATTTAGGAAACCAGGGCTGTTACATAAGAGCAGAGAGAGAGAGTCCTCAGCTCTGTGTAAGCAAAATGAATAGGTAATTATATGCTACTGGGGAGGGTGGTAGTTAAATATGTATAGTAAAAATGTTAAACAATAATAATAAAATCTTAAAAAATTAGACCCTCTGTCAAGTTTTTATTGCTGTCTTTTTCACAGCTAGATAGGTTTATCCTCTCAACCTTTCTTGTCCTGATGACCATTGCCACTGAAAAAATGATAAGAAATAAAAAAATGTTTGGGTTGTCACCAGAATAAGAGGTGGGGGTAAATGGGGACACCTGTTCTAGTGACAAATGTCTAATGCCCTGTACACACGGTCTGACATTCCGACCACAAAATCCGTCCAATTTTTTCCGACGGATTTTGTCCGAAACTGGTGTTACACACACATGATCAGACAAAGTTGTCGGAAAATCCGATCGTTCGGAACGTGGTGACATTCGTTGCATACGACGGAACTACGTAGAGGCTAGTAGCCAATAGCTTTGGTCTCGTAATTTGATCTGAGCATGCGTGGCACTTTGTCCATCGGAATTCTCTACAAACGATTGGAAAAAGTCAGATCGGATTTTGCTGTTGGAAAATTTTATGTCCTGCTCTCAAATTTTTTCCATCGGAATTTCCGACGGAAAAAGTCCGATAGAGCCCACGCACGATCGGATTTTCCGACAACATAATACGATCGGACCTTTTCCGTCGGAATTTCCGACCGTGTGTACGGGGCATAATATAGAAGTTCTCCTCACTTTTGTACATATTTCATCTCTCTTCCTTTTTGGGAAGTTAAGGGAAATCTCCCCAACAGAAACAACAACAATTGCCTATGCATATATCTTAGGGCTCATGCACATGGCTATGTCTGGTTGTATAGTGTAAATTGTAGTGTATTTCCCTGCCAGGGATGCCACGTGCAGCCATTCATCGAATTTGTGCAGAATTTATGCCATTTCATAAGGCACCTCTAGAAATGTAGGAGTCCCTGCATACTATATGTGGATCAGTGGCACTTGGGGCCAATCCTGCTGCCATGTAGACCTGAATGTTGTTCACTTCTACAGCAAACGAGAAGTGGGAGGCATCCTTCACAATGCCTTAACCATGCTCCTGGGATGGTATCATGCAGCAACACCTCCTGTACTTTCTGCTTGACTAGCAATGAGACATACAGACATACAATGAGACATACAGAATACTTTTCTACTTTCTCTTGATATTACATAGGCTGGGAATAAAGAGGGAGTTCACTGGTAGACTTCAGTAGGATAGGATAGTATGAGCTATGAGTGAGTTCAGGGCACTGCAACGACTATCTATCTATCTATCTATCTGTCTATCTGTCTGTCTATCGTGTGTCCGAATTGGTGGACCAAAAAGTTGTTCTTGTCCAGAGGCCCCTTGGTGACTTTTGGTCTTCTCACCACATGCACAGATTCTCAATTAAGTGAAACAAATGGATTCTAGACCTCTGGCAGGTACAATACTGGATAGATTCCAGATCCCAAATAGACAACATAAATATACAGCACACCAAAGCCTCCTTTGCAATCTTACATCTTATTCAAAAACTGTGATAAGGTAGGACCCAACCGTAACATTTTGGGTACTGTTTTACTAGTTTGTTCCCAGTGGTGTTTGAATAGAATAAACACCTTTCTGGGAGTTAAATTTTGTTTAAGGTAGATGCTAGGTTTTAATAGAAGGTTAGGTGTTAAGGGTTCAGGCAGATGTATTATCTCAAGCCAAAGATTTTTTTGGGGGGTTTGGATACCATATGGAAAGGTTACAAATCTTGTCAGCCTTTAATTTGCTGTCTTCCTTTGGAAAGATTTACTTACACTTCCTGTCTGGAAAATAAACAAGGCAATGCAAAGAAATTTCTCCAAAGTGAGGGCATATACCTTCTTAGGGCCAGTGTTGATGGGATTCAATGGGCAAATGCAGTGTGCTTTTGACATCAGCTCATGAGGCTTCTGAGATCATTAAGAGTTCAGTACAGGTGCAGTTTACCTACAGTTGGCCGAGCTTTGACCTGCTTCAATTGCTTTTGAATTCCAATAGACTTGTATTTTGAGAAGCAAATCTGGAAAAATAAAAAAAAGCCAATCAAAACGGGCCAATGGAAATGTTCCTCTCTATTCCCGTTCTAGATTATGAAATGTGACTTTTAAAGCATTTGTGCACTTTTTACACCCATAACAGGTCAGAACCATATAAAGTCTACAGAAAAATGTATATATAATCCAGTACATATCTTGAATGTTCTATCAGCATCACATGGCACAGTGTTTATATTGGTGCAGTCTCCATAGAAGGCTCCATGACTCCCTCCGGGCAGGAGCCCACATCGTCTGACAGGAGACAGGGGTGCAGAACAAATACTGCTCTAGGCCATCACAAGCCTGGTAGTAGAGAGATGAGTCTTTATGTGGGACATGAAGTTCAATACATTTAATATTTTGGTTGTGAGCAAAGGAAACCTTTTCTGAAAAAAACATGGAGAGACCCCCATTCCTTCTTTTTTATCAGGAAAGGTTTACTTTACATATTTCTTGCCTGCTAAGTGATTCAAATTCATAATTATCTGTTCATTTCTAATGGTATAACCAAAAACAAAATGAAAATATAGGAAATAAGCTTTCACTTACACATTCATCGCTGGGGATTTTCTGAACTCCTGCCAAACAGGTAAACACACAATTAAAATACATATCTGGTTAGTGGTTGACTTGTCAAATGATTTGCATTTCTAGTCCTGAGATTTAAACAGCCCTGACAGTGTAGCCAGTCTGGAACAACATTGGTGTTAGGCACTGTATTCAGATCCTAACACCAACTCAACAACAACAGCAGTAGAACTTCATGCTTAAGCACACAAGATGGGGATTATCCCAAAACGTAAGACCAAAGGGTAGAGCTAAATAGATCACAATGAAATTAGCAAAAAGTGCACTAAATGATCTAAAAATTCATAATTCTTTATTGTTGATGACAATGAGACAACAGGAGAACAAAGGTAACCAATGCGTTTCACTGACCAATTTACCCTCCTTCATCAGGGTCTGGGCTTAATGTTAAGGTTTCTCAAATGGACTCTATAGAATCTGTAGTAATCGCCCTCAACAGAAGTAAGCATGCCATTGCCTTTTTATATATGTGCCTGAAATGTTGCTTTGCTTAATGTTTTATAAGATTCTGTCTTGTTTTCTGCAGCTCAAGATCATGCCACAGAGGAAGTGTTTGGACTTCTAAATCATTCTGTCCAGCTTTCCAGCCACCAGGCTATGACAGTCCCTATAGAAGAATTTGTGTGGACATTTACATCTGAAGATAAGACAGTCAAGGTGGCAGCAATAAAAAACGGCAAGCTAGTTAAATACGCTGATCAATTTGCTGACCGGATAAAGACACTTCGTAATGGAGCCACACTGGTTATTGAACAGCTGACACTAAGGGATTCTGGGAAATATATGGCTGACATCACACTTACAACTAAACGATCCCATGAACAGTCATTTATTCTCTCTGTATATGGTAGGTGTTTAATTTAACAGATATATAAAGTGCAGGGCCCAAACAAATTGGCATTGCTACCAGTGAGGCCACAAATGGAGGCACCATTTGTGGCCTCACTGGTAGCATATGCTCTTTGCGTTTTAATACTTTTCCTCTCTGAAGTCTTTAGGCCAGTCATTGGACACTGCAGAGTCTTTTTCCTCTTTGCCTCTTCTTTTGGTTGGGCAGTCCAAACTGATATAAAGAGGGGTGCTGATTTATGTCAGTGATGTTCTCTGCACCAGTAAACTATGAATGAAGGGTATTGTAGTGCCAGGATGCCCTGAACTTACAGCATGTGCTCAGTCTCCTGGGTTGAGTAATACTGGGGCTCGTCCAACCTGGACATCCTGTGGTGAAGTACAGCAGGGAACAGCTCCAAACTGAAGGTGAGTATTGAAGCCTAAGCTTTTTCTTCTTCTTGCTCAGGCTGGGGGACCTGAGCAATACAAGTTTAACCCATAGTTAGGCTTTAGGAGTCTGAAGGAAGAATTGTTCTACCTGAACACAGCAACCAATATTGTACCCTTTTACCTTCCAAGAAAACTTTCAAATTTTTTGCTCAAACTGAAAACATACTTGATTGGCATCTGTCAGTACCAAAGAAAGTTCTTCTTTTTAGATATTTCCACTCAAAGGTGTTATGCCGCGTACACACGGTCGGAATTTCCGATGGAAACAGTCCGATGGGAGCTTTTCATCGGATTTTCCGACCGTGTGTATGCCCATCGGTCTATTTCTGTCGGAATTTCCGACGGACTTTGGATTGAGAACCTGTTCTTAATTTTTCCGACGGAAAACCTTTCTATCGGATTTTCCGATCGTGTGTATGCAATTCCGACACGCAAAATTCTGACGCATGCTCGGAAACAATTTGACGCATGCTCAGAAGCATTAAACTTCCCTTTCATAGTGCAGTCAAACGTGTTGTATGCCGCAGTGTTATTGACCGTCGGAATTTGGTGTGACCATGTGTAGGCAAGACAGTTTGAGTGAAATTCCGTCGGTATTCCGACGGGAAAACCATCAGAGTTTTTTCCGAAGAGAATTCCGACCGTGTGTACGCGCATAACAGTGCTCTTTGTACTTACAGTTCGCTCTGAGTCCATCTATAGCTAAACTGCTAATATGTGTATTGGTGTAGCTGGATGGAGAGTTTTATACCCTTCAGATGTATACAGCAATTCTTTGTTTGTTGTATATAGCGCGAAAGCTGATAATGCAGAAATGGTTCCCCCAACTTACTCTTTGTGGGTAAAATCAGTAAATTAAGTTTTGCAAAGCGAAAAATATGGTTTATTAACATAGGGGATGCCCATATAAATTCATAAAACTCTGGGGCAAATTGTTAGACATTCCATGGCTGATTTAATCACAATTAGTTAGAGATGGGTTGTTAGTTTGTAGCACATAAACGGGACTCTCCTGTCCTTTTTTTTCTTCTTCTTGGAATTGGAGGGGATAATAAAGTACACGGAAACAAATGAATAAAAGTTTGTAAGATTATCACACAAATAAAAGGGGTGTTAGTATATACTATACAAGCAGATTTCAATAATGATTTAATACTAAATGGAATATGGGAAATTGTGGAGAATCTCTCAAATATTTAGAGAGTCATACATATGTTATATCTAAAAAATATATATATATTTGAAATGAATCAATGTTTAACAGCTTTTTTTCTGATTGCAGAGCCTGTCCCAGCCCCATCTTTAAAACCTGAATTGGAGAAGAAAAGCGACAACTGGTGTAATATGACTGTTCGTTGTTCCGTTCCAACAAACCTTTCAGTAGTGTCCTATATCTGGAAATACAGACATGGAGGCTCTGCTTATCAACAGTATAATAGTACTAGAGACACAATCCAGATGTCACTACAACCCGAGTCCTGGGACATGGACCTCCTGTGCATAGTACACAACCTTGCTGACCAGAAGAATGTTACTTTATATTTACGGCCAATCTGTGTGCTAGGTAAGCCAATGGGAGGGTCAGCCAATTTCACCCACTAGTATGACCAATGTTGTTAGATGCTGGAGAGTTGGACCACCCAACAATTACATTTATTTCTTGTGGACACAGAGGGCAAGACCATTGTGCTCAGGCCTGAATGCTTACAGAGGAGTGGCACATCCTCTATCCCTAGTTTGTGCGAACACCACACCTTTGGAAAATGAGTCAGGAACTATGGTGGGGAGATCTCGCTGCTGGAGTTCTCAAAATGAAAAGAAACCCATGGGTGACTTGGCAACTGCTCATTGTACAGAGTGGGATGGCCTTTAAAATTTGATGCTGTGTTATAACTGATAATTAAATACGGAAATGTTTGGTATAATTGTGCTCTCATTTAGTAACTTCATACTGCAAACTATCATTGTTACCAGCTAGAAAACACCCCTGACAAAAACGGCTCATAACAGTCTATGCATAGGCGTGTGCACAGGGTGTGCCAGGTGCCTGGGCACACCCTAATAACCCTGTGCTTGGCAGATTCCCCCTGCTGCTTGGCTGCAAAGAAATGGTATGGGGGAAACTCTGTCCCCAGTCCCTTTCTTTGTCTCAAAAGTGAAGCATCAGGGGCCTGTTTAGACCCCTGGTATTTCACCAAAGCCCCTAAAAAGATTGTAAAAAACAATTATAAAAATGATTGTATAAAAATATTATAAAAAATAATGCAATTGTAAAAATGTAATAAGTAAATAAACTACTGACATTGTCCACTGCTCTACCGATGCTGTCCATTGCCCTACTGCCCTGTATATTTCTACACACACACCCAAGTGTGTTAGAGCTTTGGGGTGCACACCCTAATGCAATAGGTTGTGCACACCTATGAGCCTATGTGTGCATGGACATGTAGGATAACATTCTGGAGAGTTTATTGACTGCAGAAAAAAACGTCTGAAGCCAAAAACAGCAGCTGTAAAAACGTCCAGTGTGCATGAGGCCTAAGAAGCACTCATAGTTCACAAAGACTTCCAACTTGTAAAATCTCTGTGCCTGAGCACACTAAAAATTGATGAAAGCAGCTATCTCCACACCTGCTATATCAGCTGAGACACAGGATAAAATGGTTGAAGGATCTATTGGGTCTGGAGTTAGCACCAGATACTGGCCAGAAGGGAACTTTGTATTTTCAGTAGGTGGGCTGGCTTACTATATAAATTAGGGCTTTTACTGATTAAAATTTTCGTGTTCGATTAATCAAGTTTTTTTTTTTAATCGATTAATCCACAAATTTCTATTAATTATAACACACATACAGATCCAACTACTTTTAGCTGATCTCCTTGCATTGCAACTCTGCATTAGTCAGTGGTAAATGTGGTATACAATCACCCGACACCAGTTAGTTTCCGCAATCCATGACTTTTTTTATTTTTTTTTTTTATTCCACATCAGCGAATATTTAAGAGATTGTTATTCAACTTAACTTTCATTTATATCTCTCATGGTTTTTCACATTGTGGAATTTTACTTGCTATTATTTATAAACAATAGAATTTTAATTTTCAACCTGTGTGGATTATTGTATTTAGTTTTATATAAATATTGAATGCTTTCTTTGTAAGTACAAGTCCTTATCTCCCCTCCCAAACCACCCCTACCCTTCCCCCCGAAATACCTCTCATCTTCTAATTTCCAAGGAGGCCCAATTAGGCCTTTCCCTGGTTTTACATGATAATTTCAGCGTAACTCTACGTCCGTTTGAATTCCTGCCAACACTCCCATTTACTTATATCTCCCCCGTTCCCTTCATGTCCCGTCGATCTTAGTCTTTCTAGCTGATATATTTCCTCGATCCTCAAAATCCATTCTCTTTTGGTCGGTGCCTCTTCCTGATCCCATTTTTTCGGGATTAATCCCTTTGCTGCATTTAGCATCTGAGGAGTCAGGGTTTTCAGATATTGTTTAATTGGTTCCCCTGTTCCATGGAATAAACATAGCCATGGTTCTTCTTGTAACGTCACTCCATTTATTTCTTTTATGGTTTCCAGAATCTCTCTCCAAAATGTCTTTATTTTTGGGCAATCCCACCAGAGATGTGCCATTGTGCCCCGTTCCAGGCATCCTCTCCAACAATTTTGCGAGCTATCTGGTTGGAATTTGTTTAGTTTATCTGGAGTCATGTACCATCTAGAAAGGCATTTATAGTTCATTTCTGCGGTCGGAGTGTCAATGGCCGAAATGTGAGTAAGTTTTAAAATTTTATTAATCCTGTGCAAATAATCTTGTGAGCCTAGTTCATTTCCCCATTTTATAAAGAAGGGCGGCACCTCCAGATGTCCTTCCATCAAAAAAGCTTTGTAGAGCCTAGATACGACTTTTTTTTCCCCCTTTTCCTCGCTTATTTTTTCTAATGCCGTATATTCCTTTTTTGTTCTAATTGGTTGGGGTAACTTTCTGATAAAATGTGTCAGCTGTAGGTACCGCCAGTCATTTATTTTTATTTGTGTCATATTTTGCTGTATGTCTCCCAGTGTTTTAATATTACCTCTTATTGTGATATCTTTCAACTGTGTCTTTTGTCCTATCCAGTCCCCGTCCCCTTTGTGTGTTTTCCCAGGTGGGAAATAATCGCTATCTCTTAACATCATTAAGGGTGAATTATATTTCCATCCGAATCGCTTGTGCAGTGTATCCCAAATTTTAAATACGTGCTTTGTTATTTTTTGTGTATTTATCCCTAAACCTCTTAAATGCGGTGGGTTCCAAATTGCCGTTCTTAAATTTACCCCACTTGTGTTACTTTCTATATTTACCCATTGCTTATCTGTTGTCTCCTGTGACCACTCAATGGCTCTTGACACTACGACCGCTTGATAGTACGTTTTCAGGTCTGAGACCCCTAAACCTCCTTGTTCTTTACTATTTCTCAAGATGATATGCGAGATCCTGGGCTTTTTGTTTTGCCATATAGATTTATTTAGAATCGATTTTAAAGTTTGAAAATAATAATCTGGAAGAGGAATTGGGAGCATTTGGAATTTATAGGTAATCTTCGGTAGAACCATCATTTTAACAGAGTTAATACGTCCAAACCATGACAGAGGTCTTGAGGAGATTTTCTTAGTTTCAATTTTGATTTCATCGAGTAATGGGATATAATTTTCTCTATAAAGTTTATCGACTGAGTTAGCGAGTTTTATCTCTAAATATTTTAGTCCTGTTTTTTTCCAGGGAAATGGAAAATCTCTCTGTAGTTCGAGTGCTTCCTTTTGTGGCACATTTATGTTTAAGATTTCAGATTTATTCAAGTTTATTTTGAAGTTCGAGATATCCCCATACTGTTTGAGTGTATCTAGCAAACATGGCAGTGTTCTATCAGGCTCGGTGACGTAGAACAGAAGGTCATCGGCAAAGGCCGCGGCCTTATGCTCCACGTCACCAGATCTAATTCCTTTAATATCTTTATTTAGTCTAACCGTTGCCAATAAGGGTTCGAGTGAGAGCACAAACAGCAGTGGGGACAGGGGACAACCCTGTCTTGTGCCATTATTTATAGTAAAGGGAGATGAGATGTTACCATTTATTTTTATTGTCGCTGTCGGTTCCTTGTATAATACATGTATTTTTTGCAGCATCGTAGTGCCCAGTCCCATAAACTTCAAGGTCTCTGTCATGAGCCCCCAGTCTACCCTGTCAAATGCTTTCTCAGCGTCGATTGACAGGAATAGACCTGGGGGCCCCCCCATTTCCATTTTTTGTAATAGTAGGAGAGTTCTGATACCATTGTCTCGTCCTTCTCGACCTGAGACGAACCCCACCTGATCCACATGTATCAACTCTTTAATTTTATTTTTTAACCTGTTCGCCAGAACTTTCGCATATAGCTTTACGTAAAAATTTAATAGAGATATTGGTCTATAACTGGAGCATTTTGTATCATCTTTACCTTCTTTTAGAATGACTGTTACTTGAGCTCTCTGTGCCTCTGTGCTCAGCCCGAATTCTACTCCAAGACCATTCATATATTTGCACAGTCTGGGTATCAGTACCGCATTGAATTTTTTAAAATATTTAAAATATTTTAGTGAGAAGCCATCTGGGCCTGGGCTTTTGCCCACTGGGAACTCTGCGATTGCCTTTACTATTTCCTGCTCTGTAATGGGGATCCTCGCTATCCATTGATGTCATTCTGGATATTCCAGATTTTTCCAGGAACTGCCTGATTTTGTTGATTTTTCCTTTTTCTCTTATCCCGTTCTCAACATCGTAGAGTTGACTGTAGTATTTACGGAATACCTCGGCTATATCGTTTGTTTTATGCACCATTTCGCCTTGTTTGTTTCGAATTTGTTCTATATAATTCTTTGTCTTTTCCTTCCTCAGGGATCTTGCCAGGTGTTTCCCTATTTTGTTACCACCAAGATATTTTTCCTTCAATATCTTATTATATGTCTTTCTCGTTTCCTGTGTCAGTAATTCCTTTAAATCTTCTCTTTTGATTATAAGTTGATGGTATACTTCTTGACGTTGTCCCCCGATTTTTTTTATGTAGCTGTTCTAGGTCATGTATCTCGTCTATCAGACACTTAATTTTCGGCTCCCTAATCTTTTTTTTCCATGCCCCCATTGAAATGAAGATACCTCTAATATAGGCCTTGTGAGTATCCCAGAGCACCGAGTATGAGACATCCTCTGTTTCATTGATTTCGAAAAAGGTTTTTAATTCGTCTTGTATTTTCTCTATGTCTTGGTTCTCTGTAATAAGTGTTTCATTCAGTTGCCAGTTACCAATTGGTTTCTGTACTTTTAACTCTTCTATAGTCATCGTTACTGGGGCATGGTTGGATAAAGTTATAATTCCTATTTCAGCTTCTGTCGCTTTTGTCAAGGTATCGTGGTCAACAAATAGATAGTCGATTCGTGTGTACGTCCCATGCACAGGGGAGAAGAACGTGTAGTCCCTTACTTTTGGGTGAAGAACTCTCCAAACATCGACTAATTGATTTTGATGTAATTTTTGCTTCAAAGTTTTTAGGGACCCACCTCCCGTCCCCTGTGCACGGGACGTACTATCTTCTTTAGGGCTCAGACATATATTAAAATCACCTGCCAATATTACCCTCCCCCTTCCAAATTGTGAGAGGATCCCCATCATTTTTTTCAGATATTGCGCAGGTCTTTTGTTAGGGGCGTAGATGTTAGCCAGGGTACATCGTGTTTCATCAATATGCCCTCTAATGAAAAGGTATCTCCCATCCGGGTCTGCAAGTCTATCCTCTACTTTAAATCAGACTTCTTTTGAGAGCCCAATTGCAACCCCCTTAGCTTTTCTAGTATTTGAATCTGCATAAAACCATGTGGGGTATGCTTTAGAATATAATTTTATATTTGCTCCGTGGAAAAGATGTGTCTCCTGGATAAATGCTATGTCTGCGTGGTATTGTTTTAGTTCTTTAAATATCTTGTGTCTCTTGGCAGGAATATTCAATCCGCAAACGTTATACGTTAGGAATTTAATTTACAGTCAGTTTCTTTCGTTTTTGTAGTAAGATAAGAGGTATTTCTGAATCTCTCCCTGCTCCCCTCCCACCTTATCCAACCCCCTCCCCACCCTCCCTCGCCCCCCCTCCCGCCTCCTGGTCACTACTGACCACTAGATCATGGGTTCAAACAAGCCTCATCTCAATCCCAGGTCTTCTTACCTCAAAGTGTGATTCTGCACCCACCTTGCGCTCCGCGCCCCTCCCACGGGCTATTCCCAGGAGGGGAGCGGAGTGCACTTGACGGGCAGAGTTCTCCTCCCTTAAATGTGAGAGGTCACCTCCCTCCGCCCACTCACGCTAACCCCCAAAAGAAAAAGGAAAAAAAAAAAGAGAAACTCTATCAAATGGATAGCGCTTTATCCCAGGCCTTCTCTTTGTGACCACTCTGGGATCTCGATCTCTTGTAGATCTAATTTAGCGCAAAATTCAGGGAGCTCCTCGGGGAATCTCAATTTCGCGGATCGACCTTCTCTATATCCTACTAGGCAGGCCGGGAAGCCCCAGGTGTATTTCACGTTTTCTGCTCTTAATTGATTTAATAATGGTCTGAGGATTCGCCTCCTGGCCAACTTCTCCGGGGCCAAGTCCAAATATATTTTCTAGTTCTATACCGTTAATTTTCACTGGGGGTTTTCCTCTTACCGTATTTTCCGGCGTATAAGACGACCTTTTACACTTAAAAAAAATGCCCAAAAATCAGGGGTCGTCTTATACGCCGGGTATAGAATGCTGCCCGATGAATGTCAGCCCCCTGAATGTCCGCTAATACTGTATGTGGCTTCAGCTACATACAGTATACGCCGCTGAGCCAATCCCGGCTAGCGATGTATTCTATTAATGAATACAGAGCCTGCTTGGATTGGAGTAACAGCCTCTGCCAATCCAAGCAGGCTACATACAGTAGCCTGCTGGAATTGCCTTTGAGAGAGAGAGAGGCACAGGCTGATGATGCTTCAGCCTCTGCCAATCCAAGCAGGCGTTGTATTCATTAAAAGAATACATCGCTCACCATACTTCACTGGATAAATCAATTCACTGATCTCGCACTACTATACATCCTGCCGTTTGCGTTTGAGATCCCAGGCACCCAAGAGGGACAGGTGAATCTGGGACATGACAGGGGGTTTATGAAATGCATTTTGGTGGACAATTCCCATAGAATGTAACCCAAAAGTGGTATAGGTTTGGTTAGTGAAAAATTCTACTATCCAGAGTTGTGGCATTTGAGGGATCTCTGTCTGTGTTATTATTGTTTGATTTACTGTATGACATTACACAGCATGGCGGATGAGTAGTTGGCATTCTTGCCTTGTGTTTTTTAATGCTATTAATGTTTTTTTTTAAATGGTGTTGCCTCAGAAGGCAGGTAGTCTTATACCGCGAGTATAGCCCAAAACCTATGTTTTCACTTGAAAAATAGGGGGTCGTCTTATACGCCCAGTCGCCTTATACGCCGGCAAATACGGTAGGTTACTCAATATCGCTGCCTTATCCTCGTAGTTCTGAAATTTTATCAAAATGTCTCTAGGACTTTCTGTTGGTATATGTTGGGGTTTCCTTATTCTATGTATTTCGTCTATTTTCAGCTCCATTTCGGGGCCCTTATTCCAGATCGGACAGAATATATCCTTCGTTGTTTTCTTGAGGTCTTCCCCGTTTTCTTCCGCTAAAGCGCGTATTCTTAGGTTCCGCCTTCTATTTTGATTCTCATATTCCTCTAGTTTATGATTTAATCTCCTCTGGTTCAGTTTTGTATCTTTAAGTTGTTCTTGGATCCTTGAAATCTTCTGGATGTTGCTGTCTGTTTTACTCTCGATTTCCTCTATGCGGTTTAAGAGATGACCCACATCTGATCGAAGTGCTGAGATGTCCTTTTTGATCGAATTTTCCATTCGGGAAAACATCTCTGCGATTTCGTCTTTCGTTGGCATCTGGGGGTTCATAACTTGTTCCTCCAAAGCACTTCTATCTATTTCAGTCTCCAAGGTTATCTTGCCGACTGAGGCTTCAGGAGGTTCTTCCTTTTTTTTATTTGTATCTTTCTTTTTGACTTGTTTACTCATTTGCTGTTTTTCTGTGGCAGAGCCTGGACTTTTAGGACTTAGACCTTTTACCATATACTGTTTAATTGTGCTCGTGTTCGCTTTATCTTTAGGGGTTTTGGGTTCACCTCCTTTATTAGTCTTGCCTTTCATACTATATTCCTTATCCTTTTCCTTCCTTTGCCCTTTTCTTCCTCCTTCCTCTCCCCCTTTCCTCCAGACCACCCCTTTTACTAAATTTTCTAGGGTTCTAAACTAGTAAGAAAGAGACGGCTCGTTAGCCCTTATGGATCCCACTCGATTTCCCTTATTGCTTCTTCAGTCCTTATAGGGTTATACCAACAATATTAGGCAGCTAAACCGAGGATATTAGAATATTAATAATTAATAAGAAAAAAAAAAAAGGGGGGGGGGGTGGGATCTCCTCCCTGGATTCTTTCTCCTCTACTTTGTGTTTGTTAAGTCCTAGGGTTTTTGTCTTTCTCCCTCTTCCCTCCCCTCCTCCTTCTCCCCCTCCCCCTGTACCCCGTTTGCCCCTTTAATTAGGGGGGGGGATCAATCTGTTTTGTACCAAAGGAGACAAACATAAAAAAGGAAAAAGAAGAGGAGAGAAAAAAAAGAAAAAAACCCAAGGGGGGGATTGCACTTCCACTCTTGGATAATCTTTTTTGTGATATCTTTCACAAATTTCATACGCTTATAAGTACGTTTTTGCGTTAGCAAAAAGTTCATGCGTTTTTTTTTTTTTTTCCTCCCTTTCTCTTAAAAAACAAGAAAAAGTTCCGTGTTTATAGCCATATAACCGCCTTTTCTATAGATATAGGTGAGTAAATCAACAGAGATTATAAGACAGAGATAAATAGCTGGCGATGTTTTTAAGCCCCTCTCCTCTTTATTTCTTCCTCTTTTATTTCCTCTTATACTAGACAAAGTTTTCCTTTGATATTCCGTTCACTATTGAGTCTGTAACTCTGCTGCAGTCAGTTCTTACACCAAACACAAGTTCAATTGCTAGTATGTTATATGGTACAGAGCTTTCTATGAGTTTTCCTGTTTTCCATTAGTGATTCACATATGCATCCCTCCTCTAGGACATGCTTGAGTAGGCAAAAAAAATAGATGTCACTCACCCCCTCTTGTAGAGTCTCCGTCAATACTTCAGCTGTTTAAGCATCTGTTTCCCCTCTGGGGGGACTTACCCTGGTTAAAGATGACCCGGACAGGGATTCTAATGGGTGTCTTTTACCTCCAGTGTGAATGTATCCGTGGAAATCCTGCTGCTGCTTACTCTGCGCGGCTCCAGGGCTGCGGGGAGATGTGAACCAGAGGAGAGAGTAGGGGGCGGAGGGGGGTAAGAAGCCAGCGAACGGCGGTATCTCCGTGCTCTCTGTATGCTTCAATGCCTTTGCCGAGCCGTCAATTCCGGGGACGCCGACCGTCCGACACGGCGCATACCTCACGCTGGGGAATCATTCCACGAGAGTCACGCCTCCTCTCACTCGGCGTGCTCTCGCTCTACTCTGATCTGGAGGTCAGCTGTTAATCGGGGCAGGCCACTCCTTCCATGAGGCCAGTCACGTCCTCACGTCTCCATCTTTGTGCAACGCAATCCATGACTTAACTTCACAGTTCACACAAATACGTTTTAAATTCAAACAGTAGCACTGACGTAAGTCATTTTTTTTCCAGAGTAGCGTGACAATCCCTCCACCTCCGGTCTAACTAATCATTCTCATCTTATGGCATGGACCCCTGTTCAAACAGGGGTCATGCAAGCAGGTATTAAAAGGGTTAACACGGACCATAAACTTCTCTCACGACTCCTTAGATCTCAGCAAGGATGCCAGGTCATGGGTGGAAAGAAAAGATCGAAGTGCTCACCGCTTAAGTATGAGATTACATTTTTGTGTTCAAACACAAACTACTCACATAAAGATGGTAAAAAACACAGCATGTAAAGCCGACAATCGTGTTAGTGCCGTAGGGCAGCATCGGTTGACGTCATGCATAGCTCCTCCCCGTACGCATTAATCAATCAGAACTTCAACGTCACCGGCCTCCTACCCCCTTCCCTTCGTTGGCAGACGGAGGCACTTGGGGAAGGGGGGACGTCTGGTGACGTCGATGTCCGTGACGTCACCAGATCTCTGACGAAACTCCCTGAAGACCCGGAAGCCGGCGGAGAGGTGAGTACCGATCAAAAGAATTGATCTTTCATTTCCACAGCCCTAATATAAATATTTGAAAATGTGAAAAAAGATATATGTATAGAGGGACATCATTTATTTTAGACAAGCACAATGTCCTGTTGTAACCCCATGATTCTTGCTCTGAACTCTAGTCCCAACGAGCTGTTCCAGTTTTTTGGGATCCACAAATTACCAGTACTGGCACTGTCATAACGACTACAGCTTTTAATGTGCAAAACCTAACACTTGGAAACCTAATTCCAGCTCTCTAAGGCACATCGGTCATTCTGGGAAAGCATAACAACCTGTTGTCACCCCATAATGCTTGCTCCACACTCGTGTTCCAAAAAGTAAGAATGGTCTTTTAGAATTCACACATTGCCTGTTTTGATATTGTCACAATAGCTACAACTTTTGGCATGCAAAAACTTAGTAGAAACCCAACAATTAAAACCTCAGTGTTGGCTCTTGGGGTTCACAAATTCAAATAGTTGAAAAACACTTTCCCAAGCAGTTTACTTATATAAAATTACCACCATTCCTTCCAAATTTGATATTTCAGTGATGGGTAAAATTACTGTTGGGCTGAATCACCCATAGTTTTCTGATATTTTGTAGTGACTCCAGGGAAGGGGTTCCCTGTCTCATTGCCTTCTTCTGTGTAAAAGGTGGGAGGAGATGAGAACTCTCATAGGGAGATCTATTTAGAGACTCTAATAAATGAGATGCCAAAAGATGTTGAGTTATCTGCATCTGAAAAAAAGAGACAATAATAATTCAGGGGAACAGAAACCTTATCAAACCCTATCAGCTACATTCGATTGTGTTTTTTGCTGTCTCAATTTCTCCTAAATCCATTGTTTTTTTGTTTTTTTTCTAGGATGTGCATTCTATTTGAGATTGGCCCTGACAGCAACATATCTGGTATTAAGCGTCTGCTTTATATGTCTGTCCCACAGATATAAATAGAAAGGTAAAAATCACTATCACACCATAAATATCTTATTGTTGTGTAATGCTGGCCAAACATGAAGATATTAGAAAAAATTTAAATTTTCTAAAAAATGCCAAGGTTGCAGTAATAGCCATTGCAGATCATTGGGCTCATACCATTGTTCTCTCTAGTCCCGTTTTGAACATTTAATTTAACAGTATTAACAGGTTAAGGAGAACCTGTGCTTTGTCCATGAAGGGCAAAACAACAGATCAAGTTTATTTTTGAAGAGGCGAGGAGCCTTGGGTAAGCTTCAATTTGCCCTGTTAGAAGTCCACATAAGGTTGAACGCTAAGCAAACAGCTGAATATACAGTTGAACGATATGAGAGCTCTTTTTCATGGTAAATAATTTTTACTTCTGTCCAACCATGGATCTGCCAGGCAGCAGAGATAGATTGGTGGACTGACTTTCCTCTTCCGTAGTTCTGTAGTAAATCCTGGCCACTTCTACACCCACAGCCTGTGACTAGACAATCAAGAAGCAACAGTACAGTGATAGGCTCATACCCATAGCAAGTGTCTTGATATGGGGCAACTCAGTGTGGGGGGAGTCAGGAGCGCTGGTGAGGGACTGCAAAAGAAGAGGATCGGGGCTGCTCTGTGCAAAACCATTGCACAGAGCAGGTCAGTATACCTTTTTTTTTTTCTTTTTCTTTTTTTAATAAAATGTAATTGTTTACAATCACTTTAAGAATAATTAGACTTAGCCTTTACTACCACTTTAAGGACTCCCTCATGTGCCTAAAGCTATACTTAAATGATGCCCCTAAACTATTGTTGATGTGTAAGTGTAGACAACATTTTATTAGCTTTGTACAGAAGAGGGTTATATTAGAACCCCTTTCAATTGTTTATTGATGTCTGTGTCCCCGTTATGTAAACCCCCCTCTCTATTTTTCTTTCAGGGGGAGGGGGGACCTGTTTTTGACAGGTCCCTGGCCCCACTTCCCGGGAGACGGCGCCACGGTAGTGTCCCTCGGAAGTTCACCCCCTTCCTCCTTCCTCTGTCTCTGGGCCAATCAGAAAGTTCAGCGTGCTTTGCAAATGCGCAGTAGGGAACTGGCCATGAAGCTGAAAGGCTTCCCTGTCGGTTTCCCTTAGTGGAGATTTGCAGCAGGAGCACCCGACAGTCGATCCAAAAATCGGCTGGGGTGCCAACATCGCGGGCTCCCTGGACAGGTAAGTGTACATATAGTAAAAGTCAGCAGCTATTTGTAGGAGCTCACTTTTAATAATTTTTTTTTCCCCAGGTTGGGCCTCTGCTTTAAGTAAATAAGTAAATCCAGCATATTATAGTTTGCACCAGAAAAGGGGTGAGGATAATGTTTTAATGGAGACACTTGCCTGTTACGATGACAGAGCAGACTTCGCCAACACATTTTCATTTACTTTCCTGACAGTGGTTCTCTCTGCTCCTCTGTCAGTTGAGAGAGGCAATATGTCTACTGGGACCGAAAGTTCGTGACATTGGAGAGTTCCCTTGTGTTTAATAGTGTTGAGGTAGCTCTTAGTTTCTCTACAGTGTCTGTTGCCTATGTTGCGAGTGATGACTCCTGGTACTTCTGTATACCAAATTTGTTACTGTCTTGTTTGTTTTCCTTGTTTTTATTATTTTCTGGTCCATTCTTTTTGATTTGTTCTCTCACAATGCTGCCTAAAATAAAGATAATTAAAAAAATATATATATATAATGTAATATGTTTCCTTTCCATCAATTTCCCAGATCATTTGTCGGTGTCAAGCAGTAACCTGTTTACCAGTTCGGGTGTCAAATCTATGAACTATGGGGGATACGTCCATCCGGCATCATGAATGGCTGTGTTATGAAGGAGCTGCATCCTAGCTACCTGTGAAGCGAAGACTGCACAGAACTGAGAAGGCCTCTCTCAGCTCATTCAGAGCCTGCATGACCCACTGTCATCCTCAGTGATGCCAAAGAAGGGAAACCTGTGGTTACAAGCTGATGGATTTCTTTCCCCTTACCTTGACCATGACATCCAAGATGGTGGCAATCTCCCATGTGTTCTCCCTGGATGAGAGACTCTCGGCCTAATGACATCAGTTTGTCCTCTTGCCACCATTAGAGAAATTATCTGCATATTCACAGCCTGTTTCTGTATCTGACCTAAAAGATATGTTAATTTCTCTTAGAGACTCCCTACCAACAATCTGATCTGCACGCTATTAAATCCAAACTGAAGACAGCTCTACTCTGAAATTGAAGTGAGACTGGGATGCTTAAACCAGTAAACTGAAGTCTCATTGATCATAATTTTAAAGTGGAGCTTTTGGGGTGCAATGGAACAGAGTCCAATCCCCAAAGAGCCTCCCTGTTAACTTGGCAGGGAGATCTTGCCAACTCAGCTGAAAACGAAGCTGCTGAAAAGAAAAAGAGCAGTGCCATATATGTACAGAAATGATATAACATTTTATTTCAAAGGATAAATGATAAAACTCACAAGATCACAATGATTTCAGCGCACATGTAGTGATATACTGGGTTCATCCACTACTGGGGAGGACGGGCTGTGGTAAGGGATGAGGTTGCCACTGGTTCCAGCTGCGCTGGTGGCTCCCAATACTTCCAAGGACTCGAGTACACTCAGACAGAGCCGCTGTTGTCACTTCCGGGTTGAGGGTGGAGTGGGCAGTGTGCATGTTCGGAGCATGCGTGCTCCTTCCACAGGCAATCATCGCCCACTCCACCCTCAACCCAGAAGTGATGCCAGCTGATCTGTCCGAGTGTACCCGAGTCCCTGTAAGCGTTGGGAGCCACAAGCACAACCGGAACCAGTGGCAACCTCATCCCTTACAGCAGCTCGTCCTCCCCAACAGTGGATGAACCCAGTATATCACTACATGCGCTAATATCATTGTGATCTTGTGAGTGTTATCATTTATCTTTGGAATAAAATGTTATATAATTTCTGCACTTAGATGGTGCTGCTCTCTTTCTTTTCGGCAGTTCCTACAGAATCTCTTCTAGCTCTTACCAGAACCTGCACCTCACCCCTAGAGACTATTCCATTCATGAACATTTATTTTATGAACTTTCATGTTAGAGACTCTGATTGCCCATGCTCTTCCTACCCCGCTAACCGTGCGCTCATGAGTGTTTTTTTTTGTTTTTGAAAATGAAGCTGCTCTCTGTGCCATCCCAGGGTGGGGAGAGGCCTCCATACCAGGTTAATTTGTGAAGAAAAATAAATTCTGCCGTCAGAAGTGAAAAGCTCACCTTAGAAGGAGTTCCGCTTTACTGCTACTATGCAATATCAAAGACACTATCGTCAAAAATATTATATTTATGCGGGACGTGCTGGAGAAATAGAATTCTGTTATTACCCAAGCTTTTATGGAGTTTGTGCCTGGACTAATTGCAATCATTTAATTTTTAAATTTAAGATTTTATATATTTTTAAATAATATATACTGTGTGTGTGTGTGTGTGTGTATATATACATATATATAAATTATTTGTTTGTTTTCCAATTTTTGATAAAAGTTGCTGGTCAGGAGTTCAGGAAGCCGTGCTGTGTCCATAGATTAATATCTGCCCCCAGTTAGGACTGCATTTACCCTAGTAATGCACTTACTGCCTAATGCCCTGTACACATGGTCGGAAATTCCGACCACAAAATCCGTCTGATTTTTTCAGACGGATTTTGTCCGACACTGGTGTTGCATACACACGGTCGGACAAAGTTGTCGAAAAATCCGATCATTCTGAACGTGGTGACGTTCGTTGCGTACGACGGAACTACGTAGAGGCTATTAGCCAATAGGTTTGGTCTCTTAATTTGATCTGAGCATGCGTGGCACTTTGTCCGTCGGAATTCTCTACACACGTGGCCCTTTGTCCGTCGGAATTCTCTACACACGATTGGAAAAAGTCAGATCGGATTTTGTTGTCGTAAAAATTTAAGAGCAGGATCTCAAATTTTTTCCGTCAGAAATTCCGACAGAAAAAGTCCGATGGAGCACACACACGGTCGGATTTTCCGACAACATGGTCCGATCGGACATTTTCCGTCGGAATTTCCGACCGTGTGTACGGGGCATAAGGATGTAGGGTTATAGGTGGCAACAGCAAATGTGAAGGATTACAAATTGTGATAATTTTGTTCTTTATTTTGCTTCCCCTCGTTTGGCCACATCTGGAAACGTGTGGCTAAATTTAGGAAGGCAACTGTAGAAGGAAATGAGTGCAGGGGATGTGAGAAGAGTCAGATGACTCATTATTAAGGTGACCAGATTTTTAAAACAAAATCCAGAGACACTCTACTGACAGGGTCACTTATACCACACTCACAAAATCACACCCCAATTTGTAGCCACAACTACTAATCCCTGCCCCTATTTTTTACATACCCTTGAAAAATTGGTCAGAACTTTTGGAACAAGAGGCAGACAATCAAGTGTAGCACCTGCTTAGTTAGTTCAGGTCATTAGGCAAATTTAGCTTGGCACCTCTGTAGTCAGTGGAGCAGGGGTTGACTACTCTGTCCTGCTCAGTGTCCCACAGGCAGTTGCTTTGATTACCCCTATGTCCTAGAGGATTCTAGAATTATAGTGGGAGAAAAATAGGAGAAGCAGCCTGAATATTTATGAGCAGCCAATTCCTGGGGTAGTGTGCACAGAAGGCAGCTGGAGAGCATATAAATACTGTGTTTCCCCGAAAATAAGACCTATTGTTATTTTCCAGGAAGGCTGCAATATAAGCCCTACCCCGAAAACAAGCCCTAATTTAAAAAGCTCGTCAAATCCTATAATCCAATCTATTACAGTAGTATATAATGTACAATGTGTGTGTTTCTGTAATATAATTGCAGGAAAGAGAGCTCCGGCGGGTCACAGAAGCACAGAGCGGCTCTATTATATTGCAGAAACACACACATTGTACATTATATACTACTGTAATAGAGTGGATTATAGGATTTTACAAGCATTTTAACTCGGTTCACACTGGGGATTTCTTTCAGGCAAGGAGAGAAAGGGGGAGAGAAGACAGCACATTACATGGTAAGACCTACCCCGAAAATAAGCCCTACTGTGTCTTTTGTTGCCAAAATTAATATACGACCCAGGCTTTTTTCCGGGGAAACACAGTAGCATGAAGCCTGAGGCAGGGGATTTCTGGGTCTGGTCCTGCCAGAATAGACCCACGTGGGGCAGGAGTACTGGAAGACCCATCTGGAGCTTTAGCTGGGGGGCCTATTTGCCAAATCTGGTCCTGGAATCCATTTGGGTCTGAAAAAGCTCATTGGAGAGTTCCAGGAGGAAGAAGGGCAAGAGTGTGTAGCTCATTGAAAGAAGTCATAGTCACCCATGGGACCTTTTGTGCAGCTCAGTGTGAAAGAGAAGAGAGTACTAATCTTGGGGGAAAGCCAAGTTTTACAAGCGGCTCCTTAGGGGATGCGCTACACCACTACACAAGGTATAGAAACAAAATAAACAGATTTAAAAAAAGAGGGGCCAAGGTATACATGCATAGTTAGGAGGGAGGCCTTGAATGTATTGAAAACAAAAATGTAGTGCTTGCAGTACTCCACATCCCCGCTGTGGCAGATCTAGCTGTCACTGCTGGAGTTAGTCGTGTCACAGCTAGGCCAGGGACTCTATTACTAAAAAAATGGGGACACTTTTTATCCAGAGACAACCTCCTAACATCATAGACGGTCCTCAAAAATCAGGAATGGCTGGTCTGCCTACTCTTTATAGCTCAGAAAGTATGATCCGTCTCTGCTTTCTCTTATTTGCTGGTTTGTGAAATTAAAAAATATCTCTGCAGACATCTTGTTTTCTACATTAAAGTGGATTTTAATTCTTAATCCGCACCCTATCTTAAAGCAATACATAAAGGTTTTTTTTAATGCTATCCGCTACACTCGAATTATATTAAAAATTCTCTAAATACATTTTTTTATAGTTTTTGTAAAGCAGTTACAAGACCTTTATTCACTGCTAGTGGAGCCTTGTTCTTCACTGGGTGTATCCCATTGTGTCTCCATATGGGAACCACTTTCAATCAGGACAGGGGGGCTGGAATGTGAACATGTTAGCCTTTGAGGCTCACTATGGAACTGCAAAATAGACTTTGTTTCGTTTTCATTCATAAAATATATAACTTTGTTCTGTTATATTCGTTATGTTATGTTAATTCGTTTTCGGATAATACCTGATGAGGAACCTGAGTAACCTGATGTTTAGAGCTTGAATCCATTCTATTAACACACAAACACACACAATGACAATGGGGGTTATTTAGGAAAGGAAAATCCACTTTGCACTGCAAGTGCACTTGGAAGTAAAGTCGCTGTAGATCCGAGGGGGACATGCAAAGAAAATAAAAACAGCATTTTTAGCTTGCACATGATTGGATGATAAAATCAGCAGAGCTTCCACTCATTTCAGATCTACCCAGGGGCGTCGTTAGGGGGTGGCTAGACGTGGCTGAAGCCCCGAATGTGTCCCTGCAAAGCCCCGAGTCTCTGGAATGCTGCATTCCATTGTTAGCCCCGAGTGCCGTCGGCTAATTTCGGCTGCACTCGCTAACAGATCGGTTCCCAGCAGCCGAAATCAGCCGAGTGCCATAACGGCCGAAAGCGGCCGAAATTGGACGAAAGTGGCCGAGTGCCGCTGGTCCCGCCTTCTGGAGTGGGACGTGTGATGTCCATCTTAGCCTGCAGGCTCCAGAAGGCGGGAATGCTACATCCCCGCTCGGGCGGGCGGCTTGGCTCTCCTCTCCTCCTTGGCTTCGATTGGCTCCTCTCCTCTGACTGCCTGCCTGCTGTGACCGCACACCACGGCTGAGGTAGGTCAGACACAGCCAGCTTTGCTATCTGATCAGCTAAGAATAACCCTATGGGGAGCCATGAAAATGACAAAAGTTTTATTATAGGGAGTTTTTGTATTTGATTTGGGGACCTGACATGCTCCACTTTTATTGGTGTGTTGTGTGATCTGCTTGGAGTAGATGGGCAGACGTCAGTGCCAGTTTATAAGATGGGAGCAGCACGAGTTGGCATTGCTGACATCAGGTGCTGCCATGAAAGTTATCAGCAGAGCAGGTACAAAACACTGACAGCATGACAGTTTTATAGAAGTATAGACTGACAACACTAGTCTGCATTGCACTGTACAAACTATAACCTGGCACAGAGATATGTATTGATCTCTCATTTTGCTGATCCATAGATAATGAGACTAGTGTATGTATGTCATTGACATTGTCAGTGGGTCAGGCAGGTCAGTGTATGTAGGTCAGGCAGGTCAGTGTGTGTAGGTCAGCGGTCAGTGTGTGTAGGTCAGTGGTCAGTGTGTGTAGGTCAGTGGTCAGTGTGTGTAGGTCAGTGGTCAGTGTATGTAGGTCAGTGGTCAGTGTGTGTAGGTCAGTGGTCAGTGTGTGTAGGTCAGTGGTCAGTGTATGTAGGTCAGTGTGTGTAGGTCAGTGGTCAGTGTATGTAGGTCAGTGTGTGTAGGTCAGGCATTCAGGCAGGTCAGTGGTCAGAGTATGTAGGTCAGTGGTCAGTGTGTGTAGGTCAGTGGTCAGTGTGTGTAGGTCAGTGGTCAGTGCATGTAAGTCAGTGTTTGTAGGTCAGTGGTCAGTGTGTGTAGGTCAGTGGTCAGTGTATGTAGGTCAGTGTGTGTAGGTCAGTGGTCAGTGTGTGTAGGTCAGTGGTCAGTGTATGTAGGTCAGTGTGTGTAGGTCAGGCATTCAGGCAGGTCAGTGGTCAGAGTATGTAGGTCAGTGGTCAGTGTGTGTAGGTCAGTGGTCAGTGTGTGTAGGTCAGTGGTCAGTGTATGTAGGTCAGTGTGTGTAGGTCAGGCATTCAGGCAGGTCAGTGGTCAGTGTATGTAGGTCAGGCAAGTCAATGTATGTAGGTCAGTTCAGTGGTCAGTGTGTGTAGGTCAGGCACTCAGGCAGGTCAGTGGTCAGTGTATGTAGGTCAGGCAGGTCAATGTATGTAGGTCAGTGGTCAGTGTGTGTAGGTCAGGCAGGTCAGTGTATGTAGGTCAGGCAGGTCAGTATATGTAGGTCAGGCAGGTCAGTATATGTAGGTCAGGCAGGTCAGTGTATGTAGGTCAGGCAGGCCAGTGGTCATTGTATGTAGGTCAGTGTATGTAAGCCACACATCCCCACCACCCAGGCCAAAAAAAAAAATGCTACAAACCGCCCTCCCCCCCCCGTTCTTCGACCTCGGGCTGAAGCCCCTGGTCTTTTTGCCACCTAGCAACGCCCCTGGATCTACCCCTTAGATTTAGAGCGACTGCACTTCCAAGTGCTCTTTCAGTGCAAAGTGGATTTGCCTTTCGTCAATAACCCCCATTGTCTCTTCTGCTGCTTCTGAATACTAGTCTCCTCTGCTCAAATACAATGCAACACCCTTCTCACTCAATTCTCAGGAATGGCCTTTGCCAGTATTCCAACCTCCAGCACAAAATGAATCATCTGATTGGGCTGTAAGATTTAGTCTGAGTTGAACTTTTGTTTAATTAGACCTTTAACGAATCATGCCGAATTCATTTGTTATTTTCGTTATTGTTTTTTTCGTATTAGTTGAAATTCGTTATTTTTTTCTTCGGACATTCAGATGCATCTGAATGTCCGAAAGATGCAAAATTAGTCCGAATTTATATTCGTTACAAAACGAATTGCACATATCTACTGCAAAAAGTCAAAGAGCTTGCATTAAAAAAATAAATAAATAAGAATGTAGTAATGAATACAAAGCAGTAATAATTTGTATTTTTTATTTGCCTAGAGTTAAGCTTTCATTGCGAGAGTCTTTCTTTCTTTCTTTCTTTCTTTCTTTCTTTCTTTCTTTCTTCTATAACAATCAAAGTGTCTTCTATATTTTTGGTAGCATGTCCCATTTTATTTTAAGCCTAGAGCAGTTAGTATGGGATTTGAAGTTTAGATGCTCTGGCTTATATTTCGCACCTTGCAACTGCAAGTGGTGGAGCAAACTAAACCACTGGAAAAAATCTCAGACAAATCTTCAAACTTGTACATCATTCAGTGGAAAATCTTACTCAGAATTTACAGGAAGCAACTTCTCAGAAAATGTTCTAGTGACCTTTGAAAGTAGCACAATCTGGTGTGTATGTATGTATATACATATATATAAAAGAGGATATATATATATATATATATATATATATATATATATATATATACAAAAAAGTGAAATTGGCAAAATTGGGACATTTTTGTGCCACAGACACACTTAAAGCGGTTGTATACCCGTTTTAAGAATTTTTTTTTTGTTAACTACCTGCAAGACAAAGTCATAATGAGCTAGTATGACTAGCATACTAGCTCATTATGCATCACTTACCTTAGATCGGGGCCCACGACGCCGTCCTCTTCTCCCCCTCCGGCCGCATCCATCTCTCCACAGATACCCTTCCGGGTATCGCCGCTCCGGCCAATCACAGCGCCGCTGTGGCGCTGTGATTGGCCAGAGCGGCGAGGACGTCGCTCCACACATGCGCGCGGGACACTTCAAATGTGGTGAGCCGCAGTTGTGAATGGGGATTAACCCTGTAAATGCACCGTTGTCTACGGCACGCATGCGCCGTAGACAACGTTGTAAAACGTTCTTTGCAAATATCTCCTAAACCGTGCAGGTTTAGGAGATATTTCTTGTACCTACAGGTAAGCCTTAATCTAGGCTTACCTGTAGGTGCAAGTTGAATTTAAGGGTATACAACCACTTTAAAGTGGATGTAAACATTGATGTCATAATGTAGAGAATAAGATTTCCTTTCATTTGAGCCCAGTCTTGCCAGACAGATTTGCTCCAGCCCTGAGAAATTCTCTTTTATTGTTCAGTTAGAAAAATCTTGACAAAGTGCTGAAAACTTTGTCAAAAACGCCCCCTTGCTGTGAGATCCACAGACCAGAGTGAAAGAAAATGTATTCTCGAGTGAACAGCAAGAAGAATATAGGGGAGATGTATGTAGTCAGAGTTGGGCAGAGTAGAACATCCAGTGATCTGATGATTGTTATAGTGCAGTGTGTGTGTCTGAGGTCACCTGATCACAGATAACATTCCTTTCCATCATTGTTATGTGGGGGAGGGGTGAATTTCTCACTTTTTATAATTACACAGGATGTGCCTGTCTCAGGCTAGTGCATGAGATATGTAAATCACCTGCGACTCACAGCAAGGGGGCATTTTGACAAAGTTTTTCAGCACTTTGTCAAGATCTTTCTAACTGAACAATAAAAGAGGATTTCTCAGGGCTGGAGTAAATCTGTGTGGCAAGACTGGGCTCAAATGAAAGGAAATCGTATTCTCTACATTATGACATCAACAATCTTTTATACTAATTTTTTTTTGGGTTTACATCCACTTTAACAAAGACAACACAAGATCACAACAATGAACAGAACAATATACAAAAACACAACAAAATCAAATTAAAAATAATCCTATTAGAATAGAAGATGATTTCTCACAGAACTTTTCAATGTGGGGGGTGTGCTGATGGAGAAAATGAAAAAGCAGTTGTTAGGGGGGTAGGATAGGCTTCTCTGAAGAGGAGGGTTTTCAGGGATCGTCAAAAATAGGGGTAGGCATCCTTGGCACTCCAGCTGTGGTGAAATTACAAATCCCATCATGCCTCTGCCTCTAAGAGTCATGCCTGTGATTGTCAGGGTCTTGCAATGTCTCATAGGACTTGTAGTTTCAAAAACAGCTGGAGGGCCGAGGTTGCCTACCCCTGGTCAAAAAGCTAATAGAGTAGGAGATAATTGGACAGGTTGGGGTAAGGAGTTTCATAGGATTGGAGAGGCTCTGGAAAAGTCTGAGAGGCGAGCAAAGGAGGAGGAGATGAGGGAGCAGGAGGTCTTTGAGTGGAACGAAGAGAACGATTAGGTTGGTATTTTGAGACCAGGTTAGTGATGTAGCTGGGGGTTAAGTTGTGGATGCCTTTGTAAGTGGTTGTTATTATTTTGAATTTAATTCAGCCAGTGGAGGATTTGACAGAGAGGAGTAGCAGACACAGGTGTGGGTAGGGTAGGCTTCTCTGAAGAGAAGGGTTTTCAGGGATCGTCTAAAAGCTAATAGAGTAGGAGATAAGTGGACAAATTGGGGTAGGACATTCCATAGGATTGGAGAGGCTTTGGAAAAGTCCTGGAGGCGAGCATGGGAGGAGGTGACGAGGGAGCTAGAGAGCAGGAGTTCTTGAGAGGAACGAAGAGAACGAGTAGGTTGGTATTTAGAGACTAGGCTAGTGATGTAGCTGGGGGGGAAATTGTGGATGGCTTTGTAAGTAGTTTAATTTGTTAGGTGAGCGGAAGCCAGTGGAGGGATTGACAGAGAGGGATAGCAGACACAGAGCGATTGGTAAGGTGAATGAGTCTGGCAGCAGAATTCATGATGGAATGAAGAGGTGATAGACCAGGTTTTCTCAACTCCAGTCCTCAAGGCCCCCCAACAGGTCATGTTTTCAGGCTTTCCATTGTTTTGCACAGGTGATTTAATCAGATTCATGCCTTAGTAATTACAACTGCCTTTTCAGGGAAATCCTGAAAACATGACCTGTTGGGGGTCCTTGAGGACTGGAGTTGAGAAACACTGTTATAGACTATGTAGAGATAAGCCAATGAGATCAGAGTTGCGGTAGTCAGGCCGAGAGATGGCCAGCAAGTGAATTAAGAGCTTTGTTGTGTCATTGGTTAGAAAGGGGTGTATTTTGGAGATGTTGCGGAGGTTGAGGTGGCAAGATTTGGACAGTGATTGGACGTGTTGCCTAAAGGAGAGTTCAGCGTCCAGGACTACACCTAGAACCTTGGCATGCGGGGATGGGCTTATAGTTGTGCCATCGATTTTGATAGCGATCAGGGGAAGGTAAGGGGCGTATGGGGGAGGAAAAATAATATATCCTGTATCGTCCTTCATAGCTACTATTTCCGGAAACTTAATAGAACTAACTCCCGCTGTGGCACTATTGGGAATAAATCTCGAGATATACCCTATAAATATCAGAACAATTGTAGCACATACTCTAATAGCAGCAAGACTGTCTATCTCTAGCATGTGGAAATCTACAGATACTTTTTTATTAGCATATTTTAAAAGTAAATGGCAAGCCTGGTTAAACAATCCGAGAGCTTCTAACTATCTGAAAAACTGTAATATTTGACTTTAATCAAAAGTTTGAGTTACTAGTATACTATGTGTGATAGAACTCCTCCTTTCTTCCTTAACCAGTTCCCGACCGGCTCGCGTGTTTTTACGGGTGCAGAATGGCTCCCCTGCGCGAAACCCCGTATGGGTACGGGGTTCCTGTAAAGCCTCGTACACATGATCAGATTGTTGGCAGACAAAGGGTCAGACTTTTGTCCAAAGGGTGTGTGCCAGGAACTTGTCTTGCATACAAACGGTACACAATTGTTGGCCAACAAACACGAATATAGTGACGTACTGCAAGGAATTTCAGCTCTTGAGCGCCACCCTTTGGGCACCTTCTGCTAATGTCATGTTTGGTGAGCATTGATTCTGAGCATGTATGTTTGTACTTTGGACTTTTGTGTGACAGACTTGTGTACACACGATAGGAAAATCTGACAACAGACCGCTGTCCGCCGAAAATGTACTAGTCTGCCATCCAACATTTGTTGGCGGAAAGTTGGACAACAATTGTCTGATGGAGCGTACTAATGATCGGACTTTAGGCCAACAGTTTTATCATCTGCCGACCGTGTGTACGAGGCTTAAGAGCCGCCAGAGGGCGCACGCGTGCCGCCGGCCACGCACAATCGCATGCACGAGCACCAGCGCAGGGATTTGTGTGTGTAAACACACAAATCCCTGTGCTGTCAGAGGAGAGGAGACATGTCATTTGTTCCTAGTAAGTAGGAACAGCCATATGTCTCCTCTCTTACTCTTACTATCCCCATACAGTTAGAACACAGTGAGGGAACACACATTTAACCCCTTGATCGCCCCCTAGTGTTAAACCCTTCCATACCAGTGTCATTTACACAGTAATCAGTGCATTTTTCCAGCATTAATCGCTGTATGAATGTCAATGGTCCCAAAAATGTGTCAAAAGTGTTTGATCTGTCTTTCGCAATGTCGAAATACCGCTAAAAATCGCAGATTTACCAAAAATATGTAGAACAATATATATTGGCCTAAACTGATTAAGAAATTAATTTTTTAAAAACATTTTTGGTTATATTTATTATAGTAAAAATTTAAAAATTTTTGGTTATATTTATTATAGTAAAAATTTAAAAATATAGTTTTTTTTTCAAAGTTGTCGCACTTTTTTGTGTATAGCGCAAAAAATGAAAAACCGAAGAGGTGATAAAATAGCACCAAAAGAAAGCTCTATTTGTGGGGAAAAAAGGACGCAAATTTTGTTTGGGTATGGCTTAGCATGACTGCATAATTACCAAGCAAATTGTAAAAAGTGCTCTGGTCAGGAAGGGGGTAAAACCTTCCGGGGCTGAAGCGGTTAACGGTGAATATAAAAACTTTGGCGGACAATCTCTGCCTGCAGTTTGTTCCCATTAGGGGTGGGTGGAAATTGATTACCAAGAACAATTATAATACCTTGTACTTCATCACTTGTTCTTTAATATATGTTTAACCACTTCCCGTCCGGCCTATAGCAGTTTGACGCCTGGCGGTGGTTCTTTTATCCTGACTGGGAGTCATATGACGTCCGGCAGGATAACAAGCCGGCGTTTGCCTGCGGGAGCCCGCAGCACGGCGATCAGAGGTGTTGTGTGTCAGTTTGACACACTGCATCTATGATCGTGGTATGGAGCCTCTGACAGAGGCTTCCTGCCACATGATCAGCTGTGACACATCACAGCTGATCATTGCGTGAACCAGGAAGTGACGGGAAATGGCTTTCCTCTGTTCGCGCTGACAGGGAGAGCCAATCGGCGGCTCTCCCTGTCAGAGGGGGGATCTGCACTGATAAGCAGCACATTGATTATCAGTACAGCCCCCATCAGATGTGCTCACCAGCTTCCAATCAGCTACCAACCAGCAATCAGTGTCTCAACAATAATGTCTGTCAGTGCCAATGAAAGTGAAAATCAGTGCCCACCACAGTGCCAATTTGTGCCCATCACAGTGCCAATCAGTGTCCAACAGTAACACTGATCAGTACCTCATCAGTGCTGCCCATCAGTACCATCTATTAGTGTCCATCAATGCCACCTGTCAGTGCCAATCAGTGCAGCCTATCAGTGCCAATCTGTGCCGCCTGTCAGTGCCCATCAGTGCCGCCTGTCAGTGCCCATCAGTGCCACCTATCAGTGGCCATCAGTGCTGCTTATTAGTGCCCATCAGTGCTGCATATCAGTGCCCATCAAATCTACATATCAGTGCATCCTCATCAGTGCCCATCAGTGCCACCTTATCAGTGCCAAATCATCAGTGCCCATCAGTGCCACCTATCAGTGCCCATCAGTGCCGCTTATTAGTGCCCATCAGTGCTGCATATCAGTGCCAATCAAATCTACATATCAGTGCCTCCTCATCAGTGTCACCTTATCAGTGCCAAATCATCAGTGCCCATCAGTGCCACCTTATCAGTGCCAAATCATCAGTGCCCATTGGTGCCACCTTATCAGTGTCGAGTCATCAGTGCCCATCGGTGCCCATCAGTGAAGGAGAAAACAAAATGTTATGACAGAAACTAAGGAAAAACATTTTTTTTTTTTTTTTTTTTTTCAAAAATGTCAGTCTTTTTTAATAAGAACCTCAGAGGTGATCAAAACCACCAAAAGAAAGCTCTATTGGTGGAAAGAAAATTATAAAAAAGTAGTTTGAGTACAGTGTTGTATGACTGCGCAATTGTCATTCAAAGTTCTGGGCTGGAAGGGGGGAAAGTGCCTGGAATACCCAATGTTTTTATAAGTTACTAAAAAATTTCTGTGTTATCAATGTTGGAAATGTCAACTGAGAAATTCATAAAAATGTAAAGAAAAAATAAAATAAATCAGAATAGAATACGATTGGCTTTTACATTTTTTTTTTCTTTAAGAAAAAAACTATTTTATTATGTTACCATCAGTTCCTCATAAAACATGTTAGTCTCACCTTCCTCTTGCTAGGATTCTTTATGAATTCTTATCTAAGTAAAGAAGAAAGGAGAAGTTATACTTTCAAAATGAAGTATTACAAATAATATTTCTATATACTATGGAAGTAACCAGAGAAGGGGACTTTACTTCACTAGTCCATAATACTTCCTCTCTGGGTGATAAACAACACTAATGCCGCATAACCACGATCAAATTTCATCCAGCAATGACAGATGAGGGCTTTTCGTCGGAAAATGCGACCGTATGTAGGCTCCATCTGACTTTTGCTGGCCGAATTTCCGCCAACAAAATTTTGAGAGCAGGTTCTCAGTTTTTCCGACGGAAAAAGTTTCAATCGGAAATTCTGATCGTCTGTAGCAAAATTCCTACGCATGCTCGTAAACAAATCGACGCAGCATTTTCGCGGCTCGTCGTAATTTTTGTACGTCACTGTCCAAGGACCACGGCTATGGAACGCTCTACCTACGAACATCCGCTTGGAAGAAAAAACCATCGGGCCTTTAGAAAAAAACTCAAGACCCACCTCTTCTAAGAAGGAATCAACGCAGGTCGGATCAAGCGCCTCAAGGCGATTCAGTTCGCAGTTGCAGCGCTATACAAATCGTTCATTCATTCATTCATTCATTCACTGCGTTCTTGACGGTCGGAATTTGGTGTGACTGCGTGTAGGCAACACAAGCGTGAGCGAAAAAAACATCCAAGGCTTTTCCAACGAGAATTCCGATCGTGTGTATGCGGCATTAGACCCCTTTCACACTGAAGCACCGCAGCGTCTTAGAGGCGCCTTTGCGGTGCTTTCCGGGCACTAGGTGTCCAAAAAACACCCGTTGTGCGGTGCTTTTGAAACGCTTTTAAGGCACTTCGGAAGCACTGCCCATTCATTTTAATGGGCAGGGGCGTCTTTGGAGCACTTTTACAGCGCTCCCAACCTGTCCCAAAGATGCTGTTTGCAGGACTTTTTCTAACACCCCGCAAGCGCACCGCCCCAAATGTGAAAGCACTCATGCAAATGAATGGGAGGCAGTTTTCAGGTGCTATTTCTAGCGCTAAACCGTGAAAACTGCCTCCGTGTGAACGAGGTCTAAATTTGTTAAAAATAAACACTATTTAACCACTTGCTGACCAGCCGCTGCAGTTGTACGAATGGCACGGCTGGGCGAAACAATGTTATGTAACGTCGCTTCGCCCTGTGGCCACTAGGGGCGTGCTCTGCTCGGCCCCGGAGCCGATGCGAGTGCCCGGCAGGCGCGATCACCGTCGGGCTCCCGCGATCGCTGCTGACACACCAAGAACCGGGATCTGTGTGTGTAAACACACAGTTTCAGGTTCTCTGAGGGGAGAAGAGACTGATCGTCTGTTCATACAGAGTATGAACAGCGATCTGTCATCTCCCCTACACAGTCTCATCCCCCCTTTAGTTAGAACACACACTAGGGAACACAATTAACCAGTTGATCGCCCCCTAGTGGTTAACCCCTTCCCTAGCAGTGACATTTTTATAGCACTGATCACTGTATAAATGACAACGGTCACAAAAATGTGTCAAAAGTGTCCGATGTGTCCGCCATAATGTTGAAGTCCCAATAAAAATCGCCGCTATTACTAGAAAAAAAAAAAAATTATAATAAAAATTCCATAAATCTATCCCCTATTTTGTAGACGCTATAACTTTTGCGCAAACCAATCAATATATAGGTTTATTGTGATTTATTTTTTTTACCAAAAATATGTAGAAGAATACATATCGGCCTAAACTGAGGAAAAAAATGTTTTTTTTATATATTTTTGGGGGATATTTATTATAACAAAAAGTAAAAAATAATGCATTTTTTTCAAAATTGACGCTCTTTTTTTTAAAGCGCAAAAAATAAAAACCGCAGAGGCGATCAAATACCACCAAAAGAAAGCTCTATTTGTGGGAAAAAAAGGATGTCAATTTTGTTTGGATACAACGTCGCACGACCACGCAATTGTCAGTTCAAGCGGCTCAGTGCCGTATCGCGAAAAATGGCCCGGTCATTAAGGGGGAAATTCTTAAGTGGTTAATACAATAAAATGTTGCACTCTGTTCTGAAAATAAATATTTACTTTATCAGACGCTAAGTACATCGTTCTCCCATCTCTGTCCAGCAGATGGCAGAATGTAACCAGTTTTGGAAGCAGACCGGTTACCTGGAAACTCACAATCAAGCACTTTTTGCTTCATTCCCTTCCCACACATACTTGCAAAATTTCACTCTTGCAGAACACTGAGCTCCAAGGGCCGATTCACAGCACATTTGTGCAATCCAAATGCTTTTCTGCATGCACTGTTCTGATGCATTTTAGATCCATTTTGAATGCTTTCCAGTTTCCCCTTCTTCTTTTTTTTCCCTGGGTTTTGGTTGTTAGGAGCTGACAAGCAGAATGTAAACAAAGTAGCCATCGTAAAAAAAGAAAACAGCACGGGACTAACCCCGCCCCCCCCCCCCCCCCCAATCCATACCAGGCCCTTCAGGTCTGGTATGGATTTTGAAGGGCAGACCAGAATGGGGGGGGGGGGGGGAGTGAGCACCCCGAACCATGACCCACTGGGCCTGGTATGGATTGGGGGGGACCCACGCTTCTTTTTTTTTATGAGCTCCACTTTAAGCTGGCCTTCCACAAGCAGAATTTATTTAAATTTTTTTATTTTAACCACTCATGTACCATTTGGCTGCCCAAAGACCAGAGCACTTTTTGCGATTCGGCACTGCATCGCTTTAACTGACAATTGCACGGTCGCGCAAAGTAGCTCCCAAACAAAATTGACGTCCCTTTTTCTACACAAATAGAGCTTTCTTTTGGTGGTATTTGATCACCTGTGCGGTTTTTATTTTTTGCTCTATAAACAAAAAAAGAGCGACAATTTTGATTGATTGGCTTGCGCAAAAGTTATAGCGTTTACAAAATAGGGGATAGTTTTATGTCATTTTTATTAATGAAAAAAAGGAAGTGAACACCGCGCTAATTAATAGCTAAAAGAATCCTAGTGATTGATGATATGAATCAATTAAATAACAGTGAAATTAAGTGAGAAAAATGAAAATAAGCAGCAGCTAAAAATTGCGTGATATACACAATGAACAGACAGAATATAACAAAAAGCCGCGCTAGTGACTCAAATTAAATTATTATGTGGTTTGAAATTAATACAAATCCAAAAAAAGGGGGGGGGGGGGGGTTTAACCAAAAAAACTAAATAGCTATGCACAAAAGTCCGGTGATATGGAATAAACCAGTGTTCATATAAGTGACAAGGTGAAACTCAAAAATCCAGTGACTGTGAAAACCAGGAACACCGTGATCCGCCACCGTAAATAGAGTGCGCTTACCAGAGGGCAAGCTCAAATAAGCCCATATGATGTAATCGGGATAACTTTAAACCATCAGAACTGGCACCAACTCAGATCTCCTCATATAGGGTCAGCCAGGGACGAATAGATTCCTGTTCCTCCTTGGGGCCAATGGTGGTATAGACAGTATCCAATAGCACCGGATCCAAGATCTCTTAGCACCCAGTTTGAAAAAATATAAAAGAAAGGAATGCTCCCATGGTGTGATACCACAATAAAAAGTTTATTTAATAAAACCAATCCTACTTACATGCAGATGTAAAAAAAACAGCAGGAAAACAAAGGTAAAAGTGTGTGTGTGCCGGCCGGCAACTCGTACACCCGCTCACAGCGCGGAACGTGATGACGTCAGTGCGTCAGCCTCCCTACGTCCGTTTCGTCCAATGACGTCTTCTGGGGAACGGGCGACGCACTGACTCATCGCGACTTAAATAGTAAACAAGCAATCACGCCCTGGTGTGACCCCCTATGGCGGATAAGGTGAAAAAAAAAAAACCTTCACAAAAGATAGTAGCCACGGCGTCGGATATCTCCTATGTCGCTCTTATGTGGGTTGTATGTAATGAGTTACATTCTCCTAGACGGAGAATAAACTAATATGCCGAGAACAATATAAGAAAAATACTGAAAACTGAGAACCTAATAAAAATTAGGTAAATTCAATGCCACTGGATAAATCCAATGCAAATCTAAAAGGAATAGTCTGTATAGGTTATATTCTCTTGAACGAAAAACAAACCTATATGCCAGACGCACTAGATTTAAAAATTGGATAAAAACTAAAAACTAGTATAAATTAAATATGGGATTGCCAATATTTAAGGTTGCAATCCAAAAAAGGAGAGACACTCAAATCGTGCTCCATCTTGTGGCTGAATGCCAGATTACATATCTCGCTAATCCATAACTAAATGTATGGGGAAAAAGAAAAAAACTCTAATGTGATCCCAAAAGACTATTTAAGGCTTCACATAAGGGCCATACCTAGAATTTACATACATGTTGGGAATATATGCCAAATCCAGTGTATGGACCCCTCATAATTAGACTGGCGTCATGTTACACTCAATTAGGACCTTGGGAAGAATGAGACTAAAATAGGCACCCTTGTCGTTGTGATTAAACCAAACTTACATTAATGAAAATGAGATGGAATAAAAATTATAAGATAAAATGCAACATACTAAGAATGGTAAACCGAGGAAAAATGAAAAATCATAGACCTCGTTCCTACAAGTAGGAAAAAATGGGTATTTAAATTTAAAAAATCCGCCATTTGGGGACACCACCTTACAATCTGATATCCAAAAAATATCCATCAACCACAACGTTCCTAAACATACACCCGATGTTAGATTGGGCCAAATAGGACTATGTTAGAATTAATTATACTTCAGATGTTTAAAAATTGTTTGGGGGAAAAAGTTAGCAGGACGTCAAGAATTGTCGATAAATGCGTTGACGTCAGTGTCAACGTTTAGCCCAAACGGGGTATAACTTTTAATTTTATAAATCCAGGACATTTCTAATCTAGAAATGCCCCGGACTAGAGAGCCGCCCCTCCATTGGGGGACATACTTGTCAATCCCCAAGAAAATTGTTTTGGAGGGGTGCTTCCCATGTACTTCCAAGTAGTGTCTGGATACCGGGTGTTTGGGAAACCCACCAAGAATATTGGTGACGTGTTCGTTTAATCTCACCTTCAGGGGGCGCTTAGTCCTGCCTACATACTGAAGCCCACATGGGCATTGGAGTAGGTATACGACCCTCTCAGTCGAGCAGGTGATAAACGGTTTTATCTCAAACTCAGCTCCAGTATTAGTGGAGGTGAATCTGTGAGTCCGCCTATGAGTACACCCACTGAGGGAGCAAATCCTACACCGCCTACACTGATAGAATCCTGTCAAATTACTGAAAAAATTGTGAGTATTAACCACCGGCGGATCAAGGACATTAGGAGATATTCTAGTTTTTAACGAGGGAACACCCCTATAGACAATCTGTGGTTTTGATGGAAGGACTGTACTAAGGGTTAGATCACTGGTGAGAACGTGCCAGTGTTTCTTGATCATCTTCCCTATACTTCTACCCTGTTTCCCCGAAAATAAGACCTAGCGTGATTGTCGGTGATGGCTTCAATATAAGCCCTACCCCCCAAATAAGCCCTAGTTAAAGTCCTTGTAGGTCTTCTTTTCAGGGTAGGGCTTATTTTCGGGGAAACAGGGTAGGGCTTATTTGGGGGGTAGGGCTTATATTGAAGCCATCACCGACAATCACGCTAGGTCTTATTTTCGGGGAAACAGGGTATGTTGGGTAGAAAAGGTTGTAATGAAGGGAACCCTAGTCACGTCATCAGCCACCCTAGTTTTTTCTTTGAGAAGGTCAGCCCTATCTCTAAGGGAGACCTCCTCAAGTACTGCTTGGAGCGATGGTAATGTGTACCCCTTCTCCAAAAACCCTTTGGTGAGGATCCCGGCTTGATTATGAAACTCCATAGGGTCGGAACAATTCCTCCTCAGACGTAGATATTGACTTTTGGGCACTGACTTAAGCCAGGCCTCATGATGGCAGCTCCCCATGGGGATATAGGAGTTCCGATCTGTGTCCTTGAAATGGGTAGCAGTGGTAAATACTCCATCCAGGACTCCTATTCTCAAATCTAGGAAGGAGATGGCAGTCTGACTGGCCTCATAATTGAGGACAATGCCCCTCTGATTGGCATTAAGACCTACAAGAAAGAGGTCCAAGTCCTCCCTGCTGCCATCCCATAGGAGGAGGATGTCGTCAATATACCTCGCCCACAGGACTACCTGTGGACACTGTTGGGCATAGACGACATCCTCCTCCCATAGGGCCATAAACAGGTTCGCCAAACTAGGGGCGTACTTAGCCCCCATAGCGACTCCCCTGTCTTGTCTGAAAAAACGTCCCCCAAACCAAAAATAGCTGCGAGATGCAGCAAATTTGAGCAACTGTAAAATGAAAAAGATTTGCTCATCAAAAAGCCCAGAATCCCGCCTAAGAAAGTATTCAACGGCTGTCAACCCCAAATCATGTGGTATGATGGTATATAGGGAGGTGACATCGGCTGTCACCAACCATAGACCAGGAGGAGGGGTGATATTATCCAACAGATTGATGATGGAACGGGAATCCTTAACATAAGAGGGCATAATTTTCACCAAGGGTTGAAGAAAATAATCAATATACCTACCCACCCGGGACGTCACAGAGTCAATACCACTGACAATCGGGCGTCCCGGGGGGCAGGTAGGGTGTTTATGTATCTTGGGTAAGTAGTAGATGGTGGGAGTTCGAGGTGCCTTAGGCACCAAATAAAGAGCCTCCTTCTTATTGAGAATCCCACCATCTACTCCACCCTGGACCAGAGTCTTCAATTCGGAAAGATACAATGATTTGGGGTCAGATCGAAGAGATGTGTACGTGTCGGAATCACCCAAAATCCTATACATCTCATCTAAGTAGTCTTAAGTCAGTGCCCAAAAGTCAATATCTACGTCTGAGGAGGAATTGTTCCGACCCTATGGAGTTTCATAATCAAGCCAGGATCCTCACCAAACGGTTTTTGGAGAAGGGGTACACATTACCATCGCTCCAAGCAGTACTTGAGGAGGTCTCCCTTAGAGATAGGGCTGACCTTCTCAAAGAAAAAACTAGGGTGGCTGATGACGTGACTAGGGTTCCCTTCATTACAACCTTTTCTACCCAACATAGAAGTATAGGGAAGATGATCAAGAAACACTGGCACGTTCTCACCAGTGATCTAACCCTTAGTACAGTCCTTCCATAAAAACCACAGATTGTCTATAGGGGTGTTCCCTCGTTAAAAATTAGAATATCTCCTAATGTCCTTGATCCGCCGGTGGTTAATACTCACAATTTTTTCAGTAATTTGACAGGATTCTATCAGTGTAGGCGGTGTAGGATTTGCTCCCTCAGTGGGTGTACTCATAGGCGGACTCACAGATTCACCTCCACTAATACTGGAGCTGAGTTTGAGATAAAACCGTTTATCACCTGCTCGACTGAGAGGGTCGTATACCTACTCCAATGCCCATGTGGGCTTCAGTATGTAGGCAGGACTAAGCGCCCCCTGAAGGTGAGATTAAACGAACGCGTCACCAATATTCTTGGTGGGTTTCCCAAACACCCGGTATCCAGACACTACTTGGAAGTACATGGGAAGGACCCCTCCAAAACAATTTTCTTGGGGATTGACAAGTATGTCCCCCAATGGAGGGGCGGCTCTCTAGTCCGGGGCATTTCTAGATTAGAAATGTCCTGGATTTATAAAATTAAAAGTTATACCCCGTTTGGGCTAAACGTTGACACTGACGTCAACGCATTTATCGACAATTCTTGACGTCCTGCTAACTTTTTCCCCAAACAATTTTTAAACATCTGAAGTATAATTAATTCTAACATAGTCCTATTTGGCCCAATCTAACATCGGGTGTATGTTTAGGAACGTTGTGGTTGATGGATATTTTTTGGATATCAGATTGTAAGGTGGTGTCCCCAAATGGCGGATTTTTTAAATTTAAATACCCATTTTTTCCTACTTGTAGGAACGAGGTCTATGATTTTTCATATTTCCTCGGTTTGCCATTCTTAGTATGTTGCATTTTATCTTATAATTTTTATTCCATCTCATTTTCATTAATGTAAGTTTGGTTTAATCACAACGACAAGGGTGCCTATTTTAGTCTCATTCTTCCCAAGGTCCTAATTGAGTGTAACATGACGCCTGTCTAATTATGAGGGGTCCATACACTGGATTTGGCATATATTCCCAACATGTATGTAAATTCTAGGTATGGCCCTTATGTGAAGCCTTAAATAGTCTTTTGGGATCACATTAGAGTTTTTTTCTTTTTCCCCATACATTTAGTTATGGATTAGCGAGATATGTAATCTGGCATTCAGCCACAAGATGGAGCACGATTTGAGTGTCTCTCCTTTTTTGGATTGCAACCTTAAATATTGGCAATCCCATATTTAATTTATACTAGTTTTTAGTTGTTATCCAATTTTTAAATCTAGTGCGTCTGGCATATAGGTTTGTTTTTCGTTCAAGAGAATATAACCTATACAGACTATTCCTTTTAGATTTGCATTGGATTTATCCAGTGGCATTGAATTTACCTAATTTTTATTAGGTTCTCAGTTTTCAGTATTTTTCTTATATTGTTCTCGGCATATTAGTTTATTCTCCGTCTAGGAGAATGTACCTCATTACATACAACCCACATAAGAGCGACATAGGAGATATCCGACGCCGTGGCTACTATCTTTTGTGAAGGTTTTTTTTTTTCACCTTATCCGCCATAGGGGGTCACACCAGGGCGTGATTGCTTGTTTACTATTTAAGTCGCGATGAGTCAGTGCGTCGCCCGTTCCCCAGAAGACGTCATTGGACGAAACGGACGTAGGGAGGCTGACGCACTGACGTCATCACGTTCCGCGCTATGAGCGGGTGTACGAGTTGCCGGCCGGCACACACACTTTTACCTTTGTTTTCCTGCTGGTTTTTTTACATCTGCATGTAAGTAGGATTGGTTTTATTAAATAAACTTTTTATTGTGGTATCACACCATGGGAGCATCCCTTTCTTTTATATTTTTTCAAACTGGGTGCTAAGAGATCTTGGATCCGGTGCTATTGGATACTGTCTATACCACCATTGGCCCCAAGGAGGAACAGGAATCTATTCGTCCCTGGCTGACCCTATATGAGGAGATCTGAGTTGGTGCCAGTTCTGATGGTTTAAAGTTATCCCGATTACATCATATGGGCTTATTTGAGCTTGCCCTCTGGTAAGCGCACTCTATTTATGGTGGCGGATCACGGTGTTCCTGGTTTTCACAGTCACTGGATTTTTGAGTTTCACCTTGTCACTTATATGAACACTGGTTTATTCCATATCACCGGACTTTTGTGCATAGCTATTTTGTTTTTTTGGTTAAACCCCCCCCTTTTTTTTGGATTTGTATTAATTTCAAACCACATAATAATTTAATTTGAGTCACTAGCGCGGCTTTTTGTTATATTCATTTTTATTAATACATTTTTTTTATACTAGTAATGGCGCCGATCAGTGATTTTTATCGTGACTGCGACATTATGGCGGACAGATCAGACACTTTTGGCGTGATTTTGGGACCATTCACTTTTCACATGTATACAGCGATTAGTGCAATTAAATGTGTAATGTGTAAATGTGTCTGGCAGTGAAGGGGTTAACCACTAGGTGGCGCTGTAGGGGTTAAGTGTGTCCTAGGGAGTGATTCTAACTATAGGGGGGGGGGGGCTGTGTGTGACACGACACTGATCACAGCTTCCGATTACAGGGAGCTGTGATCAGTGACAGTGTCACTAGGCAGAACGGTGAAAAGCTTGTTTACATTAGCATTTCCTCATTCTTCCTCTCTGTGAGACGATCGCGGGTATCCCCGCGGACATCGAGTCTGCGGGACCTGCGATCGCGTGCACGAAGCTCCCTGCAGGCTCGTGCGCCCGCAAGCAGCCTCTTAAAGGGCAACATACAGGTACTTGATTCTGCCTGTACATGCCCTTCTGCCGCAGTATATGTGCGTGAGGCGGTCGGGAAGCGGTTAAGAACATTGTATCTATTTTCTAATCATTAGTTGAGTCGAATCAACATTCGTTTTCAACCGCAGTGACAAGAAAACTTGAAGGAGGATGGAAGTTTTTTCTTGAATGAATTTCTAACAGCAAATTTGAGCTGACGGGGAAACCTTTGTTAGTGGAACTTTTTTTTGTGTTGGCTCTACTAATGAGCCTCTAAGCGGGGGATTCCTAATATAATAGTGATCAAAAGTCTGGTATCCAGCAGGCTATACCTAAAGGGTGTGTGAAAGGGACACATTTGTCTCAGTGGCTTTTTTGAAGATTGTTCCCATCTATGACATTCAGATCTGAACCGATGGGTTCAAGTCATTTACTCCTCAGTCGCTTCCTTGAGCTCTAATCTATCCACACCATTATACCCCGACTAGAACTTATTTTTTGTCCTGGTTACCAGAGAGGGCGGAAATTCGCAGAACCTGTGCTCCTATATGGGTTTGAAAACATTGACAGCCTGTGGATTTCTAGGCCGTCTTGTGTGGTCTTGCCCATTACCTGATGTTCAGGGTCAATCAGCACCTACCAATTTTGTCCTGAGGAAGCAATCTCATTTGAAACGCGCTGACTAACAAGTTTGGAGAAGTTCATGGGCCCTATTTCTGGATACATGTATATATTTCAGAATGGATTGCTTTATAGTTATTGGAATTTATCCATGCCTCCTTGTTTGATATTTGGGTATCTGTTGACCCTGTCCAGTTGAGGGTGTTGTTGTCTGTCTTTTTATGTCAATTTTTGTCTGTGTATTTTTTAAATTTTTGTAATAAAGACATATATTTTTATATATATCCTTTCTGCCTCATGTTGTGCCCACAAAGTCCTTTTTTCTTTTGAGAAAGTATTTACTGTCTCAATTAGGGCTGCACGATACTAGTACTAGTCTCAATTAGGGCTGTGCCGATATTGAGTATTTGCTGTCAGTGGGTCTCCCCTGCTGACAGCTGAAGTGTTAAAGAAGTCCGGTAATTGGAGCTGTCAAAAAAAAAGCAGCCGGCAATGTTTATTACCAACTTTGCTCAGCCGCTGAAACACTAAAATAAAAAGAAACAATGTTTCTTTTTGAATCTTTCTGTTTCTTCATCTGCAGATCAAAGGGATGATTAACCCCTTATTAACCCTTAATTTACTCTACTCAGCCTTAATTAACTTCCTATTCTCCATTTAATTATTTTCTTGTTTTTTTTTTTTGGTCACGTCTATTTTATAAACGATAAACAAAACAATTTTTCTTTGCTTCGTTAGTGAATATTTTTTCACATATATATTAACATATATTTACACATTTCACATTGAAAAAGTGCAAAATTAAAAAAAAATCTATTTATTTCATTTGTAAAAAACTTTTTAATGCTTTGTACCATTGCTGACAGCGGAAGTGAAAACAAAACAGTTGCGGTAAGTATCGGTAATTGGTATCGGCGAGTACTAAAAAAAAGTCTCTACTCGTACTAGTTGTAAAAAAAATTGTATCAATGCATCCCTAGTCTCAATCCTTTTCATATAACAGCAAATGTTGTTTTCCATTTATTACAAAAACTGAATGTTAAAAAAAAATAAGTTTTTGAATGACATTCGTCAAGTCATTTAATGTACTGAGAATTTTTATATGAATGTCTGTATGAACATCTATTAGAAAATCTACTTCTTTAGTGAGTGGGTTATGGACACAAAAGGAGTCACGGAGACAAAAGGTAACAGAGGTCACTGTTAAAGTGGCGGTAAACTCCCATGTATGATTTTTACCTAATGAGGCTTACCTATAGGTTAGTAATCCTGCACTGTTTAGGAGATATTTACTTTAGATGCAGCTGGTGATGTTACCGGCACATGCTCTCTGAAGGAATGGCATACCCATGCCGTTCCTTCAGGGCTGTGCTGTAAACGGCGACTCCTGCACGCATGCGCGGGAGTGACGTCTTCGCTGGCTTGGCAATTTACATCATGAAGCCTGCAAACCCGTAAAGAAGACCGGGTGAAAATGAAAGCGCCTTCAGCAGTGACAGCGCGCAGCTGGAGGGCTTAATTTTCAGGCAAGTATGTGATAATACAGTATGCTAGTATGCGATGCATACTAGGACATTTTGACTTAAAATTCCCGGGGCCTGATTTTTATTTTTTTTATGTGGTTCGCTACCACTTTAAAGTGAGTGTAAAGGTACATTTTTTTTTTTTTTTAAATAACAAACCGGCATTCGCATCATTGGATTTGATTGACAGCAGCGGGAGCCAATGTCTGCGCTGCTATCAATCTATCCAATCAAGAGCCGAAAACACCGGGCAGAGAGAGTCAAGTTTGAGGGTTCAGGTAAGTAAAACGGGGGGCGATGATGCCGTATGAGGCGAAACACGTCGGAATGCCAAGCTGATTCCACTGTCCACCTAAAAAAGTGCTTGCTTTACCATGGAAATGTGAGTCTATTTCTTTTGTTTATATATTAAATATCTATTATTCATTACGGAATTACGCTATGTGCCCTCCTTCTTTTTTATCCAAATGGTTGGGCTGATTTGCCCTTTTTTATCTAACCTGCTGATATCCACCATCCTGAACATCCTTGTGGAGGTTGTATCCATACAGTGAGCCTGAATTATCCCGGGTACTTCACAAAGCTTGATTGACTCATTAGGTGTATACCTATATGAGTTCAATCCCTCTGGTAAGCGACTGGTGCTTCTGGTGGTGGATCTTCTATCAATTCACATTATTATCCTTTGATGCACATTTATGATCCAACTGATCATCACTTATCCCATTGGAGTACATATTTGTATTTTTTCCTTTAACCGCTTAGGGACCGCCTCCTGCCCATATACGTCAGCAGAATGGCATGGCTGGACACATCAACGTACAGGTACGTTGCCCTTTAAGAGCCTAGTCATGGGTCGCGCGCCGCCGGCAGCGCGCTCGCAACCCGTTCCTGAGTTCCGTGACCGCGGCCATCGCCGCTGGTGTCCCCCGATCGGGTCACAGAGCTGAAGAACGGGAAGAGGTATGTGTAAACAAACCGCTCCTCGTGCTTCCTAGTGACACTGTCACTGATCGTCTGTTCCCTGTCATAGGGAAAGACGATCAGTGATGTCAGACGCCAAGCCACGCCCCCAGACAGTTACAAAACACACACAGGGCTCACTTAACCCCTCCTTATATATTTTTTGGGGATATTTATTAAAAGTAAAAAATATTGATTTCTTTTCAAAATTGTCGCTGTATTTTTGTTTATAGCGCAAAAAATAAAACCCGCGTAGGTGATCAAATACCACCAAAAGAAAGCTCTATTTGTGGGAAAAAAAGGACGTCAATTTTGTTTGGAAGCCACGACGCACGACCTCGCAATTGTCAGTTAAAGCGACTCAGTGCCGAATCGCAAAAAGGGGCCTGGTCCTTTGGCTGCAAATTGGTCCGGGGCTTAAGTGGTTAAGGACTTTTTCCGGACCACCGGATCACCTATGGACACTGTTTTGTATTTTTGTTTATTGAGTATATGTCACTAGTACACTTAATCATTTTTTTTCACTTATTGATTTTGGTTCAGTTCTAAAATCGTTCATTTGTTAGCGCTGCACTTTTCCAACTTTTTTGCATATTATAATTGACTCCCACAGCTCCACCACGGCTGCTATTGTGCGTTTTAGACAGCGCAGTATATATGTTTGTATAGTTCACATTGCAAGTAAAACGGGGGGCTGGTCGCTGCCAGGTGTTTTTTCACTTTAATGCATAGGGTTAAAAAACACAAAGGTTTACAAGCCCTTTAAGGTTATAGAAGGGATAATATGAAAACAGCTGCATTTGATTAAGTGAGAATAATTGGTGTAGAGGAGCGGATACACAGAGATGAGGACTGTGGTGTGACAATGTGGTTTTAATGCTGCATGAGAGAATATCTATCATTAACTTTCTACAGTAGTAGAATGTATATGTATATTTTTTGTTTTACAAATACATTTAAAATACAGGATGAACCAATGACTCTCCTCAGATGGAGCTCTGAGGAAGGAGAGGGAGATCAGTCACTGCCATGAGCTGATTCGCTTGTTGGATAACATTTTGCATGAGCTATTGGTCTCTGTAAATAACATGTTTTTTTTTGTTTTTTTTAACAGATCACCATAATGAATCCTAGAAAACATGAAAAAATAGCCTAATGCTCCACCTGCTGGCTGCATCTGAAAACACAAACTTTTAAAGGGCACCCAAAGGTCTATTTAAAGTGGAACCAAGGAAGCCAATGAAGCTGCCATTTTAGCTTCTGTTTGATCTGCAATTGCCATGGTTCTGCATGTGTGATCAGTTATTACACCAGCTATTTGATGGCTTGACAGTGAGGGGAAAAGCAACTGTGACAACTATCATACATGCATGCCTTGGATTTTTTGAGAAACAATTAAATTGGTGGGTTTAGTTCCACTTTAATTATTTATCCCAGATCTAACCCAATTTAGCAATAAAACTGACCTGGTTCTATTAAACCTGTCAAGCTTTATAGAAAATTGTTTGGGTGAGAAGCCAACTTGCTATCTCACACCATTCTTTTTAACCTTCTGAAAGTCCACGGTAACAGTGGTTCAACCAGACCAGTTCACAGGCACATCTGACTTCCTGCTAGATATAAGCCTATCTAAACAGGTTTGTGGTTTTGATAGATTGCGTGCTAAAAAGAATTTGGTCAAATTTTCAAGATATAATGAAGCCAGTCAGCAAATAAAACCAAAACTACCATTAAAAAAAAAAGAAAATAATAAGCATTAGGGCTCAATCCACCCAAAACCAATATTATAGTTTTGGGTGGATGCTAGAAAGTTAGGCCACCTGACAAGGTTGGTACTTTGTTGGTCTGCACACCTTTTGTGGCTGTTATGAGTGGTTTCCACCCTTCCTATGTGATTTTTTCATTATTTTTTTTTGAAGGCCAAAAACACAAGGAAGAAGGAAGAGTGTTAAGACCGTAATGGGTTGATTTACTAAAACTGGAGAGTACAGAAACTGGTGCAGCTCTGCATGGTAGCCAATCAGCTTCTAACTTCAGCTTATTTAGTTAAGCTTTGGCAATAAAACCTGGAAGCTGAATGGATTCTAGGTACCGCTGCACCAGATTTTGCACTCTCCAGTTTTAATAAAGCATTCCCTCAATGTCTGCTAGGTGGACAGGACAGCACCAGGAATTATAGCAGGGAGATTCCCCAATGGTGAAAACAAAAATGGGATTTTGGATGAAACATTAAAGGTAAAGCATGACAGTAGACATGATGGAAGTGGATGAAAAATACAAACAAAGAAGAGGACTGTGAGCATTAGGCTGAGTTCACATACAGTGGTGTGAAAAAGTGTTTGCCCCCTTCCTCATTTCCTGTTCCTTTGCATGTTTGTCACACTTAAGTGTTTCGGAACATCAAACCAATTTAAACAATAGTCAAGGACAACACAAGTAAACACAAAATGCAATTTGTAAATGAAGGTGTTTATTATTAAAGGTGAAAAAAAATCCAAATCATCATGGCCCTGTGTGAAAAAGTGATTGCCCCCCTTGTTAAAACATACTATAACTGTGGTTGTCCACACCTGAGTTCAATTTCTCTAGCCACACCCAGGCCTGATTATTTCCACACCTGTTCACAATCAAGGCATCACTTAAATAGGAGCTGCTTGACACAGTAAGGTCCACCAGAAGATCCTTAAAAGCTACACATCATGCCGAGACCCAAAGAAATTCAGGAACAATTGAGAAAGAAAGTAATTGAGATCTATCAGTCTGGAAAGGGTTATACAGCCATTTCCAAAGCTTTGGGAATCCAGCGAACCACAGTGAGAGCCATTATCCACAAATGGCGAAGACATGGAACAGTGGTGAACCTTCCCAGGAGTGGCCGGCCGCCCAAAATTACCCCAAGAGCGCAGCGACGACTCATCCAAGAGGTCACAAAAGACCCCACAACAACGTCCAAGGAACTGCAGGCCTCACTTGCCTCAGTTAAGGTCAGCGTTCATGCCTCCACCATCAGGAAAAGACTGGGCAAAAATGGCCTGCATGGCAGAGTTCCAAGGAGAAAACCACTGCTGAGCAAAAAGAACATCAAAGCTCGTCTCAATTTCTCCACAACACATCTTGATGATCCCCAAGACTTTTGGGACAACATTCTGTGGACCGATGAGACAAAAGTGGAACTCTTTGGAAGGTGTGTGTCCAAGTATATCTGGCGTAGAAGGAACACTGCATTTCAGAAAAAGAACATTATACCAACAGTAAAATATGGTGGTGGTAGTGTGATGGTCTGGGGCTGTTTTGCTGCTTCAGGACCTGGAAGACTTGCCGTGATAAAAGGAACTATGAATTCTGCTGTCTACCAAGAGATCCTGAAGGAGAATGTCCGACCATCTGTTCGTGTACTCAAGCTGAAACGAACTTGGGTTCTGCAGCAGGACAATGATCCTAAACACACCAGCAAGTCCACCACCGAATGGCTGAAGAAAAACAAAATGAAGACTTTGGAGTGGCCTAGCCAAAGTCCTGACCTGAATCCTATTGAGATGTTGTGGTATGACCTTAAAAAGGCCGTTCATGCTCGAAAACCCTCTAATGTAACTGAATTAGGACAATTCTGCAAAGATGAGTGGGCCAAAATTCCTCCAGGACGCTGTAAAAGCCTCATTGCACGTTATCGCAAACGCTTGGTTGCAGTTGTTGCTGCTAAGGGTGGCCCAACCAGTTATTAGGTTTAGGGGGCAATCACTTTTTCACACAGGGACATGATGGTTTGGATTTTTTTTCACCTTTAATAATAAACACCTTCATTTACAAATTGCATTTTGTGTTTACTTGTGTTGTCCTTGACTATTGTTTAAATTGGTTTGATGTTCCGAAACACTTTAGTGTGACAAACATGCAAAGGAACAGGAAATGAGGAAGGGGGCAAACACTTTTTCACACCACTGTATGTGCAGCCACGGTTTGTAGCCTGGTGTCTGGTGCATTTCTGTTCACTGGTTCAGGTGCCATTCAGGTCCAAATTTTTGCCTGAATTTGTACCTGAACCGGACCAAAAAATGCACAGGACCCTTTTGGAAACTGCACCGTGGCCACCCCTGTCCCCGGACATATGTGAACTGGCTCCATTGAGAGCCAGTCACATTCAGATGTCATGCAAATTGGATGCAGTGAAAACTGCATTCCAATTCGCACATATGTGAACCTGGCCTGGCATGGGTGGAAATGAAGGCGAATGACCAGAGAAGAAAGTGGCTATGGATCAGTGGTGGCCCGTCCATAGGGGGCGCCCGGGCGACAACCCCCCCCCTCTCCTGTAGTCACCAAAAAAATATATATATTTTTTTTAAAACAGCCCCTTTAATAAAAGAATACTTCGGAAAAAATGTCCTAAGTGTCCTAAGTGCACTGTGTTCGGGCGCCAGACACAGCGCACTGTGGGAAGCGCCACATCAATGCGAGATTGCAGACCCGGCTCTTCATTGGCGGCATTTGGAGCTGCTTCGCGGCGCAATTCATTGTGCCAAGCAGCATCCGCCCGGCCGGGTGCTTTGTTCTCAGTGTGAGAACAAAGTCTCTTCCGGCGGGCTACAAAAAGATGGCCACCGTGAGATCCCCTTGTGTTCAGTGGAGAGGGGAGGCCCCTCTCCTCTCCACTGAACACACGGAGAAAGCCAGGAACTAGCAAAGATGCAGCTTGAAGGACCCTGCACTAGGGACACAGATGTAAGGAGGGGCTCCGCTGGGGACACAGATGTAAGGAGGGGCTATGCTGGGGACACAGATGTAAGGAGGGGCTACGCTGACGGGGACACAGATGTAAGGAGGGGCTCCGCTGGGGACACAGATGTAAGGAGGGACTCCGCTGGGGACACAGATGTAATGAGGGGCTGAGCTGGGGACAGAGATGTAAGGAGGGGCTCCGCTGGGTACACTGATGTAAGGAGGGGCTCCGCTGGGGACACTTATGTAAGGAGGTGCTCCGCTGACGGGGACACAGATGTATGGAGGGGCTCCGCTGGGGACACAGATGTAAGGAGGGACTCTGCTGGGGACACAGATGTAAGGAGGGGCTCTGCTAGGGACACAGATGTAAGGAGGGGCTCTGTTGGGGACACAGATGTAAGGAGGGACTCCGCTAAGGACACAGATGTAAGGAGGGGCTTCACTGGTGACACAGATGTAAGAAGGGGTTCCGCTGGGGGCACCTGATGTAAGGAGGAACTCCGCTGGGGGCACCTGATGTAAGGATGGACTTCGCTGGGGGCACCTGGTGTAAGGATGGACTCCACTGGGGACACCTGAAGGCATCTCGTGGCAAGCGACGTGGCAAGTGACACGCTCAGGGCTCCCACTGATTCTGCATTATGGTGAGTTGAATGATTTAATTTTATATTACAATATAATAATAGAAATAATGCACTTCAATCATCCTGACACCATAACAACCATGGTGCCGGGATGATGCGCTAACACCAGGTGTTTGGAGTATCTTTATCTGTTGATTGTTAAACTTTCTAGAATACACATATTTCTATTGTTGTGTAGGATCTGGGTCTGCTGTCCCTCCCTCCCTTTCTCCCTCCCTCTCCCTCCATCCCTCGTTCATCTCAGAGGCTAACCACACCACCTTAGAGCCACACCCGTTTTCACCAAGTGGGAGGGGTCAAGAAGGAAGGGCGGGGTCTGGCGCCTCCCCATCCTAAAACTTCACCAGCCACCACTGATTTTGGGACTAAGGGGTGTTGAAGCAGAATCACTAAGAGCACAGAGTGTTTGAAATACAGAGTCAGGGAGAAAACGACAGCCCAGCATAAGAGAAAGAGCAGGAGTGGAACGATAAGGGTGGTGAGGATGGCAGCACGCAACTTGCAACATGAAGCCAGAAATCACCATGGAAAACCGGAATGGTGTAAAAGGCAACCATCGGAAGAAGGAGCCACCCTGGAGGGACATGGAGCTCTCAGAATGATAAAGCCATGCCCCACAAGCAGGATTGCCAACCTTCAGTAAATTTATCTTATCTGTGATTTTTTACAACTGTCTGAAAATAACAGGGGCTAATAATTTGTCATGCTGGGTTGACTTTTTAAGTGTAAACCAGGCAAATTACTTGCTATAGGTATTGTCAGTATTTCCATATTGTGGATTGTGGTATACTATTTAAATATCGGCTGTCTTCACTTTTAATAGAAGTTCTGCCATTTTGGTTGGCATCACTGCCCACTAGGTGCAGGAGAGGAGAATAGAAGTTTGGGAGAGGAGAGGAGAAGTGGAGGAAGTTGAGTACTCAAGTATTCCAAACAGGAAATCTAAACGACCCTTTTATCTTTATATTATACAGGATAAAGGATGTAGGATTCCAGCTCGAGTTGTGATCAACCCTTGTGAAGAGGTGAGTTTAGACTTGTAATGCCGCGTACACACGACCGGACTTTCCGTCAGAATAAACTCTGACGCTCTTCCCAACGGAGTTCCGACCGAACGGACTTGCACACACATGATCCCACCAAAGTCCATTCGTTTTGAACACAATGACGTACGATGAGACTAGAAAAGGAAGTTCAATAGCCAGTAGCCAATAGCTGCCCTTGCGTAGTATTTGGTCTATCGGACCAGCATACAGACGAACAGTTTTCCCGATTCCGTCGGAAAGATTTAAAGCATGTTCTATTTCCGTCTGAATTTTTGAAGAAAAAAGTCAGATGAAGCCCACACACGATCGGAATATCCAACGGAATGATTCCGTCTGACCTTTTCTGCCGGAAAGTCCGGTCATGTGTACGCGGCATAAGAAAAAAAGGAACCATATAACTGTCAATTAATATGTTTAGAGCATGTGTATTATTATATCTTCATAGGTTTATCAGTACTTTAATACCCCTCTCCACCACTTTCTATTGTGCGCTAATACAGTGGACCTAAACTTTGATTGTAGGTCTAACTTAATATCACTTTTTTATAATAGTTATATATTAACAAAACAGAAGTATATGCAGCTCTTTTGACTTCATATCGTTGTCATTTAATTTACGTTGTGTGTAGCATGGACTAGTTTGTGTTCTGCTTTTTTTTTTTTTTTTTTAAGAGGAGGAGTTTTTCTAGAGAGTATGTCTAGTAAAAGTAACATTTCCGGGGTGGAAAAAGTAATGATTAGCATTTACTGTGATGGTTTACAACACCTTCTCTGCTGATGAGATATGCATCTCTTTTACTTGTTTCTTATTATTGAAGGTAAGAGAGCTATAAGGCAGTCAAACGTGCTACTTCTAATGAACACCCAGTAATGTTCTGTGGTCACGTTGGGCATTCTTAACAAATGTTTAAAATATATTTTGCAGACTAAGGCTATATAAACGTATAAATGAAATATATGGGTTCCCATTGCTTTTGACAATGCCAACCACCTTACAGTCATTGGTATCATGGTGTTTTATTGTCATAGCCAGACTCATAACCCTCACTGGATAAAACTTATAGATGATGATGATGATTATTTGAATTTATAAACAGTTGCTTGTTGCCAGTTGCCAGTTGCCAGTTTTTATTACTACCCCATAACTGTATGTTGATACATACAGTTATGGGGTAGTAATAAAAACTGGTACTAATATAAAGCAATGGTATTCATAGTTAAATAACATGTGTAATCTGATTTCATTTTATAGATGGAGATATATCTATATATATATATATATCTATCCAGATATATCTATCTATCTATCTATCTATCTATCTATCTATCTATCTATCTATCTATCTATCTATCTATCTATCTATCTATCTATCTATCTAGATAATAGAGAGATAGATATAGATAGATAGATAGATCTATCTCTATCTCTCTATCTTTCTATAGCTCTATATATCTCTATATCTCTATATATCTCTATATATCTCTATAGTTCTATATATCTCTATATATCTCGATATCTCTATATATCTCTATATCTCTATATATCTCTATATCTATATCTCTATATCTCTATATATCTCAATATATCTCTATATCTCTCTATATCTATATATCTCTATCTCTATATATCTCTTTATATCTCTATATCTCTCTATATCTCTATCTCTCTTATATCTCTATATCTCTCTATATCTCTATAGCTCTCTATATCTCTATATATCTCTATATCTCTCTATATCTCTCTATATATCTCTATATCTCTATATATCTCTATATCTCTATATATCTCTATATCTCTCTATATCTCTATAGCTCTATAGCTCTATATCTATATATCTCTATATCTCTATATATTTCTATATCTCTATAGCTCTATAGCTCTATCTCTATACATCTCTATATCTCTATATCTCTATATATCTCTATCTCTATATCTTTCTATATATCTCTATATCTCTCTATATCTCTATAGCTCTATATCTATATCTCTATATCTCTATATATTTCTATATCTCTATAGCTCTATATCTCTATCTCTATACATCTCTATATCTCTATATATCTCTATATATCTCTATATCTGTGTTAATACTGTACGTGAACAACAAGGAGGTAAAACAATTCAAATAAAAAAAATAATTAACCTTTTTTTTGGTTGGCCAAAAGTTAGTAAAACTAGAACTTCCTTATTGCTGTGATCCCTTCAATTCAGGGATAATAATCTTGATGCAGATACTTTTAAATGATAGAGAATCATATTTTATATATTTTTTTTAACCACTTCAGCCCCGGAAGGATTTACCCCCTTCCTGACCAGAGCATTTTTTGTGATTCTGCACTGCGTCGCTTAAACTGACAATTGCGCGGTCGTACGACGTTATACCCAAACAAAATTGACGTTCTTTTTCCCCCACAAATAGAGCTTTCTTTTGGTGGTATTTGATCACCTCTGCGGTTTTTATTTTTTGTGATAAAAAACAAAAAAAGAGGGTCAATTTTGAAAAAAAAAAGCAATATTTTTTAATTTTTGCTGTAATAAATATCCCCCAAAAATGTATAAAAACATTTTTTTCCACCGTTTAGGTCGACATGTATTCTTCTACATATTTTTGGTAAAAAAAAATCGCAATAAGTGTATATTGATTGATTTACGCAAAAGTTATAGCGTCTACAATATAGGGGATATATTTATGCCATTTTTATTATATATTTTTTTTTACTAGTAATGGCAGCGATCTGCGATTTTTATCGGAACTGCAACATTATGGCGGACACATCGCACACTTTTGACACTATTTTGGGACCATTGTCATTTATACAGCGATCAGTGCTACAAATAGCCACTGATTACTGTAGAAATTACACTGGCAGGGAAGGAGTTAAACACTAGGGGGCAATCAAGGGGTTAAGTGTGTCCTAGGGAGTGGGGGGGATGGGCTCACTACAACATTACAGAGATCACTGCTCCCGATAACAGGGAGCAGTAGATCCCTGTCATGTTGCTAGGCAGAACAGCGAAATGCCTTGTTTACATAGACATCTCCCCGTTCTGCCTCTCCTCGCCACAATCGCGGGCCACCGGCGAACATCGGCGGGCACGCGACACACGCCGATAGGCGGCAAGTTCAAAGGGACGCACAGGTACGCCCATTTTGCTGCCTGTGCCATTCTCCTGACATATATGTGTGTGTCGGCAAGTGGTTAATTTTCTCATTCAAATACTTTTTTATTATAGTAAGTTCAAAGATTTCTTCCATTGATTGTACATATGTTTTGTTGCTTACAATTGCGTGTTATTAGTTGTTTGTTTTCCACACACAAACCAGTTGTTTCTCTTATGCCGTGTACACACACGAAGGGACTTTGTCCGCCGGACTGCCAAGTCCAGCGGATAATTTTAAAACAAAACTTAAAACTTTAGTCCGCCGGACTTTTGGGAAAAAAAGTCCGCCGACGCCCACACACGAGGGGATTGTCCGCTGGACTTGAGTCCAGCGGGTAATCCCGCTGGACAGTCCCTTCGTGTGTACACGGCATTAGCTGTCCTCTCTATCTTTGGCATAGGTGCATTAGGGTGTGCACCTCAAATGTAATAATACATGGACAGTGTTAGTAGAGAAGGGGACTTGTCAGTAGGGCAGAGGTTGGTTTCAGTAGGGCAGTAGATGGTGTCAGTAGGTTTTTATTTTTTTTATTTTTTAAAATTCATTTTGGGAGCCCTCTTTAGGAGCTTTGGTGAACTATCAGCAGGGGAAATCTGCGCCACATGGGGTAATTAGGGTGTGCCCAGGCACACCCGGCACACCCCCTACGCACACCTTTGATGTTCGGTGTCTTGTCTCTTGCCTACATTCTGCTGTTCTCCCGTAGAAAAGAACCATTAAAATATAGCTGTGGCCATTTGGTAAATGTGCTTTGCAGCCAGAGAAGCAGATCCCCCAAATGTATGATGTAACACCACTCCTTCCTTCACACATAGGAATTGGAATTCAAATTGGTATTAAAAAAAAATTCCTTAGTATCAGGGCTGGGTCTAAGAATAATATATGAATTGGTCTTGAAAAATCAAGAGGGTAATTTTATATATATGGGTGGTATCCTCAAAAAAATATATTTGCTTAAGAAAAAAATATAGTGTATGCATAGCCATTTTCCAGTTTAGTAGGGAAGGCTTTTTGGCTGGCTATGTCCCACTGAGGAGATTAACCTTCTGTTCCTGTCCTGGAAATACAACAGAAAATTACAACATAGGTCTTCTTTTACATCCCATTGTGATTCTAAAAACATACACTTCTCAAGCCCTGAAAAAGGGGGAGGCCCCCCCCCCCCCCGAAACGCATTGGATATATGTCAGGGACCGATGTGACCAGAAATATGTGGACTGTCACAGAAAATGCCAAGCACAGGTTCAGTATAAATAATGTACTGTATTTATTGGTGTATAACACTTGCGTTTTCACCATGAAAATCGGGTGCAAATAGCGTGTGCGTGTTATACGCAAATGCTTAAATTTTAGCTGCCTGGGAGGGGACAGGGAGGGTGGAGGGATGAGCGCCGTCAGATTACATACAGTGAGAATCTCCTGTTTACTTGGCGGCCTCTGTAATAGGAAGTCCCGTCTCCTGGACTGCCAATGGACCACTGTTCTGTCTATTATAGGAGATTCTCACTATATGTAATCTGTTGGCGCTCGTCCCGCCCCCCTCTCTGTCCCCTCTAGGCTGCAGATGGGCATCGATCAGGCTGCATTGATGGCAATGGTGAGGCTGCTGCATTGATGGCAATGGTAAGGCTGCTGCATTGATGGCAATGGCGAGGCTGCTGCATTGATGGCAATGGCAAGGCTGCTGCATTGATGGCAATGGCGAGGCTGCTGCATTGATGGCAATGATGAGGTTGCATTGATGTGAACTGATGAGGCTGAATTGATGGCACTTGTGAGGCTGAAGATGGGCATTGATCAGGCTGCATTGATGGCAATGGTGAGGCTGAAGATGGGCACTGATCCTTATTTTGTTTCAAAGTTCCTAATTTAAAATTTTAATATTTTAAAATGGATGTGTGTATTATACACCAATAAATAAAATGTATTAAAAGGTAAGTGAATACACAAAAGTGAACGCACCTCCAATATGGCAAACAGTGTAAAAAAACCAACAACCAAAACCACAGCGACACACAACAAATGACTACCTAAACCAAATGTACATATAGATGTGGGATACAATTGTGATTGTAACAAGCTATGGTCATAGACGGGAGATCAAGCAGATAGGGCTGGGAGTAAGACAGGACAGGGAGTTGGTAACAGGTAGGGATGAGCCCAGTGTTCGATTCAAACCCATGTTCAAATCGAACATCGGGCGTTCGCCCGCTCGAGCCCAGAACTATTTGGCCGCTCGCATTAAATTCGTGTGATGCGAGTGGCCCGCAATGCACTGTGCCAGTTGCAGTGCATTGCTGGCTGATGATTGGCCAAGCATGCACTGTGACCCGCATGCTTGGCCAATCAAAGAGCCAGCGGCCTGCCAGGTTGTGTGCTTGGATAAGGGTCTGGTATGGATTTTGAGGGGGACCCCACGCCATTTTTTTTGGCCTGGGTTCCCCTTAAAATCCATCCCAGACCTCAAGGGTCTGGTATGGATTTTGAGGGGGACCCCACGCCGTTTTTTTTTTTTTTGGCTGGGGTCCCCCTTAATATCCATAGCAGACCTGAAGGGCCTGGTTATTGAATTTGGGGGACCCCCACGCTGCTTTTTTTTTTTAAATTTTTTTTATTTTTTACCAATGACTTTTTTTTAATGAATGGCTTTCAATGAATGACTGTTCTCTGTGTTACGGGAGCCGTCAATTCATTAGCCGCGAGTGATTTTAAATAGCTTTTTTTCCTGCAAAAATGACACTTGCAGGGACAGTTCTAAGCACAGGAAACATGCGCCCCTTCACAGGCATACTATAAACACCCACCAGGTACGAAATTTAAAGGAATATTACACTTTTTTTTTTTTTTTTTTTTAAATTGCATTGATGCATGTCCCCTGGGGCAGGACCCAGGTCCCCAAACACTTTTTATGACAATAACATGCATATTAGCCTTTAAAATTAGCACTTTTGATTTCGAACGTTCGCATCCATTGTAACTAATAGGGTTCTTATGCTCGCACGGACTTTAGGTCCGTTCGCGGGTTCTGGTGCGAGCCGAACCCGGGGGTGTTCGGCTCATCCCTAGTTACAGGAGATAGAGAGGGCAGGTGGGAAGGGATCCGGCTGCAGGGCAGGGGTCCAGCAACGGATGCACTTGACAGGTGGGATAGCTTCTTGATGGAGGAGTTGTTGTCGGCACTCTCTTCTTGAGCAGGTTCGTCTCCCTTAGCAAGATCAGCACCGCAGAGGTCCCCGGCCTGTACACACGTACAGAAGAGGAAGATTTAAGTGAAGTGCACACAAGGAGTTAGTGCTAGGTGCACGGCAGGGCTCCATACTGTTACTGGAAGTGGGGTAGTGGCGATACGCTGGACAGGTGAAGAGTGCATTGGCTCTGTGTGTCCCTTCTAAATGCACCAGTAACCGTGGTGATGTACAGTATATTACATTGGGGAAATTTAATAGAGATCAATTGTCTGTCCAAGTAAATGTACCCCATGTGTAAGGCAGTGACCCTGTTCAAAGTGGCTAGCATAGCCCAGAAGAACCCACCCGAGGTAGGCCTCTCATGTGACCCTTGCTTTGCAACCAACGAGGAGGAAGTTTCACCCGCCCCTTTTACCCCTTACAATTCCATGTAGTTATGCCTAATTAGGGTTTTAATATATCACAAAGAATTGCCAGAGCACTATGAGTTATCTAAAGAAAAGTACAGTAGAATCTACCTGCCTTAGGGGTCAATTTCTATGTCTGAAATCTCTGAATGAGCTGCCCATTAAGTGATGATGTTCTCTGACTTGTTGATTTCTGCATGTGCTTTTGAGCTCAGTAAAGAACAGACTTTTTTCTTACAAGTACAAAGCAAATAAAGGAAACATGAAAAGGAGCTTCTTTAAGTTACCCGCTGGCTGAATATAAGGATACAAAATGTTTTTATGGAATATTTCATATTTAGCTGACTTCAAAAAGTCCTGACCATCATATAGAAAATATAAACAAACCACTTATTTTTAACTAGAAATAAAGCAATAATGACTAATATACAGTTAATTAATTTTATTTTACAGGAGTAGCTATCAAACTATGTCATCCTCACCAATTGACTTATGCTCCTTCAGGAAGCTTGTTGAATATTACTTGTTTGGTCAGCAATGACTCACTAAATGGAACTAGAATGTTCTACTGGTTTCGGAGGACTTGGAGGGACCCTAAAAAGCTGGAAAAACTTGCATTCTGTAGACGAGGCAATTCATCTGAGAAGTACAACTGTAAGCAGGGTGACACCGGCCCTGTTCTAGAAATACACAATATAAGCATACAGGACTCTGGAAAATATTACTGTTCCCTCATTCAGAAAAATAATCTTATGTTTGGCAATGGAACAGCTCTTATTACTGGAGGTAATATATTTTTACTTTTTGGTCTTTGCTTAATCCAGGTTTGTGCTACAAAAATGTTGTGTTTCATTTTATATTCTCTGGATATAACTTTTACCCTATAAACATTGTAGAATACAGCTAAACATATCTATTGTGGACTCCCTCTATCAAAACCATGTCCTTTATTCTTACTGAAAAGTGATGGAGGTTTTGCCTGTAATATACACCTAAGCAGACGGCATACTTTTAAAGCAGATTTTAGTTTGGTATTGTGCATTAATTTGACAAAACACAGATGGGGTGGGGTTGTTACAGAATTAGGCGATACAGTTGTGAAACAGTGAAGTAACCATACGAATATCAAACTCCCAAAACTAAATACAGAGCAAGGCACCACCCTATATCTCTATCCTGATATCTCTTATCTCTAAACTTTTTTTTTTTTCAAAATTATTTTTATTAAGTTTTTTCATATACAAGGAACTTAACATATTGTTGTAGAACACATAAGATGTGTACATGTATACATCTAGAAGTAAACAGTGTGGTACAGTCTGTTAGTCCAAGCAGGGTAAAACTCAGAAGAGAAACCAAGGAAGTACATTTCTTATTCACACTTAGGATTTAAACCAATACTTCCAGGCGTTGGTACATTTTGCAAGAGTATTGTGCTTTAAGGCAGAAGTGTATTCATAATCTTTGATTAAGTTTAGTGGGTGTTTGACAGCAGAAATATTTGGAATTAAAGTGGTGTTTCCACCCAAAAAAATAAAAATAGCTTAAAATTCATAAAAAAATAAAATAATTGGAAAAAAAGTACCTCTAAATGCCTGTTGCTAGGGGGCCCCTCGTAGTCTGCCTCCTTCAGTGCCCGGGCACTGACATCACTTCCACTCGGCGCAGTCAGTCATCTGGGACACGTCCCAGATGACTGCGTGGCGTATCACGGCACGCGGCGCAGCTCGCGCATGCGCAGTGGTTGCCCGGCTGTGTGCCCACAGTGAGAATGCCGACGCTGCGTAGCGGGGGAAGGGGGGGCTTCGATCCCCCACATCACTGGACCCTGGGACAGGTAAGTGTCCGATTATTAAAAGTCAGCAGCTGCAGTACTTGTAGCTGCTGACTTTTACATTTTTTTTTTAGGGGGCACCCCACTTTAAGGAGCCTCTCCATTTGGGCATTATGAGTAACCTAGCAGCAAATAGAATATGCATGGTTATGGTTCTGAATTCGTACAGGAAGGATTCTAGTCCTATACTGAGAATAGCCAGGTGTGGAGTAGGTTTAGTGATAATCCCAGTGATATCTGAGATTAAAGAGAATATTTTTCTCCAGAATGTGTGGACATTCCCAGAGAATGTGAATTAGCGAACCCTTGAAGGAGCATCCTCTCCAACAGCTGTCCTAGTCAAGATTTGCGAATTTATACATTTGTATGGGAGTAAGATACCATCTATGATGGATTTTTTGTCACAGTTCCCAATAATTAATACAGTTGGAGGCTTTGTGGTTAATGTATGGCTGAGCGCCATTGGGAATCTGAGAAAGAGGCCTGTAGATTCCTTTCCCATCTCTTGTAAGTTGATGTCTTAGTGAACTTGTCTTTGTTTTGTAATAGGTTGTACATTAGGGTTATTCCTTTTGCTTTGGGGGAGTTTGAAGTCCAGAAGGACCATGCCTTGGTAGGAATTATGACTGTTGGGGCAGGATTTTTTTCAGGTAAGAGACTATACATGTGTATGCACCTTGCAATGGTATTAGGTGTCTAGATTTAAGGGTTTGGAATACAATACATAGTTGTGTATTAGTTCAGTGGGAGGCTTTTTATGTTTGACCAGTGTTTGAGAGATAGATCAGGGAGTAAGGAGTTGAATACCTCCACAGAGGGATATACTGATTGGGTGTGTTCTGCTAGGGATGTGTTTTGGAATAGTGCCATTCTTCAACTGCGGCTGCTATTGTTGGGTGATCTGTTTTTTTGGGGGTTTTATGTGAGTTTTCTGAGCTAGTAGAAGAGAGCTTAAATTGCCTTCAGGTACAAATGATTGCTCGATAAATTGCCATAAACCCATGTCTGATTTGATCCAGTATTACTGTCATGTAGTAATCTTTTGTGTATGGGAAGCTTATTCCTCCTGCAATTTTGTGTTTTACGATTGTGTCATAAGAACATTGAGGTTTCTTACCTTGCCATACAGACGCGCTCAGTAATCTTTTAGTGGCGTGGAAAAAGGATTTGGGGACCTGTATTGGTAGAGCACTGTATAGGTACACGAGTTTTGGGAGGGTGATCATTTTAAAAGCTGCTGCTCTACCGGCTCATGAGAGATAATGTTTGCTTAGTTCTTGAAGATCTTTCCTGCATGTGTGAAGAAATCGTAGGTAGTTGCAACTATATAATTTTGAGGATGGAGATGTCAAACATATGCCTAAATAGGGCATTGAGGAAGATACCCATGGAAAAGTAACTTTAGATTGTAGATGCAATTTGGTAGATTTAGCAATGTGACTGCCAAGGAACACAAAAGTAACATGCATTGAAGGTATGTAAGATTTCCCATACCTCTACCAGGGAAGAGGCCAGATCAGTCAAAGTGAGGATTATGTCATCTGCAAATAGGGTGATTTAAAATTCTTGACCTTTAATTTTTAATTCCTGAAATGGAGTTTAAGGAGCAGGTTTTTTGAGCCAGGGGTTCCATCATTAGTGTGAAAATCAATGGAGACAGGGGGCATCCCTGTCTTGTTCCATTGGTGATAGTAAAAGGGTCTGAAAAGACCCCATCTGAAAGAACTTGAGCGTTGGGATTTAGAGTACAAGGCTAGAGTGGCCGATATTATGTTTCCTTGAAATCCAAATTTGGCGAGAGTATGTTTCATATAAACCCCAGTGAATCCTGTCAAATGCCTTTTCGGCGTCTAAGGTAGGGATGGAAAAAATGGCGTGGGGTCCCCCTCAAAATCCATACCAGACCCTTTAGGTCTGGGAGGGATTTTAAGGGGAACCCTAGCCAAAAAAAATGGCGTGGGGTCCCCCTCAAAATCCATACCAGACCCTTATCGGAGCACGCAACCTGGCAGGCCGCAGGAAAAGAGGGGGGGGTCGAGAGCGGCCCCCCTCCCTCCTGAACCGTACCAGGCCACATGCCCTCAACATTGGGAGGAGGCTTTGGGGATCTGAGACCCCCAAAGCACCTTGTCCCCATGTTGATGAGGACAAGGGCCTCTTCCCCACAACCCTGGCCATTGGTTGTGGGGGTCTGCGGGCGGGGGGCTTATCGGAATCTGGAAGCCCCCTTTAACAAGGGGACCCCCAGATCCCGCCCCCCCCTGTATGAAATGGTAAGGGGGTACTTTACCCCTACCATTTCACCAAAAAAGTGTCAAAAATGGTAAAAATGACAGGAGACGGTCTTTGACAATTCCTTTATTAAAATCTTCTTTCTTCTGGTCTTCCTTTCTTCATCCTTCGGTTTCTTCATCTTCTCCTTCCGGCATCTTCTTCCATCTTCTTCTTCCATCTTCTTCTTCCTCCGTTCCACTTCTTCTTGCGCTGGTCTTCTCGTCCTTCTAGTCCGGCATCTTCTTCCATGGCGTCGGCGTCTGTTCTTCTGTCGGGCCGCTCCTCGCAATGGGAGGCTCCCGCTGTGTGAGGCTTCACTCCGTCTGACAGGTCTTTTATAACGGAGGGCACCTGGTGACCCCGCCCCCTCTGACATCATGGGGAAAGCCATAGGGAAGTCCCCATGACGTCCCCGTGCGTCAGAGGGGGCGGGGTCACCAGGTGCCCCCCCCGCCCGCAGACCCCCACAACCAATGGCCAGGGTTGTGGGGAAGAGGCCCTTGTCCTCATCAACATGGGGACAAGGTGCTTTGGGGGTCTCAGACCCCCAAAGCACCCTCCCAATGTTGAGGGCATGTGGCCTGTCGGAGGGAGGGGGGGCGCTCTCGTCCCCCCTCTAGAGCCCACACACATTCGGATTTTCCGACAACATAATCCGATCGGACTTTTTCCATCGGAATATCTGACCGTGTGTACGGGGCATTAGAGGTCTTGTCTCCTATGCATATGAAAATGGGTGCATGATCTGACCATGTTATGGTGTGAATTTTTGTCTCAATGGCGTCTTGCAGGAGCTGTTTGTCTCGGACAAACAGGTTGATTCTCGAATAGGTGCAATGTGGTTTTGAAAAGAAGGTAAAGTCCTTTTCCATGGAGTGTTGGCATCTCCATATGTCAAATAAGCCGTTGGCTTGGAATAGTGGATTTAGTGTAGATTTTCGGCATTGTATAGGGGAGGGTCCCTTAACATCAATGGAAGGGTCAGGAACTAAATTGAAGTCCCCACAAAAGAGCGTATGGCCTTGCTGTTTTTTATGCACTTTTTTCAGTAGTTTCCGCAGGAAGCATAATTGGCCTGTGTTCGGAGCGTATAAGTTTAAGATAGTGAAGGTGGCATTATTCATTTTGCATGTTAGTATAAGGTATCTCCCCAGGGGATCCGCAATTGTAGATATCAAATTAAACGCTACTGTGTCTCTGATTGCTATAAAAACTCCTTTTGCTTTGTTCTGAGAGTTAGCGCAGAACATATGTGGGAAGTTTTTATGAGACATCTTTGGTGCCTCATCATGACAAAAATGTGTCTCTTGGAGACACAGTACGTCGCTATGAAGTTTGCGGGCTTTGGACCAGAGTGAATATCTTTTTCCGGGGTGGTTCAAGCCCTTTACATTAATTGACGTTATTCTGATCGGCATATCGGATGGTAGAGTAACCACTGAAAGAGTTGGAGGTATATGTTTGGGTTCAGCTATAGGTTTTAGAATGGAAGTAAGCTGAAGTTGTTATCTTGTGTATGAAAAGGGTATGCAGGTACTGGTAAATGGCGGACTCACTGTTTGTGGAGAAGTTCTTATAGGTACCGTGTAGATCCGGTAGTCATCAGATGTTGTAGGAAGAAACTTGGCTGGTAGATAAAGGGTGTTGGACTGAAGACTGTAAAAAATAAGAACAAGTCAGAACTTAAACAATTAACAAAAACAGCAAATTGGCAACTCACATATAGCCAGTAAAGGTTAACTTATAATCAAAGTCAGGCTTGGGTTTGGTAGATCCCAGCACAGTAGTGAGCCAGATTCCAGTCCAGGATAAAGTGGTCAGGTCTGTCAGCTGGGTATACCTATAAGGCTAAGAAAACACCAGAGGACACCAGACTGTGCATCATATAAAGACATGGTAAACATAAAGTAGGCACCTCACAGATATGTGGAAGAATCAGTGTGTATCAAAGAGTCTAGGTCCGCAACTCAATAGTATCCTTATCAGGTGTATCCTATTCCAAAACAAAGTTTGGTTCAAGAAGGAGGCTGGGCCACCTCAAAACATGTTGCCACACACTCCCTTTAGTGATGTTTCTGGACGTGACATCACTTCTGGTCTGCTGTGCACTCCACCAGTTACTTCCTGATTCCACCAGCATCTGAATCATACCTCCCAACTTTTTGAGATGGGAATGAGGGACACCTATTGTCAAAAGTATGTAAGCATAGGACACACTCCCCTGCCACACCCCCTTAAAGGAGAATTATACAAAAAATTATTAGTTAAACCCACAAGTGCTTTTTTTTTTACCACTACTATTCATTTGTATTGGCTTTTGACATTTACAAATGCAGCCATTTAGAAACTGGATGAAATGTTTAGCACTGGGAAACACTTTTTGAAAGATAAAAAATGCATTTTATATACAACTATATAGATCAGACCAAAATGAGGGACAAATGAGGAGGAAAGAGGGGCAGAGAGAGTTTGAATTCAGGGACAGTTGGGAGCTATGTTTGAATGTTAACAACAAAACCTCTTCCAAACTGGGAAATTTGGAACAGGACACACTTGATGTGGATACTATGGAGCTGTGGACCAGGACTCTTTGATATGTACTGATTCTTCCACATATCTGTCAGTTGCCGACTGTATGTGTGTACCATGCCTTTACATGCTGCACTTAGTCTGGCGCCCTCTGGTGTTTTCTCTTAAGCCCCATACACACGGTCGGACTTTTTCATGGATTCTGTCCGATCGGACAATGTTGTTGAAAAATCAGACCGTGTGTATGCACCATCGGACAGTGTACGTCGGATTGTCCGACGGACAAAGTCTTATCTCCTGCTGGAAAGATTTGCCGACAACACGGTCCGATCACACCAAATCCGATCGTGTGTACGGTTGTCCGACCGGACAAAGTGCTACGCATGCTCAGATCACATTACAAGACCAAAGCTATTGGCTACTAACCTCTACGTAGTCCCGTTGTAGGGAACAAACGTCACCACGTTCAGAATGATCGGATTTCCCGACAACTTTGTCCGACCGTGTGTACGCAAAACCAACATCAGACAAAGTATGACGGACAGGATCCGACCGACCTGGTCCGCAGATTGTCCGACCGTGTGTATGGGGCTTTAGAGGTGTACTCAACTGACAGCCCTGAACACTTTATGCTGGACTGGAATATGGCTCACTACTGTGCTAAGATCGACAGCACTCAAGCCTGACTTTATTTGTAGCGGGGTCGTTCCCCTTTTAGGGGATAAAACTACAATTCCCATAATTCCCCAGGCTCCCGGGAGGTTGGTTGTTTCCGCCCGAGAGGCTGATGGGGGAGGTGATATAAGGAAAGAGGAAGGACCGCCTCTTCCTCTTCTGACGCAGGGATCACAGGGAGAGGAGACACCTGTGCGGACCGGGACTGCTGAGGGCCGGAAGCCTGGGCCTTGCAGCAGAAGGAGAGAGACTCTGACACCTCATTGCCAGCCTGAGCAGAGCGGAGACTTTTGCCTGAAAACGGTCGGTCGGAGGGAGGACCGGAGCGCAGGGGCTGTGACGAACGAGGCCAGACACCGCCAGTGGAGGTCCCGGAGCTGAGGACGGTATCCGGAGTGGTGAGCGAGCTGAAAGGCTCATCCTACATTGTTATTTCACTTTATGCCTATTGAACTGCCAAGGCACATTTACCTCAGAGCAGAAGACTGTTCTTTCTGTGGATTACAAACACACCATTTAAAGCTACATGTGCACCACCTCTACAGTTCTTGTGCCGGTGAAGAGTACTGTGTTCCCTCAAGGACTGAGCTCCATTGCTAGGGATCAGGCCTGGTCTGTTAGGTAGGCATAGTTAGATTTGTTGCACCTCAGGGGTAGGGTGACCACATTTCCAAACTGCCATTCAGGGACAATTTTGCCAAGGACCGGGGGAGGGGGGGGTGGGGTTGTGTTGAATGTAGTCTCCGGGTTGACGTTTTTTTGGCGCCGAATGATTTGTTGGGTGAATGGCTGGTTTTAGCACTTATCCCAGCACCATGCTTGAAATGTATTTCTATTATTACATTAAGTATAGACCCCCCCTCCCTCAGTACAGACCCCCCTCTCCACTAAGTACAGACCCCCCTCCCTCAGTACTGACCTCCTCCCCTTCCACTTGTGCTAGTAGAGAGGTGGAGGTCAGAAATGTGCTAGGGGGGCACTTTTTTCCTGATCACTGTCCCTGTCCCCCTCCTCAGTCCATCTATATACATATAATAATATAAGCTTAACAGCAGACCTCAGATCAGAGATCAGCACAAGAGGAGCCCGGAGAACAGCATGGGGGGGAGCGGAGAACAGCACAGGGGGGGAGCGGAGAACAGCACGGGGGGGGGGAGCGGAGAACAGCACAGGGGGGGGGAGCGGAGAACAGCACGGGGGGACGGGACCGGAGAACAGCACGGGGGGGACGGGACCGGAGGAACAGCATGGGGGGACGGGACCGGAGGAACAGCACGGGGGGGGATGGGACCGGAGGAACAGCACGGGGGGGCGGGACCGGAGGAACAGCATGGGGGGGCGGGACCAGAGGAACAGCACGGGGGGACGGGACCGGAGGAACAGCATGGGGGGACGGGACCGGAGGAACAGCACGGGGGGGGGACCGGAGAACAGCACGGGTGGGGACCGGAGAACAGCACGGGTGGGGACCGGAGAAGTAAACTGGATAGGAGGGGCGGCATATAGGGGAACTGATGCCCTTCATGTTTTCTTGCAGCCACTGAATGCCCGCTTTTCCTCCTTTGCCACCTGCAGGCATTCAGTGGCTGCAAGAAGAACATGGAGGGCATCCTCTATATGCCGCCCCTCCTATACAGGTTTAGAGGGCAGCTGCATGGACCCCCTGAAGTATGAGGCGGGGTTGCAGTGGCGACCCCTGTGGTTACACCGCTGCAGTGGAGAAAAAAGATTATGTCAGGTTGAAGGAGCAAATAATGGAATGCTGGCAAGATTCTGAGGCTGATAGTTGCAGATGAGAGATGGGCCACTGCTGAGAGGATTGCTTGGCATACAGAGGGGTTAAAAAGACCAGTAGGTGAAAAGGTGGCAGAACATGAAAGGCTGAGGATGAAGAAGGGGGGGGGGGCTGCAGGTGTAGTGAGAGGCAAACAAGTAGTGGGAGAGAAGAGACAGTGAGCAGCTGGACAGAAGGTGGGTGTGAGGAGTTATCATGTGTGCAGTGATGAGGGAAACATCTTCAGCTCTGAGGGGTTCATGCTGGGACCTGTAGTAGGATTTCAAGTCCCAGCATGAACCCTGCCCTGATATCTAAGGATGTGTCCTCCTTCCATCCAGGGTGTAATCTTATCTGTCAGTGTCCTCCCCTGCCGACCCTTATCTGCCGACCTTCCTCTGCACAGTGCACTGAGAGGCTTGATCGCTCCAGGCTGACACACACACTCGAAGTTTCTGTGAAGTGTTGATAGCACAGAACTCTGGCTGCTGAGGGAAAGCTGACAGGAATTTAACCCCGATGGATCTGTCATGTTGGTGAGTGTTTAGCAATTTACTTGCCTTTTTACCATGTCTCCATTTCGTTTGTGCACTGACTGCAGTCTGTCTCAGATGTGTCTTCTGCTGCCTGGCTGTGGCTGGAGTCCAGATGATACGGGGAGGAGGTGGGTGGAGCTAAACTGTAGGCGCGGAGGAGGAAGTTAAATCTCCTCCGCTGTGAATTCTGGGTCTCTGCCTCTCTCCTGCTCATGACGTCACTGGTTGCTACACGCCAAGCGGGCGGCAGGTAGCAACCAGTTTGGGCGCTGAGCCAGCAGCGGTGGAGGTGAATAAAGTAAAAAAGGGTCTCTGCCAGCTAGGGGTCCACCACAGGCTGTGACAGAGAGAGACAGAGACAATGCTATTTTAGGGGGCATTCGATCAACCCAGGGCAATTCCGGGACACTGTATGGTCCCGGAATGAGGGTGCCCGGGACCCGGGACAGACCTGCTAATTGCGGGACTGTCCCGGGCAATCCGGGACACGTGGGCACCCTACTCAGGGGTGCGTAGCAGACGGTCGCTACACGTGGCGTTCCATTCCCCATTGCTGTTCAAATACATATATATACCTGTGTACATGCTTATAGTATATACTGCAGGGACCTGCTTATGTGTCATAAGACAAATGTTTAAATGCATGTTACTATTTCTTTTCACTTTGCCAAAGTAAAGACAGTTATTTCAGCTAGCAGTCTGCCTGTGAGTTTGAGTCCATTACACTTAGAGTATAAGTGATATTTATATGTGCATATACATACACCTGTTGATTAACTGTGCCAGAGCGGGTAGAGCAGATTGCCGGGGGGTTGGTGGAGCTGTACTCAGGGACCCAAAACAAACTTGCGGCCCTCTTAACTGGGGGTATCGCTACACGTGGGGGCTCGTAATCCGGGATCCTGAGACAGCGGGAAAAGCCGCCAGAAGGTACCGGCATGGACCCGATAGAAGTGAGACGGTGGTACACAATATGGGGCACTGATCCAGCCGCAGCAGCAGTCATTGAACTACCAGGGATATGGCAGGAAGAGGCAGTCAAGCAGCTCATAATGTCCCTATCCCCGTGCCACAAATCACGGATAATGGACATGAGAAATGATGCCGGGTGTACATACGCCCTAGTAGAATGGAGAAGCGAGAACCTTTAAAGATGAGAGATAACAATGTCCCTCAGCGGGTTCGTACTCCCATAGAGAGGGAGAAAATTAATGCATACCAGGCTCAGGAAAGAATAAAGCGTAAACCTAGTTGGAAAGAAAAGAGTCCACAGAAGAAGACAGCATCAACTCGGCCCTACCCAGAAGAGCTAGTTGGTCCATCTCCTACTGTACCCATCCAAGTGGAAGGAATATACACGCAGGCCCTCCTGGACACTGGAGCACAGGTGACCCTATTATACAGAGACTTTTATGATAGACACCTACGTCATTTGCCCATACAGAAGATAGAGGAGTTGGAGATACGGGGTCTGGGAACTCAGAGTTTCCCCTATGATGGATACCTACCCATACGGTTAACCTTTGACCCATCCGTGGCTGGGAAGACTCAAGTGTTTGACACCTTAGCAGTGGTGTGCCCTCGCCCACCTGGAACCAGCAAGACTTCCCTGATTATAGGGACAAACACGGACCTAGTCAGAAGGCTTCTGACCCCCCTGGTGAAGAAAGAGAATCTTTCAGCTCCCAAGATCCATCCCATGCTGAAGGCGGCCTACCACCGACTGGTCTTAGAGCAGAAGACCCCAAGTGAGGGGATAGGCAAGGTATGGAGGCTTGGAAGAGAAGGAGCGGTGCTACAGCCTGGAGAGGTGACCTGCCTGAGGGCCACGGTGAAACTTAATTGGGAGCAGCCTGGCCCATTTGTAATGCTGGAATCTGACCCAATGGAGGGTCACTCAGATCTGGAGGTGATACCAGAAGTGATCTCAATGAAGGCCCTGAAGAAGGCTAGAGGAAGAGTCCCTGTCAGTGTGAGGAACCCCACGGAGCGGCCCGTGGAGATCCCTGCCAGAATGCTGTTGGGACAGGTGAGCCCAGCTGTCCCAGTTGGCTGGTCAGAAGTGAAAGGGACGGGTAAAGGAGAAGATGTTTGGAAGAAACTCTCCATGGAAAACCCAAACCTACCTGGAGCTTGGAAGGAGAGAGCCAAGGCCCAGCTGACCAGGTGGGAGAAGATTTTCTCAAAAGATGAGTTTGATGTGGGGTGTGCAAGGAGTGCCACCCATCGAATCCGCATGCAAGAGGACAAGCTTTTCAGAGAGAGAGTAAGGCGGGTCCCGCTAGCAGATCTGGAGGATCTGAGGGAGCAACTTGCGGAACTGAAGAAGACGGGAGTGATTCGGGAGTCCAGAAGCCCCTATGCCTCCCCAATAGTGGTGGTCAGGAAGAAGAATGGGTCATTGAGGCTCTGCATTGACTACAGAACTCTCAACAGGAGGACCATTCCTGATCAGTACACCACACCAAGGATAGAGGATGCCTTACAGAGTTTATCTGGAGCTAAGTGGTTCAGTGTGATGGACCTCAAGAGTGGGTACTATCAAATCCCAATGCATCCAGAGGATAGAGAAAAGACTGCTTTCATAACCCCAGTAGGGTTCTTCGAGTTCAACAGGATGCCTCAGGGCCTGTCTGGGGCTCCTGCCACCTTTCAACGCCTCATGGAAAGGACCGTTGGAGACATGAACCTCATAGAAGTCCTTGTGTACCTGGACGATGTCATTGTATTTGGAAAAACTATGGAAGAACATGAAGCAAGATAGGAGAAAGTGTTGAAGAGGCTCAGTGAGGAGGGACTCAAACTTTCCCCCGAGAAGTGCCGGTTTTACCAGTCTTCTGTGAACTATCTGGGACACATAGTGTCTGAAAAAGGAGTGGCTACAGACCCTGAGAAGTTGGAGGCAGTTACTTTGTGGCCAAGGCCCACAACAGTCACCGAACTTCGGTCTTTCTTGGGGTTCTGCTCCTACTACCGCAGGTTTGTGGATGGGTTCGCCCGTATTGCGAAACCCCTGAACGAGCTGCTCAAGACAGAAGGAGAGGAAGATGGACTGGGGCCTAGGAAGCCCGGTGAATCGGTTCAAGACCAATGGAACTCAAGGTGTGAAGAGGCTTTCAGAACCTTGAAGAGAAGTCTCACCACAGCCCCAGTTTTGGCCTATGCTGACCCCACTAGACCATATGAGCTACATGTTGATGCCAGCCATGAGGGCCTAGGTGGAGTACTCTACCAGGAGTATGAAGATCAGCTGCGACCAGTGGCCTATGTGAGTCGGAGCCTGACCCCCTCAGAGAAGAACTACCCCACCCACAAGTTGGAGTTCTTAGCCCTTAAATGGGCAGTAGTTGACAAATTAAAAGACTACCTTTATGGGGCCGAATTTACTGTAAAAACAGATAACAACCCCTTGACCTACCTATTCACCACCGCCAAGCTGGATGCAACTGGACACAGATGGTTGGCGGCGTTGTCTGGATTCAATTTCAGCCTCAAGTACAGGCCAGGGGCTGGAAATAGGGATGCAGATGCCCTGTCCCGAAGATCTCATGTCATGGACGATGATTGGGAAGACTGGACTCAAGTGGCACCAGAAGGAGTGCGAGCCCTTTGTCAGGGGGCTGAACTTCAAGCCAGAGGAGGATCCAGAGCTGAAGAGATAGGAGTAACCACAGTGGGAGTCCCAAAATGCTACTGTGGGGTAATTCAACTAGAAGAAGAGTGCCTGCCGAAGCTGTCCAAGAAAGAGTTAAGGTGTGACCAATTGGAAGACCCCATGGGGAAATTGGTCCTGGAGGCACTGGAAAACAAGAGTCCAGAGGGACTTCGACTTCACCCTTCCAAAGAGGCTCGCCTACTGAGGAAGGAGTTAGATAAACTGCAGTTGCATCATGGGGTGGTCTACCGAAGGGGCCCCTCTGATAGCCCAGAAGATAAGTGGCAGCTGTTTCTCCCAGAAAAGCATCGAGAGACTGTGCTGATTGCCTTACATGACCAGCATGGTCACTTGGGAGCAGAGAGAACCTTCCAACTTGTCAGAGACCGGTTTTATTGGCCCTGCATGAGGGCCGAAGTGGAGGAATATTGCCATTCCTGTGCACGATGCATTCAGAGGAAGACTTTACCCCATCAAGCTGCCCCAATGGGCCATCTACAGAGTCAAGGCCGAATGGATCTGGTATGCATTGATTTTCTGTGCCTCGAACACGACTTGAGTGGATTGGGAAATGTTCTGGTGATAACCGACCATTTCACCCGTTATGCCCAGGCTTTCCCAACCAAGGATCAGAAGGCTTCTACAGTGGCTAAGGTTCTTTTGGAGAAATACTTTGTTCATTATGGACTACCACAAAGAATCCACTCAGACCAAGGAAGGGACTTTGAGAGTCGCCTGATCCGGAAGTTACTAGATTCTTTGGGAGTATAGAAGACTAGAACTACACCATATCACCCTCAAGGTGATGCCCAGCCTGAAAGGTTCAACAGGACCCTATTGAACATGTTGGGAACTTTAGAAACAGAGAAGAAGCAACATTGGAGTCAACACATTTCAGCTCTAGTACATGCTTACAACTGTACAACCAGTGATGTGACGGGTTTCTCCCCTTACCGGCTTATGTTTGGGAGAGAAGATTGCCAGTGGATCTGGCCTTTGGCATTTCCTTAGACCATGCCTCTGCTGCCTCCCACAAAGGATATGTGGACAGACTGAGGCACAGTTTGAAGATAGCTTACGAAAAGGCTCAGGCGGCCTCTGACCAGAGGGGGGCCCGAAACAAGCGGAACTTTGATTTGAAGGTTCGAGTACAGGACCTGCAGCCTGGGGACCGTGTACTGTTACGCAATCTAGGGATCCCTGGAAAGCACAAGCTGGCTGATAGATGGAGATCAGAACCATATATCATCTGTAGAAAGCTACCTGGATTGCCTGTGTACAAGTTAAAGCCAGAAGGAAGAGTGGGGCCCTTGAAGACCTGGCATAGGAATCACTTGCTCCCACTCACTGAAGCAGTCAGAATACCTCCAGTGAGAGACTTACCTGAATCTGTTTCCATTCTGGATACCCCCAGACCCAATACTCGGTCTCAGACCTCCCAAACTAAAGGGGGACAAGACCCCCAACCGGCTGAAGAAGAAAAAGGGGAACTTGAATGGCTATGGCCTTCCTCAACTCCAGGAAATTCCGCAATAGATCTTCCACTTACTGAGGATGTGGAAGATGGAACATTGAACCCAGAAGCTACAGAGTTTGTTCCATTCAGTGTTGTGCCCGAGTGCTGGGAAGATATCCCTGGTCTCTACTCAGAAGAAGAGGAAGTAGATGTTCCAGAATCAGTGATGTTCCCAGAGTGTGTTCCTGAGGAAGAGCCTGTGGCATCAGTGCCTGAAGTTCCAAGAGAACAGAGATCTCGTAGAGTTGTGAAGCCTCCCAAGAAGCTAACCTACCCACAAATGGGAGAAAGTTCAGAGGACTCTGTTACCACAGCAAGGAGGAGTGTTGAACGCCCTGACCCATCCACTGTTCATTTGGTGGAGGGCAACCCCAGCTCACTCTCTGGCACAGTTAGACAGGTCGTCCTCACTGAAGCGACCTGTAGACAGGACAGCTCCCCATCCTATGATAATTGGTGGGAAGCTCCTCTGTCTGAATTATGTGAACGTGTTGTTTCAAAAAAGGCTTGTAGATTGAACAATGTCTTTGGGGACCAAAGATTCAAAGTGGGGGGAGTGTGTAGCGGGGTCGTTCCCCTTTTAGGGGATAAAACTACAATTCCCATAATTCCCCAGGCTCCCGGTTGTTTCCGCCCGAGAGGCTGATGGGGGAGGGGATATAAGGAAAGAGGAAAGACCGCCTCTTCCTCTTCTGATGCAGGGATCACAGGTAGAGGAGACACCTGTGCGGACCGGGACTGCTGAGGGCCGGAAGCCTGGGCCTTGCAGCAGAAGGAGAGAGACTCTGACACCTCATTGCCAGCCTGAGCAGAGCGGAGACTTTTGCCTGAAAACGGTCGGTCGGAGGGAGGACCGGAGCGCAGGGGCTGTGACGAACGAGGCCAGACACCGCCAGTGGAGGTCCCGAAGCTGAGGACGGTATCCGGAGTGGTGAGCGAGCTGAAAGGCTCATCCTATATTGTTATTTCATTTTATGCCTATTGAACTGCCAAGGCACATTTACCTCAGAGCAGAAGACTGTTCTTTCTGTGGATTACAAACACACCATTTAAAGCTACATGTGCACCACCTCTACAGTTCTTGTGCCGGTGAAGAGTACTGTGCTCCCTCAAGGACTGAGCTCCATTGCTAGGGATCAGGCCTGGTCCGTTAGGTAGGCATAGTTAGATTTGTTGCACCTCAGGGGTGCGTAGCAGACGGTCGCTACACGTGGCGTTCCGTTCCCCATTGCTGTTCAAATACATATATATACCTGTGTACATGTTTATAGTATATACTGCAGGGACCTGCTTATGTGTCATAAGACAAATGTTTAAATGCATGTTACTATTTCTTTTCACTTTGCCAAAGTAAAGACAGTTATTTCAGCTAGCAGTCTGCCTGTGAGTTTGAGTCCATTACACTTAGAGTATAAGTGATATTTATATGTGCATATACATACACCTGTTGATTAACTGTGCCAGAGCGGGTAGAGCAGATTGCCGGGGGGTTGGTGGAGCTGTACTCAGGGACCCAAAACAAACTTGCGGCCCTCTTAACTGGGGGTATCGCTACATATTTATAAGTGAACACTGAATGAGTGACGCGACTGGGCGGGCAGAGCTTCGCACGACCACTTTTTTTTTTCTACATTTTGATAGCAGGCGCGGGGAGAAGATCCCCCCTAGCTGTCAGAGCAGGGGATTGGGGATGGGGGGAATATGGGTGTAACATGTAACATGTTATGAAAGGTGAACATATCCTTTAAAAGCAATAAGGAACAATTTTTTTGTTTATATAGTAAAAAATAAAAAACCCAGTGGTGATCAAATACCACTAAAAGAAAGATTTATTTGTGTAAAAAAAAAAGGATTTCAATTTGTTTGGGTACAGTGTTGCATGACCGCACAATTACTAGTTAAAGTAGCACAGTGCCCTTTAGCGAAAAATGGCCTGGTCATGAAGGGAGTAAAAACTTCCAGAGCTGAAGTGGTCAAACTCCGTACACAGCCACAAAGGCTGTATAGCAGCATAATTCCAGCAATGGCTAGCATTTATTGGTCAATGTGGTCATGTGACAGCACTGACCAATGAGAGTCTCTTCTTACTTCTGAGACACAAGAAAAGAATCTCATTGGTCAGTGCCCATTGACCATGGTAACGGTAAACAAATGCATACATATGTATTTCATCTGTGCATTTAGCTATATGACTAGAGTTATGATTTCAAGCAAAAATCTTGAAAAAAATATATCCTACAGGTGACATTCATTTTTTTAGGCATTACCATGAACTAGTTATATTTGTTCTCAAACAAAGAGATGTATATTTAATAACACTTGAGGTGTACAGGATCTGACTAGATAATTGACTTTGTTAACTCCTTCTCCCATGCATGTCTTTAGATAGCCCCAGGACCAACAACCCTGTGACACTGTTGGCTTCTTCACTGCCTCCGTCTGACACCATTCAGCTGGCTTGTGCAATAAATGTGAGTTGTAACATCACTCAATTGACATGGAATATCTCTGGAATATGCCACAAAGGTAAAATGATCTGTAGGGAAGAGCATGATGGGAATTGGACTTGTGTAAACCTGATCTCACTATCAAGTCACTCATGGAGCTACGGAGATAATGTGATCTGTGAAGTTTGGTGCAATTCTTCTCCTATCCAGCTCCAATGGAGGATTCCAGAAAAAGGTACAAGAGGTAAGCCTTTGTTAAAAAAAAAGTAAAGAACCTGAATACTAAAGAGCTATGGGGCCCAGATCCATACAATGGCAAACTAATACTGTTTCAGTGCAGGAAGATTTTATAGACCAATTCTGTAGCATAAAACAAACAAAACAACTGCCCATCTGAGCTACGTACTAAACTTTGGTAAGTTCCTAACTAACAAGATGCCCCCAAAACATTTAGGCAGCACATATACCTTTTTTTTAGTGTTCTGTCAGCACTCAGCTTTTTTACGCAGCAGCAGCAGTCTCCAACAGCAGAGACTAATAATGAGGTCTGGCTACCAGATCGGATGTGGACCTAGGAATAGAGGCCTCATCCCACCCAAAGCTCTACAAACCCTCTGGGCACCAGGACCCAGTGCAAATATTATTAAGCTTTGGAGAAAACTAAAAGTTTGTTTCCATCTCATTCTTAAACTCTATAGCCCTGCACCATGTATTTGTGTTCTTTACTTAACCAAAAACCCTTTATTAGGAGCTTTGATTGCTAAATTTTGGTTAATCACCATATTTTTTTTCTTGCATTCCTAAAAATTAGGACTTTTTTCTACCACTTCAGGTCAGCATGTTACATTTCAACCTTTCCTGTCCAGACCACCTTTCAGTGTTGTGATAATTACTTGGTGTATCAACATTGTACCCAACTGATTTTTAAAATTATTTTTGATACAGATAGAACTTTCTTTTGGGGGTGGTTAATAACCATTGTTTTTTTTGTTTTTTTACTGTGTAAAGGAAAAAAAAGACAAACTTTGGTCTTAAAATGTTACTTCATAGTGAAACACATAAAAAATGACAGGACAATAATAAAACCCCCCAACCCCAAGGTCTAATTTTTTGCCACACTTTTTTGGAAAGGAAGAAACATACAAACATTGAGGTGGCTAAAATATCAATTGAGGCCGTGATGATGGCCGCTTAGACTAAGAGCTCCATATCCTGGGGAGAGCTCCGGATCGACACGGCCCGCATCCACGGACAATCTACTGCCATCCAGCTTCCTAAGACACTAAACACCCTCTCACATCACGTCCCGCAAAAGAAAAGAGGATGCCCAACCGAAGAAACTGACAGCCTTCTTTCTGAAAACATCTCCTCAGGTCAGTGCTGCCCAAAATGGCACTGGCGCAGATGCGGTTGCAGCGCGGACCTCATACACAGATCTCCCTGATGACTTGCAGGGAGATCAGGAGCCACAATTGCTGCCGCTGTCCCCTGATCACTCGGCCAGCGGAAGCCCGCATTCAGGGAGTCCGGCAAAGGCCCGCATGAGGCTTGATGATCTCCCATCTCCAGCACAGAGTGAGGCCTCCCTGATTAACCCCCTCAAGTCAAACCAGGCCCTGCAATCCTCGGTGACTGCTTTTTCTACATCAGGACAGCCAGTACTTGACACAACCTTAAAAGACATGCTCCTTACACTACAAACATCATTGATGTCAGATCTGTCCTCCCTGATAAACAAATTCTCTGCTGACATTAATAACCTGGGTAACAGGGTTTCTTATATAGAAAACAAAATGGAGGAAAGTACCACAACTGTGAATGATCTGGTGGACATCTATGATGAAGTGATAGAGGAGCAGTCATGGATCAAAGCTAAATTAGCAGATTTAGAAGACTGCTCTCGATGTAACAATGTGAAAATTTGCGGTATACCTAAATCAATACCACCTGCTGAACTCCCAAAATTTGCAAATGCATGCTATCCTTCCCAGCGCCACTTCTCTTGAAATCTCCATAGACCGCATACATAGAATTTCTAAACTGCCTCATCTAGCTGCCTCAGTACCTAGAGATGTGCTAATGAGAATACATTTTTTCAGAGCGAAAGAAATGCTCCTGGTGGCCGCCAGATCAGCAGGAACTCTTCATGCACCATTAGCTGACATACAGCTATATCCTGATCTCTCTAGATACACCCTACAACAGCGCAGACAACTAAGCCCCGTTACTAAGGCCATGCATAACCATAAAATACAGTACAAATGGCGTTACCCAGCTACCCTGCTAATCACAAAAAATGGCGCCAATCACACTGTATCCACCCTTACAGGAGGACTGAAACTCTTATGCCATGTACACATGATCCGACAACAAAATCCATGTTTTTTGAGCCAACGAATGTTGGCTCAAACTTGTCTTGCATACACACGGTCGCACAAAGTCGGTTGGAAATTCCGAACGTCAAGAACGCATTGACGTACAACATGTACAACGAGCCGAGAAAAATGAAGTTCAATAGCCAGTGCTGCTCTTCTGCTTGTTTCCGAGCATGCGTGGCACTTTGTGCGTCGGAATTGTGTACACACGATCAGAATTTCCGACAACGGATTTTGTTGTCGGAAACTTTGAGAACCAGCTCTCAAATTTTGTGTGCAGAAAATTCCGATGGAAAATGTCCGATGGAGCCTACACACGGTCGGAATTTCCGACAACAAGCTCCAATCAAACATTTTCCGTCAGAGAATCCTATCGTGTGTACGGGCATTATGCACCTGGGGCATTATTATTGACCAGCCACAAGACTCCAGCCTTCCTTTGCCGCAACGTAAATTTCCATACAACCGTCGCAACCAACCTAAGATCCAAGAATGACACGTGCGGCCTTAAATTCCGTGGCTGGGCCTCTCATATACATACTTTCTCTCCCCAGTTACTGAAATGTTGAATTATTTAACTACCGAATTCTAGCTATCTCAGTGATCTGTTCAAAAATTGTTGTTACTGACTGCTCTCCCCACATTGCGGATTCGATATCCCCAGGCTATTCGATCCGCTACCGGTTATTTTATGATAGCACACCTTCGTTACTTTCCAGCTCATCTCAGTTGACTTTGTATTTTTCTTTTTTCTTTCTCCCCTTTTTGCCCTTCCTTTTTGTTGTACCTATATGCAGCTCAACTGCAACCTGATCTGCAAAAACTAGCGCAACATGAACTTTCATGGTTAGGAAGACTAGCATAATTTAAAATGAACCATCTCCCACAACTGCTCTACCTTTTTAGAACAATACCCATCCCGATACCTCAATCCAATTTTAAGTCACTACAAACTATTCTAAGTAAGTTCATTTGGCAAGGTAAGAAACCACAAATTGCCCACTCGAAACTTATCAAACACATACTAGCAGGAGGATCAGGGTACATAGACTTCGCAGACTACTACCAAGCCACCATACTAATGTAAATACAAGAATGGTTCAGCCCTATCCCTAACAATCACTGGAGTCAAATAGAATCCTCTTCACTTATAAGATCAGAGCTGAAAACCTGGGTTCTAGGGATCCCTTTGGGCATCACTATACCAACCGCTCTTTCCCCTACAATGAAAGCCTCTGCACATGTAAGGAAATCAATTACGAACATAGAACTACCACCCTCGAAAATCACATCACCCCTCCTCCCGATCGGAACCCTTATGCCACGTACACACGGCGGGACTTTCCGGCAGAAAAAGTCAGACGGAATCTTTTTATCGGATATTCCAATCGTGTGTGGGCCTCATCTGACTTTTTTTTTTTTTTTTAATTCTGACGGACCTAGAAATAGAACATGTTTTAAATATTTCTAACGGAATCAATTCCTATCGGGAAAACCACTCGTCTGTATGCTCTTCCGACGGACCAAAAACGATGCATGCTCTGAAGCAAGTACCAGATGGCAGCTATTGGCTACTGGCTATTGAACTTCCTTTTCTAGTCCCGTTGTACGTGCTGTACGTCACTGCGTTCTAGACAGATATCATCGGCGCATGCGCTGTGAGAAAACGGACCTCTGTGCCGTTTCTTTACTCGTATGTGCCATGACTGACGTGGGAGTGACGTCACGCGGCTCCGGCCAGTCACAGATCTGGAGTCCGTGCCCCACGGAATGAAGAGTGCAGAAGATGGACGCTTCCACCAGCGTGGACAGCGCAGGCTTCGATTGCAGGTAAGTGTCACATAATGTGCTAGTATGGGATGCATTTTACTTTGTAGGGAACGACAGAGGAAGTAAAACCCATCAAGGTTTACTTCCTCTTTAAACCCCTATCATAAACAATCCTATAACATTGTTGGTCAGTGGCATTTTAAAGCCTCCCGAAAAAACAATTAAGCAATCATGGGTGGTCAGTGGCATTTTAAAACACTCTTCCACTTCCCCATCACTGGTAGTTGCTGGTACCTCAAAGTGGTTGTAAAGCTCAGAAAACACATACACCTACTTAAATACATAAATGTACAGCCTTTTGTCAATTCATCTTTAGATTTTTTATAAAACTTGCCAATACGTTGTTTTTCATCTTGCAAATGCAGGTCATGGGATCACTGTTTATTCCAGAGGGCCTGTGGGTGGGCAAGCATTTAGGTGGGCATTCACATCATTGCAGGTAGTAACATTTGCCACCCAGTGTCAGTGTTTCCATGGTGTAATAAGGGGTTAAATCCTGTGTTACATTTATTCATAGGTTCATTCATTCAGCACCTATTTTATAACTAAATCCTAGAACATGACAGTCACCAATTAAATTATAATAAACATGACTGCTATTCAGTATTTTAAATGGTGTTAACGTCAATCAGACATTTTCTTTCTTTGTTTCAAATAATCCTAGATTTGCATAATAAAAACAAACAATTTTAACTGGGATGTTATTTTTTTTCAACATAATTAAACATTTCTTAGATGTTTAGTAATGTCCTGCTTTGCACAGGCACAATCTTTTAAGGGGGGGGGGGGGGGGGGGGGGGGGGGGGGGGGGGGGGGGGGGTTAAGGGGAAATCTCCCTCTCTTAGGTCGGTTTCACATTGGGGCGGTGGGGGCGGCGGCGGTAAAGCAGCGCTATATTTAGCGCTACTTTACCGTCGTTTTAGCAGCGGTATTTGGCCGCTAGCGGGGTGGATTTAACCCCTGACAGCGGCCGAAAAAGGGTTAAACCCCCCGCAAAGCGCCGCTGCGCCGCTGCACCGCGGTGTCCTATTGATTTCAATGGGTAAGAGCAGTATAGGAGCGGTGAATACACCGCTCCTTCACCGCTCCAAAGATGCTGCTAGCAGGACTTTTTTTACCGTCCTGCTAGCGCACCGCTCCAGTGTGAAAGCCCTTCGGGTTTCACACTGGAGTTAAAGGACTGCTTTTTTCAGGCGCATTACAGGCGCTATTTTTGAAAAACGCTTAGGTGTGAAAGGGGCCTTAAGGGAGAAAGGGGTCGTCTTCATCCAAGCAGGCTCTCATAAATACAGCTGCAGGTGTCCCTTTTTACAAAATGCAGGACTATTGTCCATTGTCCGGGGGGAGGGAAAGAGGGGGATGCTGCAGGCTGCAGCCATTCCTGCTGACTAATGATCTTTTCAGTTAAACATACAAAAGACTAATTTTTCTTTTACTTAAAGATAACTCGAGCATAAGCTGAGTTTTTCAGCACATTATTTGTGCTGAAAATGCCCCCCCTCGGCTTATACTGGAGTCAAGCACTTTTCTGCAGCAGAAAATGACATTTTCCGACCTGACTTTGGGGCCCCGTATCTCGGGGCCACTTGGTGCTAGGAACCCCAAATTGGTATGCCAACACAGTGGACCTAGCACTGCAACATATCCAATGGGGTTTCTAGCACTAAGTGGCCCCCAGATACGGGGCCCCAAAGTCAGTTTGGAAAATGTCATTCTCTGCTGCAGTGCTTGACATTTTCTGACCCGAATTTGGGGCCCCATATCTCTGGGACACTTGGTGCTGGGAACCCCAAATGTATTCACAACCAGCGGAACTAGCTCTACAACATATCCAAATGGGGTTTGGGGTTCCTAGCACCAAGTGACCCAGAGATACAAGGCCCCAAAGTCGGTCAACTGTGTCCATCTGCAGCAATGTCATTTCGGGACCCTTTGGGTCCAGAGACCCCAAATTTTGGCTGCAGCTAGGGGGCATTTTATTAACCCTTAACTACCAAGTTTGAGGGACCCATGGCTGCAAATGGGCACAGTGAGGCATGCAAGTGGGCACAGTGAGGCTGCAAATGGGCATTGTTGACCCTTTTTTCCACTTACAGTAGCTGCGCATTTCTCACCCTAGGCTTATACTCGAGTCAATAAGTTTTCCCAGTTGTTTGTGGTAAAATTAGGTGCCTCGGCTTATATTCGGGTCGGCTTATACTCGAGTATATACGGTATTCTAATGTTAAACATACTCTAGAATTAGAATTAGAATTAACTAGAATTAATCACTGCACTTCAAACCAGCACTGAAAGGGTTAAATATCCTGCTCACAGCGCCATTAATCCTGTGTTACATTTATTCATATGTTCATTCATATATTTACCCTTCAGATTTGTGGAAATAAGTACAATTATTAAAACACACAGCACACAAGTATTGTAATAAAGTAGATTTACTTAGCTTCGATTAAAGATGTATTACAGATGCTACGATACAGGATAAATACAGCATATTCAAACCAGGGGAGTCACAATCTCATTAGAAATGAGATACCTGGAGACGACAGTCAACATGATTCAGACTCTCTTCAGTCCTGAATCAAACCTCAAACTCGGGACTGGCCTCCCAGCCATATTTATATGGTAGGGAAAACAATAGCTACAACTGATGAAAAGAAAAGGTCAAAGGTTTCCAACTTCCCATAGCAAAAAACAAGCAGATGTCTCATGCATTAAACATGTTGTATATATGGTAGATATAAGTGATTACTTATAATTATTACTAAGTTTCTTGTAATTCAATAACTCAAGTTATATATAAATATAGACCCATACTACACATGGTAATGAGACGCAGTCTTACTATGTGGCATGAAGTCACTTCCCCCTCCTACCTTGATTGATGGCGGCAGGGATGCATATCTTATATCCAAGAGTACTCCATGAGATTCCCTTTTACATAGGAATAAAGAAAGACAAGACAAGACATGCTAATTGAGATCCCCTTCTCTATAGTATAGAATTTGAAGAAGTAAAACACATTGTAGGCATTTGCCAATTTTACATGGAAATATGGGTTTAGGGGCTGTTTTAGACATGGGTAGAGACTCCAGGGAGAAGGTACCCTGCCCCATTCCCTTGTTCTGTGTAAAAGGTGCATGGAGATGGGAATAACCATGGGGAGATCTAATCTCTGGAGAACCTAGGAGTGCCAAAAGGTGACACAGTTGTCAACATCTGCAAAAAAAGTAAATATTAGTATTGGGAACCCCCCCCCCCCTTAGTTACACTAGATTTTGCTTTTCACTGGCCGAATTTAATTCATTTAAATTATTATTAATTATTTATTTTTTTAGGATATGGAATCTATTTGAGATTTGCCCTAACAGCAATCTTCATGGTATTGAGCATCTGCTGTATATGTCTATCCCACAGGTGTAAATAGGTAAATTAATGTTCCATTATGAATATATCATTGTTGTATAATGTTGGATAAACACAAAAATATTTAGTGCTAATGATGAGATTCAGACTGACGTAGAATTTGGTTAGAACGTTGCCTGTTCGACAAACGAAATGGTTTGTTTTCCAGTCCGCCAAGCGGAACCTCCAGCTGAATGGGAGCTTCTCGCTCAGGCTGGTTGTTAGGATGTTGGTTGGCTATTACATCCTCTTGATGTCCCATCTTGTCCACTGAAGCTTATTTAGACCACCTTAACCGGGGGTCAAACTTATCTGGTAGCCCCCCCCCCTTTCTAACACGAGGTGGAGTGATTATTTTCTAGAGGGCTTTCCAGGGTATCCTCACTTCTTTCTCTCTGGTGATATGTTTCACTTATACATGGACTGCTGTACATTGGTTGGTTAGAAATACCACTTTCTATCGGCTCTGAAGGACTACTTCTGGGCTTAATCTCTTCCAAGTTTCTCTTGGGACTTTTGTTACGCACATTTTTTTTGTGAAATGTTTATGAATTATTTATAATTTTTTATTTATTTTTATGTGACTGTGTACAAATTTTTTGCACTACACTGGAATTAATGATATTTATGCTACATATTGGATGCATTTTATGTCATTAGTTGATTTGTACTTTATTATTCACAGCACTGCACATTTTTTTATATTGATTGTTAGGAAGACAACAACCAAGCAGCTTCCTAGCAGCCAGTGACACATTACTGGCCAGACATTCAGCTGTCTACCGGAAATATCCGGCGGTCAGCTGAATGTAAACAAATGGGTGGGGGTGCCATGCCCATATTTGGTCGATGACCATGTTGGTTAGTCAGGTAACGTTCCCACCCCTTTGTTTACAAACCAACTATCGACCGGCAAATCTTTCAGTGAGTCAGTGGATGTATGTGCAAGGGTTGTTTTTACACAGTTTTTAACATATTGTATTTGTAGCACTACCCCCCGCAGGGGTTACAGATGACTGGATTCCCACTGCTGCACAGCCAGGCACACAACAACTTCAGCTTTCATCTGAACACAGGGAACAGTCCTTGAGCTTTGTTTTGTGTTTTTATTAGGGGGTAACAACTTGGATAGGGATAGGAATTATGGGATACCCAACTTGACAGTAACAAAGCCAGGGACAACTTCCTCCATATTTACAGCTCTGATTGATTCTTCTCCTTTATCCTGTACAACTCCAATTGATTCCTCCTCCACGGTCTGTACAGCTCTGATTGATCACTCTTTGGTAGATAACAGTCTCTGTTAGATCAGCAACAGCCCCTTACAAGCTAGGAACTCTTAAGCTGGATACACAATATGCAACTTTTGTTGTCTGATTTCCTTTAGATTTACCTTCAAATATGTAGTGCAAGGGCTTGCCTGACTGCATACACATTTTAAAGTGTTTAGGTTTCACCTCATATTATATGGTTTTGGTAAATCTAAAGGAAAAAATCTAAAGAACATTGTATAGTGTGTATCCAGCTTAAGTCCCTTAGAGAATAGCACAAAGTGTTGTGAACTGCATGCTGGAGTACCTCCAACTCCTTTGTAGACACTTATCCCGGCTCTACCACCACAGGAAATGCTAGCCCACCTGGCTGCTCTTCCACCAACCCACCTGGCTGCTTCTTCACCAGTGTACCCGACTGACTCTCTTCCCCAGTCTACCTGATCTTCCAGAGAGTCCTGCTACAGGTGGCAGACTCTTCCCTTGTAAGTCCCTGAACCATGCTGTAGTATGCCGTGCTCGCACTATACTCCTTGCTCTTGCTGCCTCTCAGGGAAGACTTCTTCCAAACTTCTTCTGTTGTCAGGATCCTCTCAGGCCAACACCTGAGCCCGGCTCAAGTTAGAGCCCATCCCCAGCAGGGGTCCCTTGTGGGCCACTGACAGTCCCCTCAGCACTGCATCTCTATCTTCCACCTGACTCACCCTTCCCAGCATGACTCATTCCTATTTAAGGGTTAACTTGCCAGTCCCATCTCCTAGGGATTGGCTAAGCACCCCTAAATATGCAGAGCAGCCCTCCTAACCTCCACCCTCCAGCTTCCAGAATGTTCTCCAACTATCCAGATTCAGGGGAGGGGGAGACACCAGAGAGCTGTCTGTATGAGTCATGCTGCTCTGAACTTCCACTGGGGAGATTTTCCTTCCTTTCCAGTACGGTAGAAAAAACAGAAAGTGAAAGGTCACCAGAACCAGTGTCTCCAGTGGAAGATATCCCCTCTATTACTATTCTATGACAACTCAAAATTTGGGAATTTCATTAATTTAACCAAAGCTCCCAGCTGTTCCTCATATGAAGGGACTTTATCTCTTTTGAGACCAAATCCTTCTGTCTCTTGTGCTGCCTCACTTGTCCCGCCTCACTTGTCCCTCTTTTTGGCCTGAGGTGAACATCTCTATACAAAATGTACTGTTTTACTACCAAAAGTATGCTGCCGCACTAAACTTTTCATCCAACCTCTATATTACCTCTATGTTACTGAGCTTGTTCCTTTACATACTGTGTGCCAAAAGGTGACCCTCTTTATAATTTCAGAAAGCTCAACAGGTGTTCTAATTTCTCTCCATGCTATTCAAAAACAAGTTTTGGCTTTTAGTTATACTTAAATTAAAAGGTATTCCTTTCATAAGAATGTTGAGTTGTGTAAGAGAACTGTTGTAGCGCATCGGGCACACTCGCGCACGCAAAGGAATGTGTGTGCTCGAAGGAGTGTGGCCACAGCTCCCTTTAGCGCCAGACGGCCTATTTAAAGGATGCTCTGACCCTTGCTCAATGCTGACTGGTCTTCAGCTGTTACCCTGTGACCTGCCTGTATCCTGTTTAAATCATCCGTTGCTGACCTGGCTTACCACTGACATACCCTTGGATTCCGATTATACTGCTGATTACTGGTTCCTGACTCTGGCTTATCCCTGACGTTGCTTCTGTCTGATGCCCTGGTACTTTGCTTGCCCGCTTGCTGCTGACTCTGGCTGATCCTTTGACTTCGCTCCTGTTTCCTGTCTGGCTCCACGTCTCCTTCAAGCACCCGAGCTGGCTTCCTCTCTTGCAAGCTCTATTGAATACAGTGCACTCCTGTCTGCTGGAAGCTCTGGCAAGCCGCATTTCCTGAAACTGCAAGCCTGTTGGAGTTTCCCATTTAATCTCGGTTGATCTACCCAGCATCATCACAGTTCTGGACTTGATGTTCTTCCTGAATCTCAGAGGCTACAACTTCTGACACAAGCTCTGCAACTTACAACTACAGGCACTCATGTTCCTCCTGTCCCTTGGCACCCTCTGTCTCACTCTCAGTGGGGCCTGGGCTGGAGATACAAGGGAGGCCGACCTCACACTTCAGACTCCAACCAGGTACATGACAACGTGTCTCCTGTATGACAGTATATGCTGGTGGAAATATACCCACTTTGTGCACTAATTAGGAACCTCAGACCCCTGATGACTTCACTGTGTGCTTCAGATGTAGAGAGGGGCACAGTCTCTAATAAACTTCTCACCTGCCACCCAGTGCCACATTGACCATGAAACTTGAAGTACCCAGGACCTGATAACCTACGTTCATCAATAGCAAAAATAATGTAAGGGTGAAGAAGTCATTGACATGCTAATCGAGGTTGAAGAAGTCATTGGTATGCTAATCCCTTCTACAGATTGTACAGTAAAGGCACACTGAGGGTGTTTTCTTTATTTTAGGAATGCATTGCACAGCAGTGTGCTGCAAATACATATGGGATTTTATGTAAAAGAACTGCAAGTACTGATACTCATTAAGTAAATCATAACGTGTGTGAAAAGTTTTACATTATTTCTCACAATTTTTTGCATGATTACAGATGATTTGTTCTTCCCTCCCCCCTGAGGAAGCGGGTCAGGTGCACCGAAACACGTTGAGGCACACAGGATACCTTTGAACATTGATATATTGAGCAAGCTGCTCAAAGTGGTTTCAAGTATTTGATATATGACATGTCTAGGTATCCATAAAGAGAAGGGAGCTTTATAGCTTTAATTGTTTTTTTATTTTATTTTTAAAGGTTGTTAAATACAGTGTTTTTAATGAAAAGTTGTCTATGAATGTGTATTTTTTATGTGTAGTCCATGGGCACCTAAAAGTCAATTTGCAAATAGTACTGTGTATAGAATCTTTTACAGTTGGGATGTGGTGTCCCCCTAGTTAGACCATTGTAATTGACAAACGCGGTCCTAAGGAAGTCTTGCAACCTAACTGAGGATGAACACCAGAGATTGTATTCGGGTGCGGTATGGGATCACCTGAGGATTCCTCATATGATGCAGGATGCTAGTCACCACCCGGGAGCTAAAAAATTTCCACAAGACTATATTTATGGTTGGCACATTAATAAGGACAAGGTGCTGCGTTCTGCAGCAGAGGACATAGAGCTTTCAGTTTACTGACATCCTAAATCAGGGAAGTGAGTCCACATGGTGTATCCACGGTTTTACATTTAATTGTCTCATTGTTTTGCATATTGACTGATTTCTATAATGCTGCTGATTGTATTGCTTTTGTGCATTCTTGCAATTTATTTTGGTAATGTTTCTAACGTAACTGTTCAAGTGTGTGCCATTGCCATAGAAATGTTGTTGTTTTTTTTTACATAATTGTAGTCATTTGCATAATGGACAGCATAATTCCCACAATGTAGCGCCCTCCCTTAGAATATACAGTATCTGACAAAAGTGAGTACACCCCTCACAGTTTTGTAAATATTGTATTATCTTTTCATGTGGCAACACTGAAGAAATTACACTTTGCTACAATGTAAAGTAGTGGGTGTACAGCTTGTATAACAGTGCAAATTTGCTGTCCCCTCAAAATAACTCAATACACAGCCATTAATGTCTAAACCGCTGGCAACAAAAGTGAGTACAACTTCATTTAACTCTATATAAACTGTAGTTTGTAAGTGAAAATGTCCAAATTTGGCCCTAAGTGTCAATATTTTGTGTGGCCACCATTATTTTCCAGCACTGCCTTAACCCTCTTGGGCATGGAGCTCACCAGAGCTTCACAGGTTGCCACTGGAGTCCTCTTAAACTCCTCCATGAGGACAGCAGGGAGCTGGTGGATGTTAGAGACCTTACGCTCCTCCACCTTCCGTTTAGGGATGCCCCACAGATGCTCAATAGGGTTTAGGGCTGGAGACATGCTTGGCCAGTCAATCACCTTTACTATTAGCTTCTTTAGTAAGGCAGTGGTCTTCTTGGAGGTGTGTTTATGGTCGTTCTCATGTTGGAATACTGCCCTGCGGCCCAGTCTCTGAAGGGAGGGAATCATGCTTTGCTTCAGTATGTCACAGTACATGTTGGCATTCATAGTTCCCTCAATAAACTGTAGCTCCGCAGTGTCGGCAGCACTCATGCAGTCCCAGGCCATGACACTCCCACCACCATGCTTGACTGTAAGCAAGACACACTTGTCTTTGTACTTCTCAACTGGTTGCCGCCACACATGCTTGACACCATCTGAACCAAATAAGTTTACCTTGATCTCATCAGACCACAGGACATGGTTCCAGTAATCCAAGTCCTTAGTCTGCTTGTCTTCGGCAAACTGTTTTCGGGGCTTTCTTGTGCATCATCTTTAGCAGAGGCTTCCTTCTGGGATGACAGCAATGCAGACCAACTTGATGCAGTGTAAATGTGTACAACTTAATGCAGTGGGTGGCGTATGGTCTGAGCACTGACAGGCTGACCCCCCCCCCCCCCACCCCTTCAACCTCTGCAGCAATGCTGGCAGCACTCATACGTCTATTTTCCAAAGACAACTTCTGGAATGACGCTGAGCACGTGCACTCAACCTATTTTGTCGACCATGGCGAGGCCTTTTCTGAGTGGAATATGTCCTGTATGGTCTTGGCCATTGTGCTGCAGCTCAGTTTCATGGTCTTGGAAATCTTCTGGGAAAACTTTATGTAGAGCAATAATTCTTTTTTTCAGATCCTCAGAGAGTTCTTTGCCATGAGGTACTATGTTGAACTTCCAGTCACCAGTATGATAGTGTGAGAGCGATAACACCAAATTTAACACACCTGCTTCCCATTTACACCTGAGATCTTGTAACACGAACAAGTCACATGACAATGGGGAGGGACAAAGGCTAATTGGGCCCAATTTGGATATATTCACATAGGGGTGTACTCACTTTTGTTGCCAGTGGTTTAGACATTAACTGCAGTGTGTTGAGCTAATTTGAGGGGGCAGCAAATTTACACTGTTATACAAGCTGTACACTCACTACTTTACATTGTAGAAAAGTGTAATTTCTTCAGTGTTGTCACATGAAAAGATATAATAAAATATTTACAAAAATATGTGGGGTGTACTTACTTTTGTGAGATACTGTATATAGTGAGTGAGTTACAGGGTGCAAGGAGATTTAGTGGAGATAGCACAAAGTTAGGAGCTCAGTTCTTTAGTTAGCTCCCTTTGGGCTTTAGTGGGGCCCTTCTTGCCAATAAGTAAAACTTTGGGTGTCTGGTGTTCCCCTGCTGGGAAATGCTTGGTGAAGTCCTGACAACATGAATGGGACTGAAATTGGGGACAGGACTAGCAGCATGCCAGACGGGGAAAAGTGCAAAAAGCAGTCAGATGCCAGGTGAGAAGCTAAGTATGGAACATACTGTGATACTGTGCTCTGAAGTTGTATATCTGCTGGAATTGGATGATCTAAAGTTGTAAATCTGGTATCATTGTCCACCCTGAAGTTGGAAAATAAAGCTTTGCAAAATGCATTGGACTTGCCTCCATTATTACTTGTGTCCTATCTGGGGCATGGTTAATCGGTTCGGAGGAAAGTGGGCATGGGACTGTATATGTGCTGGTAAAGGTACACAGAGTGGCTCCCTTTAGGAGTGGGGACACACACTAACATGAGAGAAGGGAAATGAGGCCTGTTAGTGGCGCCTGTGAATGGAACATTGTGCCCCCATGTGGCTAGCCCTGCCTACAAATGCTGTGTCCATATACTGATATCAGCCTCCAGTCAGGGCTACTATAAGGCTCTCATGGGCCATTGCCTAAAGATATAGGGTTAATGCAGTCAGATGACTCTTAATATGATGAGATATTTGAAATAAAATCCAAGAACATCCTACTGACCATGCCCAATTATAACTACACCCATGAAATCCCACCACTAGGGATGAGCCGAACACCCCCGGGTTCGGTTCGCACCAGAACCTTCGAACGGACCGAAAGTTCGCGCGAATTTTCGAACCCTATTCGTTATAATGGACGCGAACGTTCGAAATCAAAATTGCTAATTACAACGGCCAATATGCATGTTAATGTCATAAAACAGGTTTGGGGACCCGGGTCCTGCCCCAGGGGACATATATCAATGCAAAAAGAACTTTTAAAAACTAACGTTTTTTTGGGAGCAGTCATTTTAATGATGCATAAAGTGAAAAAAAAAAAGTGAAATTTTCCTTTAAATATGGTACCTGGGGGGTGTCTAAAGTATGCCTGTGAAGTGGCATGTGTTTCCCGTGTTTAGAACTGTCCTTGCACAAAATTACATTTGTAAAGGAAAAAAAGAAGCCATTTAAAACCACTTGCGGCTTTAATGTCATGTCTTGTCCTGGCCATATGGCTGAAAATCCTTGAGAAAAATGGCATGGCTACCCCATCACCCCACACCCCCACCCCAGCCCCTTTGGGTCTTGTATGGATATTAAGGGGGACCCCGCACCCAAAATAAAACCCTATACCTACAACCCTATATACTCTGAACAGCAGTATACAGGCGGTGCAAACAAGACACGGACTGTAGGTTTGTTCTTAAGTAGAATCTGAACAGGTACATTATGAAGTGTAGCTCCATCCCCAAAAAATCTATTTTTAAGCTTTTTGGAGAACATAGGGAGGGGTTATCACCCCTGTAACATTTGCTGTCTTTGCACATCTGTTCAGAACATTTCACCTCACTTTCCGTCCCAATGACAAATGTTTTTGGAAAAGTGGGGTTTTAATTGAAACAAGGATTGGTGATAAAGCATCAGTAGAGAGGAGATACCTTTTTCCCAAATTAAATCTAACAGGATCGAATTTCCCTTCCTAGGGGTAGATTTCCTCTCACTTCCTGTTTTCTCTTTCCGTTTGCAAGTAGGAGTCGTTTGTAAGTTGGATGTTTGAAAGTAGGCGCCTGCCGTATATACTCTGCAGAAATTTTCCCCATTAGATGTTGGTGTAGCCACAAGACTGTAAGCCCTCACAGTTACTCTTGGTGGGCGCAGGAATGGACCCTGCTGTGAGTTATTAGATCAAGATTTGTAATTGCATGCACCTGTTGAACAGGGCAGAAAAATTGGGCATTTGGTGGTGGTGGTGGTGGACGGTGTTGCCACAAGACTGTAGGCCCTCATAGTTACTCTTGGTGGGCGCAGGAATGGGCCCTGCTGTGAACTATTAGATCAAGATTTGTAATTACACGCCCCTGTTAAACAGGGGCTGAAAAATTGGGCCTTAGGCATTGGTGTTGGTGCCACAACACTGCAACCCCTCACAGATACTGTACTCTTAGCACAGCAATGAGACCTGTTGCAAAGCATTGCCTAAAAATTGTAATTACACGCCCCAACAGGGGCTGAAAAATTGTGCCTTAGGCACTGGTGCTGGTGCCACAACACTGCAACCCCTCACAGATACTGTACTTGGAGCACAGCAGTCACACCTGTTGCGAAGCATCTTTTTAAAAAATTGTAATTACACGCCCCTGTTATACAGGGGCTGAAAAATTGTGCCTTAGGCACTGGTGCTGGTGCCACAACACTGCAACCCCTCACAGATACTGTACTTGGAGCACAGCAGTCACACCTGTTGCGAAGCATCTTTTTAAAAAATTGTAATTGCACGCCCCTGTTATACAGGGGCTGAAAAATTGGGCCTTAGGCATTGGTCCTGGTGCCACAACACTGCAACCCCTCACAGATACTGTACTCTTAGCACAGCAATGAGACCTGTTGCAAAGCATTGCCTAAAAATTGTAATTACACGCCCCAACAGGGGCTGAAAAATTGTGCCTTAGGCACTGGTGCTGGTGCCACAACACTGCAACCCCTCACAGATACTGTACTTGGAGCACAGCAGTCACACCTGTTGCGAAGCATCTTTTTAAAAAATTGTAATTACACGCCCCTGTTATACAGGGGCTGAAAAATTGTGCCTTAGGCACTGGTGCTGGTGCCACAACACTGCAACCCCTCACAGATACTGTACTTGGAGCACAGCAGTCACACCTGTTGCGAAGCATTTTAAAAAAAAATTGTAAGTACACGCCCCTGTTATACAGGGGCTGAAAAATTGTGCCTTAGGCACTGGTGTGGTGGCATGGATCATTGAGGAGGAGGAAGAGGATAGTCAGTGAACATAACAGGACAGTCACTCAGCATCAGCATAGGCAGTCTTGAAGGGATGTGACATTATAAATTATTCCGTTATATCCGCTTCAGGTGCCTGGTAGCTGGTGGTGATCCAAGACTGATTCATTTTTATGAAGGTCAGTCGATCAACCGAGTCAGTGGACAGACGCACCCTATGATCGGTGACAAATCCTCCAGCAGCACTGAATGTGCGTTCGGAAAGAACGCTGGAGGCAGGACAGGCCAGTAGCTCAATTGCATACTGTGCAAGCTCTGGCCAGTGATCCATCCTCAGGACCCAGTAAGCCAGAGGATTTTCGGTGGGAAAGGTGTCCAAGTCTGACCTTGCCCCTAGGTATTCCTGCACCATGTATATCAGACGCTGGCGATGGTTGCTGGAACCGATCATACCTTGGGGCTGCGGACTAAAAAATTGTCTGAACGCATCGGTCAGACGTCCACCTTCCCCACCACTCCTTCTGCTACTGACCGAAGCCTCAGCAACTCGTCGTCCAGGACCAGGAGTTTGTAACCTCCCAGTTTCTGGGAACGCGTTGCACAGACCTTTCTGCAAGGCCTCCCTGAGATGTCTCATCCTCTGCTCCCTCTGAGATGGCAAGATAAGGTCCGCAACCTTACCCTTGTACCGTGGATCAAGGAGAGTGGCCAGCCAGTAATGGTCCCTCTCCTTGATCCGAAGAACACGAGGATCCTTCCGCAGGCTTTGCAGGATCAGGGAGGCCATGCAGCGTAGGTTAGCTGAGGCATTCGGTCCGGAGTCTTCTGGGTCACTGAGGATGACATGATCGCCAGCCACCTCCTCCCAGCCACGTACAAGTCCACTGGTTTGTTGGGACTGTACATCATCCCTAAAAGACTGCTGATGCTGAGTGCCAGGCTCCACCTCCATGCTCACACAATCCTCCCCCTCCTCCTCATCCTCTTCCTGTGTGATGGGTGGGACAGAAGGAACACTGTCCGGATAAAGGGGGCCTTGAGAGGCAAGGAAGTCCTCCTCTTCCTGCCTCTGTTCTGCCTCAAGTGCCCTGTCCATTATCCCACGCAGCGTATGCTCCAACAGGTGGACAAGAGGTACAGTGTCACTGATGCATGCACTGTCACTGCTCACCATCCTCGTGGCCTCCTCAAATGGTGAGAGGACACTGCATGCATCCCTGATCATGCTCCACTGGCGTGGGGAAAAAAAGCCAAGCTCCCCTGACCCTGTCCTGGTGCCGTAGTCGCAAAGGTACTCATTGATGGCCCTCTGCTGCGTGTGCAGTCGCTGCAGCATGGCCAACGTTGAGTTCCACCTGGTGGGCATGTCACATATTAGGCGGTTCTTGGGCAGGTTCAGCTCCTTTTGCAGCTCAGTCAGCCGAGCACTGGCATTATAAGATCGGCGGAAATGCACACAGACTTTCCTGGCCTGCCTCAGGACATCCTGTAAGCCTGGGAACCTGCCCAAGAACCGCTGCACCACCAGGTTGAGGACGTGAGCCATACAGGGCACATGGGTGAGCTGCCCCTGTTGCAGGGCGGAGAGGAGGTTGGTGCCATTGTCAGAAACGACCATTCCTGGCTTAAGCTGGCGTGGCGTCAACCACCTCTCGGCCTGCCCCTGTAGAGCTGCCAAAACCTCTGGCCCAGTGTGGCTCCTGTCCCCCAAACACACCAGCGCAAGCACGGCATGGCATCTTTTTGCCTGCGTACTTGCGTAGCCCCTTGTACGCCTACGGAGCACCGCTGGTTCCGAGGACAGAGCACTGGAGGAAGAAGAAGAGGAGGGGGTGGAGGAGAGAGGTGTGTCACAACCAGTAGCAGTAGTAGCATTTTGGAGGCGTGGTGGCGGAACAACCTCCAACACTACTGCACCTTGTCCTGCATCCCTCCCAGCTGCCAATAGAGTGACCCAATGGGCCGTGCAAGAAAGATAACGTCCCTGTCCATGCCTGCTGGACCATGAGTCAGTGGTAATATGCACCTTACCGCTGACCGCCCTGTCCAGCGAGGCATGGACATTGCCTTCCACATGTTGGTAGAGAGACGGAATCGCCTTCCGTGAGAAAAAGTGGCGTTTGGGAACCTGCCACTGAGGAACCGCACATTGAACAAACTCACGGAAGGGGGCCGAGTCTACCAACTGAAAAGGCAGCAGTTGAAGTGCTAGCAATTTAGCCAAGCTAGCATTCAACCGCTGGGCATGTGGATGGATGGGAGTGTACTTCTTTCGACGGTCCAGCAGCTGGGGCAGGGAAATTTGCCTGCTACAATCGGACATCGGTGTACTGCAAGTACTTGGTTGTGACACACCTAATTCTACACCTTCAGTCCTCTCAGAGCAGCTTTCAGAGAGGACTGAAGATGTAGTGGGGATGGAGATCCCAGCTGATGAGGAGCAAGGAGAGGTCCGCTTTGTTCTTTGGTGTGGGTCTTTTATGTGTGCTTGCCAACGAGCTGCATGGCAGGTCGACATATGTCTGCTCATGCTTGTGGTGCCCAAGCGGCTGATGTTTTGGCCACGCGAGATACGCTTGAGACAAATATTGCAAATAGCAGTGGTGCGATCTGATGCACTCGTCTCAAAAAAGGCCCACACCAAAGAACTTTTCTGGTAACGTGCAGAGGCAGCGCCCTGCACAGGCGGAGCTCTGCGGTGTGGTACAGTTGCTGTGCTGGCCTCTAGCTGGCCTCCAGGGGGCATCCTGCCTCGTTGGACATGTGACGCCGCATCCTCCTCCTCCTCGTCCTCCTCCTCATCCTCTCTCCCTTCAGGCACCCACGTGGAGTCAGTGACCTCATCATCCCCTCCCTCTTCACCACTAGAGCAAACCTGGCAGTAAGCTGCAGCTGGTGAAACAGTACTGCCAGATTGCTGTCCTTCAGCATCCCCTCTCTCTGCGCGCACACTACTGACTTCCTCAAGCTGGGTATCATCATCCGAGCCTTCGAATCGTTGGGCATCCTCCTGGAGCATGTACCCAACACTGTGCTCAAAGAGTTCGGGGGACTCCTCAGGAGGACATGGTGGGTCTAGGGAAGGGGTGGCTGATGTTGCCATTGAGTACGCGTTGGCAGGTGCTCTGCCAGTACCCTGAGCCTGGGTGAGAGAGGATGAGGAGGGCTTGGTCATCCAGTCTACCAAGCCTTCAGCATGATGCGGCTCCACATGTCCAGCTGCCGAAAACAAAGACAAGCGTGTCCCATGGCCACGTGCTGATGACGATGCACGACCACGTCCACGGCCAGCACTGTTGTCTCTAGAAACAGAGCCTGCCTGCCCTGTGTTCTTGCCTCTGCACGCTCTGCCTCTCCTTGGCGGTCTTCCAGCCATTGTAGTCGGTAGTGTATATAGTATAAAAAATAGAGCTCCTATGTGTGCTCACAACACACTGTAGGTCCTATGGGTGCTGACACTAACACACTATAGGTACTATGTGTGCTGCTGACAAGAAAATATAGAGCTCTGTTTGCTGCCACTAACACACTAGAAGTCCTATGGGTGCTTCTGCGAAGAAAATATAGGAGCTCTGTGTGATGCCACTAACACACTAGAAGTCCTGTGGGTGCTGCTGAGAAGAAAATATAGGAGCTCTGTGTGATGCCACTAACACACTAGAAGTCCTATGGGTGCTTCTGCGAAGAAAATATAGGAGCTCTGTGTGATGCCACTAACACACTAGAAGTCCTGTGGGTGCTGCTGAGAAGAAAATATAGGAGCTCTGTGTGATGCCACTAACACACTAGAAGTCCTATGGGTGCTTCTGCAAAGAAAATATAGGAGCTCTGTGTGATGCCACTAACACACTAGAAGTCCTGTGGGTGCTGCTGAGAAGAAAATATAGGAGCTCTGTGTGATGCCACTAACACACTAGAAGTCCTATGGGTGCTTCTGGGAAGAAAATATAGGAGCTCTGTGTGATGCCACTAACACACAATTGAAGTCCTATGGGTGCTTCTGGGAAGAAAATATAGGAGCTCTGTGTGATGCCACTAACACACTAGAAGTCCTATGGGTGCTTCTGGGAAGAAAATATAGGAGCTCTGTGTGATGCCACTAACACACAATTGAAGTCCTATGGGTGCTTCTGGGAAGAAAATATAGGAGCTCTGTGTGATGCCACTAACACACAATTGAAGTCCTATGGGTGCTTCTGGGAAGAAAATATAGGAGCTCTGTGTGATGCCACTAACACACAATTGAAGTCATATGGGTGCTTCTGGGAAGAAAATATAGGAGCTCTGTGTGATGCCACTAACACACTAGAAGTCCTATGGGTGCTTCTGGGAAGAAAATATGGGAGCTCTGTGTGATGCCACTAACACACAATTGAAGTCCTATGGGTGCTTCTGGGAAGAAAATATAGGAGCTCTGTGTGATGCCACTAACACACTAGAAGTCCTATGGGTGCTTCTGGGAAGAAAATATGGGAGCTCTGTGTGATGCCACTAACACACAATTGAAGTCCTATGGGTGCTTCTGGGAAGAAAATATAGGAGCTCTGTGTGATGCCACTAACACACAATTGAAGTCCTATGGGTGCTTCTGGGAAGAAAATATAGGAGCTCTGTGTGATGCCACTAACACACAATTGAAGTCCTATGGGTGCTTCTGGGAAGAAAATATAGGAGCTCTGTGTGATGCCACTAACACACAATTGAAGTCCTATGGGTGCTTCTGGGAAGAAAATATAGGAGCTCTGTGTGATGCCACTAACACACAATTGAAGTCCTATGGGTGCTTCTGGGAAGAAAATATAGGAGCTCTGTGTGATGCCACTAACACACAATTGAAGTCCTATGGGTGCTTCTGGGAAGAAAATATAGGAGCTCTGTGTGATGCCACTAACACACTAGAAGTCCTATGGGTGCTTCTGGGAAGAAAATATGGGAGCTCCGTGTGATGCCACTAACACACAATTGAAGTCCTATGGGTGCTTCTGGGAAGAAAATATAGGAGCTCTGTGTGATGCCACTAACACACTAGAAGTCCTATGGGTGCTTCTGGGAAGAAAATATGGGAGCTCTGTGTGATGCCACTAACACACAATTGCAGTCCTATGGGTGCTTCTGGGAAGAAAATATAGGAGCTCTGTGTGATGCCACTAACACACAATTGAAGTCCTATGGGTGCTTCTGGGAAGAAAATATAGGAGCTCTGTGTGATGCCACTAACACACTAGAAGTCCTATGGGTGCTTCTGGGAAGAAAATATGGGAGCTCTGTGTGATGCCACTAACACACTAGAAGTCCTATGGGTGCTTCTGGGAAGAAAATATGGGAGCTCTGTGTGATGCCACTAACACACTAGAAGTCCTATGGGTGCTTCTGGGAAGAAAATATGGGAGCTCTGTGTGATGCCACTAACACACTAGAAGTCCTATGGGTGCTTCTGGGAAGAAAATATGGGAGCTCTGTGTGATGCCACTAACACACTAGAAGTCCTATGGGTGCTTCTGGGAAGAAAATATGGGAGCTCTGTGTGATGCCACTAACACACTAGAAGTCCTATGGGTGCTTCTGGGAAGAAAATATGGGAGCTCTGTGTGATGCCACTAACACACTAGAAGTCCTATGGGTGCTTCTGGGAAGAAAATATGGGAGCTCTGTGTGATGCCACTAACACACAATTGACGTCCTATGGGTGCTTCTGGGAAGAAAATATGTGAGCTCTGTGTGATACCACTAACACACTAGAAGTCCTATGGGTGCTTCTGGGAAGAAAATATGGGAGCTCTGTGTATTGCCACTAACACACTAGAAGTCCTATGGGTGCTTCTGGGAAGAAAATATGGGAGCTCTGTGTGATGCCACTAACACACTAGAAGTCCTATGGGTGCTTCTGGGAAGAAAATATGGGAGCTCTGTGTGATGCCACTAACACACTAGAAGTCCTATGGGTGCTTCTGGGAAGAAAATATGGGAGCTCTGTGTGATGCCACTAACACACTAGAAGTCCTATGGGTGCTTCTGGGAAGAAAATATGGGAGCTCTGTGTGATGCCACTAACACACTAGAAGTCCTATGGGTGCTTCTGGGAAGAAAATATGGGAGCTCTGTGTGATGCCACTAACACACTAGAAGTCCTATGGGTGCTTCTGGGAAGAAAATATGGGAGCTCTGTGTGATGCCACTAACACACTAGAAGTCCTATGGGTGCTTCTGGGAAGAAAATATGGGAGCTCTGTGTGATGCCACTAACACACTAGAAGTCTTATGGGTGCTTCTGGGAAGAAAATATGGGAGCTCTGTGTGATGCCACTAACACACTAGAAGTCCTATGGGTGCTTCTGGGAAGAAAATATGGGAGCTCTGTGTGATGCCACTAACACACTAGAAGTCCTATGGGTGCTTCTGGGAAGAAAATATGGGAGCTCTGTGTGATGCCACTAACACACTAGAAGTCCTATGGGTGCTTCTGGGAAGAAAATATAGGAGCTCTGTTTGCTGCCACTAACACACTAGAAGTCCTATGGGTGCTTTTGTGGTGCAATGCTGTGCTAACAGCACTGCGGTTGGTACTACTGAAATACTGTACTAACAGTAAAACACGCACCAGACTAATCCCCAGCAGCAGCTAATAACACACTAACCAGCAGCAATGGACAATCAATGACAGGTAGCAATGGTTTAGCAAATAAATAGCCTATGGTTTAGCAAAGAAGAGCAAATCTTTCTGTAGCAATGAATCAAGCAAAGACACAGAATCAGCCTGATCTCTCCTAAAGCCGGAACTCATGTGACCGGCGCCGACTTTAATTGGCTACAGGCGTCCTGCCTGTAGCCAATTATTGCTCTCCGAGTTTCCGGCGCTGTGATTGGCCAAGCATGCGGGGTCACAGTGCATGCTTGGCCAATCATCAGCCAGCAATGCACTGCGCCGGCCGCGCCGGCCGCAATGCATTGCGGGGCCGCTCGCATCACACGAATGTGATGCGAACGGCCCAAATAGTTCTGGGCTCGCCGAGCGAGCGAACGCCCGGTGCTTGATGTGAACGTGGGTTCACATCGAGCACCGGGCCCATCCCTACCCGCCACCAATGGTAACTACACCCACAAAGAGGGATTCCTTGAGTGTATCAAGAGGAAGAACATGCAGAGTATGTAGTGTGGTGGCTTTGGTGGATCTAGTTGTGATTGTCAAGGTTAGATATGTGTCAGCCAAGCCGGAGATTCATTTCTAAAAATGGAGACACAACTGGGGGACACATTTTTCATCCATGGACAGCCTCCTAGAACCGGCAACTGTCCCCAGAAAAATGCTAAAAATAGCCCTGTATATAAAGCAGACCTCATACTTAATCTAATCCCAGCATTAAAGTGTATGTTAATCCTTAACCTGCATCCTATCCTATACATAAATTGGTCAGATGATCTCTATTTACTGTGTACTGTTGGTAAACGATATATAAATGTGGAAGACTGCCCTCTGTATCATCTACCCCCACCACGCCACAGGTGTGCAGGCTATAAAATTAGTGAAGGTATAAAAAGTGAAGGTGTAAAATATAAATAGAACAAACAGCAGCTACTTAAAATATATAAACATGTAAAATCTGCAATTCAACCTAAAAATGCAACATAAATAGGGTAAATCAGTAGTGCTAGTGTACAAAATGGTGAATATATACTATGCAAATAAATATATACTGTGCAAATATATAAACAGTGCTATATAAATATCAAAGTGCAAAAATAGTGGTGTATAATTGACTCAACGTATAACTTAATAGCAGCAGTGTATCTATTTCTCTTAGTGACAAGTGAAAAAGTTCATAAACATATAAAGTCCAGACTGTAAATAAATAAATAAATAGGTGATTTTCCAAGTGTCTTCAAACAAAGTTTCAAACTTGAGTCTTCTAACTGACTTGAATCTGCCACCACACCACGTGTTTGTGATCACACTCCCTCTGAAAGGCCCACACACCAGCTCACAAGGCCTCACACTCTCGTGTTTGGCAGCAGCGTGTTTTACCCACTTCAGGGGTTAGTATAGGACAGCTTGCTCAATCCGTTTAGCTCTCAATGCGATTCCATATGCAAAACAATGAATAAAACACTCCACATAGTGTGAAAAAGTATGTTAAAATTTATTCACTGTTCATAAAGCACTTCAATGGTCACACTCACATTTCAAAGGTTAAAATCAAGCATTCAATCCAAAACACGGCAAACCAAACAATGCTGATATATACGTATATGCTGCGGTCTCGGCGGACCAAGAGTAAGACCCTGGCGGTAGTATGGTTATAAAACAAAGTGGCGTTATATATAAGTACAATCTTTACTTGCTCTGTAGCCTCGTTCCCGACATGTTTCGTCGCTTGGACTTATTCATGGGTATGGCTACACAGCCCATCTCAAACTAATTTATAGTGATAAGGGAGCTAGTCACATGAGTGGTGAACAAGTCATGTGACGTGCTGTGTGCAATCATGTGTGAGCTAATGCACATGATTGTGTACATTCCCCCATCCTAACTTGCGAGAAAGACTATTGGTGGTGTCACTGACAATTGTACAATAATACAGAAAGAGTACTACTGCCAACTTAGTACTATATTTACATAAGCCGTTTATCCCTAAATACGCCCCCAACACACTAACACACAATACACTAAGATATTCATTTGGGGGCGTATTTAGGGATAAACGGCTTATGTAAATATAGTACTAAGTTGGCAGTAGTACTCTTTCTGTATTATTGTACAATTGTCAGTGACACCACCAATAGTCTTTCTCGCAAGTTAGGATGGGGGAATGTACACAATCATGTGCATTAGCTCACACATGATTGCACACAGCATGTCACATGACTTGTTCACCACTCATGTGACTAGCTCCCTTATCACTATAAATTAGTTTGAGATGGGCTGTGTAGCCATACCCATGAATAAGTCCAAGCGACGAAACATGTCGGGAACGAGGCTACAGAGCAAGTAAAGATTGTACTTATATATAACGCCACTTTGTTTTATAACCATACTACCGCCAGGGTCTTACTCTTGGTCCGCCGAGACCGCAGCATATACGTATATATCAGCATTGTTTGGTTTGCCGTGTTTTGGATTGAAGGCTTGATTTTAACCTTTGAAATGTGAGTGTGACCATTGAAGTGCTTTATGAACAGTGAATAAATTTTATCATACTTTTTCACACTATGTGGAGTGTTTTATTCATTGTTTTGCATATGGAATCGCATTGAGAGCTAAACGGATTGAGCAAGCTGTCCTATACTAACCCCTGAAGTGGGTAAAACACGCTGCTGCCAAACACGAGAGTGTGAGGCCTTGTGAGCTGGTGAGTGGGCCTTTCAGAGGGAGTGTGATCACAAACACGTGGTGTGGTGGCAGATTCAAGTCAGTTAGAAGACTCAAGTTAGATCTCTATTTACTGCTGTATCTGCAGCCTGTGGTGGATGGGAACAGTCCCTTCTTTTGAGTTTATCAGAACAAGTCTCTATGGGAGTCGGTGTCAACTAGTACGGGGGGACTGGAGTTTGGACACGCCAGCCAATGATGTCACTGGCTTAGTATAGGACTGCAAACTCGCCGTGCGCCAGCAAAGCTGAAGTGGGCATGTCTGTTAATGCTACCACTGGTCTGAACCTATTACATTGCAAAAAAGAACAGGAAGCTGCCAGAGACCTGGGAGACTGGCAGGATTTTCAGGTATTTAAGGCATGGATCATGAAGATTAAAAAGTAAATTTCAGTTGATTTAAACTGATTTCTTATTTTTAGGTATACATGGGTATCACTTAAAAAAAAATCAGATGACACAAGGGACAGAGTTTGTACAAAAGGGATTCACCAGTCAAATGTGTTTAGGGCAGAACCAACATTAGGGAGTTTATTTTTTTTTTTCGACACTTGCTGCTAACCCTGACCGCTAGGTAATTAAAATGTATGGATCGGTCATTATCAGTGCAATCAATTTAGTGCAGGAGTTTTTTTTTTTTTAATCAATAATTTTATTGATTTTATAAGTGAAAAGTACAATGAAATACACACACAGAGTCATATACAAAAGGGAAAAGGATGCTGGAACAGATTACGCTGAATTAGGTAGTATGCATTACTGCAATTACATTACAAGGCACCAAGAAGTGAAAGAAGAAAAGTAAACTAAAAATGAAAAAAAGGTAATTGAAGCTAATTGCACTCGGCTCATAAATTCCATTAGTGTAGAACTAATAATAATGGTGGTTAAAGAGGGTACTCTAGTGCCAAAACCAACTAATAAACAGGAATTAATATGGAGACAACCACAACAGAAAGATGATAACCAGATAGCTACACTACAACCTCTTTGTGACACTTAAAGAAAGCATAAAGGCTTGACATAAAATCGTAAGATAGGTGGAGTTAGATGACTGCTGTGCCTGGAAATTTATTATATATGCAGATGTTGTGGTGCACTTCCATGTGCCAAAAAATTACATGACACCAACATCGGTATTGGCAAGTAGTACAATATTTATTTAGATAATATAATTAGTGTAAATTACGGTTGCAAGATTAGAGGTAGAAGTAGGCTCAGGTTAAAGTGTAACTACGGGCAAAATAAAAGAAATGTTTTGGTGTAGTCTGTCATAGCATTAATACAGCTGTTTTATTTTTTTTTATCGATTAATCGACTAATTTCGATTAATTATAGCGCACATACAGATCCAACTATTTTTAGCTAATCTCCTTGCATTGCTACTCTGTATTAGTCAGTGGTAAATGTGGTATACACTATATACAATCACCCGACTCTAGTTAGTTACCACAATCCATGACTTAACTTCACAGTTCACACAAATCCGTTTTAAATTTAAACTGTAGCACTGACGTAAGTAATTTTTTTTTCGACAGTAGGGTGACAATCCCTACACCACCGGTCTAACTAATCGCTCTCACCTTATGGCATGGACCCCTGTGCAAACAGGTGGTCATGCAAGCGGGTATCAAAAGGGTTAACATGGACCATAAACTTCTCTCACGTCTCCTTAGATCTCAGCAAGGACGCCAGGTCATGGGTAGAAAGAAAAGATCTAAGTGCTCACCGCTTAAGTATAAGATTACATTTTTGTATTCAAACACAAACTACTCACATAAAGATGATAAAAACACAGCATGTAAAGCTGACAATCGTGTTAGTTCCGTAGGGCAGCAGCAGATGACGTCATGCGTAGCTCCTCCCTCGTACACGTTACGTTCAATTCGACATCACCGGACTCCTCCGCCTTCCCTTCGTTAGCAGATGGAGGCACTTGAGGAAGGGGGGAGGAGTCCAGTGACGTTGATGTCCGTGACGTCACCGGATCTCCAACGGAACTCCCCAAAGTCCCGGAAGCTGGCGGAGAGGTGAGTACCGATCAAAAAAATTAACGATTAATCGAGGAATTAATCTTTAATTTCCACAGCCCTAATAATTACCGGTATATTGCCCGATTATCTTCTCAGTAGATCTGTTATTTATTTTTCACTTTATGTATCAGGCCAAGCTGTCTGGCAAAAGTGTCAATTACAGGGGTTAAGTTTTGTCTTTTTATAAAGTCCATTCAAAACGACATGTCCCTTTATGACTACCTTGCCCTCATGCCAACAATGCTGCTATGCAATTTCATTGAAAATGCAAAATTAACAGATATACTGGCAGAATCAACGGGTAATAAAAATGTTATGATGGGGTTAAAAAAACTAAACAAAATCAGCTATAATAATGTTAGTTTAAACCAAAGAAATACTTCTTCCGAAACTGTCCTATATGGATCCCGGACTCATTGTTTAGAGAAATCGAACAATGTGTGAAGTCCTTTCTCTGCCATGGTGGCGTCCCTCGACTGGCACGATCTACCCTGTGGCTTCTGGATCACCTGGGAGGATTGGCTCTGTCCAATTTCAGGGTCTACTACTGGGCTGCAATATTGGTGACAGTCCAGTGGTGGTTCATGGGCTCAAAGTCAAAAGCTGCCACCTGTTTGGAGGCAGTTAGCTTGGGTTCCCTGGCTGATTTACGCAATTTTGTATATAGGGGCCCGAAGGCGTACACGAAGGTCCCTGGCCCAACGAGGGATACTTGGAGGGTGTGGGTGGCTGCTAGACGGAGGTTCGTGCGTCCCAACCAGTGGTCTCCGGCCCACTCACTCTGGGGTAATCCCAGTCTACTACAGTTCTGCACCCTGTCGGATCCCCAGGTCTGGGCCAAACGTGGTGTCCTCACCCTGGGAGATGTTATGCCTCAGGGTGTCTTACTTCCGATGAATGACCTACTTTACAAATTTCAGTTACCCCAATGGGTGCAGTTTCGATACCTACAGCTGCGACATGCCGCCTGAGCACAGTTTCCCCAACCACCACTCCTTCAGGGCGACCCTATTGAGGAACTTGTATCCCCTGGAGACTTAGACAAGCCCTTATCACCCTTATATGCTGCACTTCTAGGCACTGACTCCCCTAAGATGGACGGGCTGTGGAGGGTGTGGCAGAGTGACATACCATCACTGGGCAGAGAGGACTGGGATGACTGTCTAGAACAGGGTCCCAGGTTGGTCATCTCCTCTAGGTAGAAGCTTATTCAGGTAAAATTCCTGCACAGAATCTACTACACTCCCCAGAAACTGCATCGTATTTTCCCAGACTGGGATCACTCATGCCCAAAGTGCAGGACACAGGTGGGGACGTTATTCCATATGTTCTGGGAATGCCCGATTATAACATTGTTTTGGTCAGAGGTCTTCAGCGAAATAAATCTTCGGCTGCAGTTGTCCCTCCCAGTTACACCCGAATTGGCGCTATTGGGGGTTCATGATGATGCGCAGCGTTCCCATCATTTAAAACTGTTTTATGCTAAAAAGGAGTCCCCCCCCCCCCCCCCTTCTCTTTCCTCTTGGGAAGCCTTGATAGACACTGCCCTGTCCATGTACAGATTAACTTATATAAACAGGGGTTGTCAATGGAAATATGACAAAGTGTGGGCCCCATGGACCAATACATAGAAGCTTTTGGAGGGAGGGGGGTTATGTACTATCTACAGAGTCTTCTTCCTCCTTTTAAACCTTCTGCTGTTTGCGATTACTGTCTAGTATGTAATTAACTGCACTGACAAACTACGGTTGTGTTCTTTCCCTTCTTTATGAAATCCAAGCATTTTGTATTGTTTTGTTCTAAGTCAATCTGTATGCTTTGTCTTGCCCGTTTTGACAACAATAAAGCACCTTTGATTGTTAAAACAAACAAACAAAAAAAAAATACAGAAAGGAGTTCCAAACACCAAACGGATGAGAGAATCAAAGAGAATTTAAATTGTTGGTAAATTAGTCATATAAAATTGTCCAACACATTTTGAGGGCGACAAAGCTCCCTCTTCATCAGGGCAAAAACAAACATAAAACATAGTCAAAATGATGCAAAATGATGTCTAAATATGCATGCATCTGAATATACAATTGATTAACTCCCCAGAAGATGTCATATGTGACAAAATGCATAGGGTGGAGCCGACATTCGCCATGTAACTCATAGCACACCTCCTCACCATGGATCACACCCCTCCATGCAGCTCATGGCACACTTTCCTCTCCATCACACATCTGGTCCCCCCTCTGCAACTCACCACCCCCTCCCCCCCCCCCCCCCCTCTGCTGTGCTACGGCAGTGGTGCAGTGACACTCATGTAGGTCGTCTTGCTCCCTCTGCCCATACACAACTCTACTGTTATCACCATAGCACAGAACATGGTCACGTGGTGCGGCTCATCACCGGCCACTCCGGCCTCATCTCTGGGCTTCCTCACCAATGGAACAAAGCGGCTGCACACAGGCGACCCCCAGGCAAACAAACGCCCACTTCTCCTCCTGTGCCAGTCAATTTTCTGTTCATTCGCAGGCCAAGGGAGGTGATTGGCCACCCTTCCTGCCAGTCTGTGAGTCGGTCCCCCAGCTCTTTCTCCAAAGAGTTTTCCACTGAGTCAAAGTGCTGTGTGTGATCTGGAGGAGGTAGGCGGTGCCGGGACAGTGCATGGACACTGGGCACTTTGTCCTCCTAGTGAAGTGCGAGGAGCCTTTGTGTGCCCGGAGCTTCTGCATGATCACAGAGAGGGCTCTGTGTGCCAGCTGTGGCACGAATGCCATAGATTCACCATCACTGTCCTAGATCTAACCCAATTTTGGCAATAAAAAAACAGATCTGGTGCTATTAAACTTGTCAGTGCAACATAATTATTTAGTATCAAACACATCTCTTGTGGTTTCATCAAGCTATATGTGAAGACACCTTGCTATATCACGCCATTCTTTTCACCCTTCAGAAAGTCCAGGGTGACACTGTATTCTAAATGAAATCTAAATATAGATCACAAGCACATCTGACATCCTGCTAGCTATAAGCTCATTCTTTGAGGTTTTGTGGTTGTGATAGATCACATGCTAAAAAGAATTCAGTCAAAATTTTGAAGAAATAATGTAAATAAAATATACAAAACTACCATATAAAAGGAGCTGTAAAGCTTACTTCACCCAAAAGCATTATTGGGTGGATACTGATGAGTTAAACCACCCGACAGGGTCTCTCTATTTCTTTGGTGGTCTGCACACCTTTTGTGGCCATTATAAGCGTTCCCCACTCTTCCTAATTTTTCATTTATTTTAGGAAAACACAAGAGGAAAAGTGTGAGGACCATAAATGTCTGCTAGGTGGACAGGAATAGCACCAAGAATGATGGCAGGGAGATCCCCCACTCCCTGAGTTTTTGGGGAAAAATATCTGTACATACAGTGCAAATGACAGCTGTGTGGATTCTTTATGTCTAGAAGTCTAAATTTGGTTCTTGTAAAGGATTGACGACAGCTCCAGTAGAAATCCCTTATCTATTATCCTGTATGATATTAGGATAAAAGGGTATGTTAAGTTTCTTGTTTGGACTATTTAAGGGTTTGTTCAACTTTTTACCTTAAAGGATCAGATACCTCCTCCACCTCTTCTCTCCTGCAACTAGAGGTGAATGGAGCCATTATCCTGAGAGCTCCATGCCCCTCCAGGGTGGCTCCTTCTTCCCATTTCTCTATGTTGTAATTTTCACCATTCCGCTTTTCCATGGTGACTTTTTCTGCCCTGGCTTCATGTTGCTCATTGTGTGCTGTTATTCTCATGGTTTCACGGCTGCACTCTGGCTCTAGGCTTCAGGCTGGGCTGTCATTTCCACTGTTTTGGTTTGTATTAATTAGTGGTCGGTGAACGGATCGGCCCGAGCATGAGTTTGGGCCCAACAGTAGCTGTTCACCCGTTTGGCAAACACCCGAATTATCAGGGCGTTCAACCATTTGTTCAGCTCATCGAATGAATTCAATGCACTGTGCCACTGCACGGTGCATTGGAAGCCCTGATTGGCTGAAGGAATGAAAGCTTTGCCCAATCAGGGCACAGAGCACTGTCAGAGCCATGATTGGAGAAAGTAATGATGACTCTATTTAATCATGGCTCATTGCTCTTAGCCCTGCTTCACACTATAAAAGTATTTTTTCAATAGCGGCCTTTTGCAGTGTGATATTGGCATGGAGAGAGATAGAACAGGGCTCTGTTTAGTGCTATTAATGAGTTAGTGTGCCATAGTGTGCTATTCTGATTCTGTTGTCAGTGTAGAATATCAGTTTAGAGTGAATCTAGTGATAGTTCAGTCAATGTGAGTGTAGTGACTAGGGATGGGCGAACGGTTCGGCCCGAGCATGAGTTCGACTACAATGCACTGCACTGTGCTATTCTGATTCTATTGCCAGTGTAGAATATAAGTTTAGTGTGCGCCTAGGGATAGTTTAGTGTCAGTGTAGTGCGACCATTCATCTTTACATTAGTGTGAATGAAGTTGTAGTTCAGTCATTGTGAGTAGTGCGACCATTCATCTTTAAAATAGTGTGAATATAGGGATGGGTTCAGTCAGTTTGAGTGTAGTGACCGTTTAACCCAGTATATTTTATTGCGTTACTGAAAGTTTAACGCTGTATAGTTCTGTGCGTTACTGAAAGTTTAACGCGGTATATATTACATTGCGTTACTGCAAGTTTAACGCTATATAGTTTTGTGCGTTACTGCACGTTTAACGCTGTATAGTTCTGTGCATTACTGCAAGTTTAGGGAACACCATCAGAGAGAGAACCCCGCTGCCCTGCGCCACCAGAGGGAAAGCCACACAGCCTGGTGCCATACCTGGCGGAGAAAGGAATGGAGTCATTGCCAGAATACAGATCTGGGCTCTACCCAGCGGAGTCGCCGCAGCAATTCAGAGTGAGCTGACTCCTGATCAGAGGAACCGTTGTTGCTGTATCGCTGGGTCAGGTGAGAGGGCCGATCGGTCATTATCTACTAACATCTATAGGAACTGCAGTCTCTGACTATCTCTCGTAACATGTCTGCAGTCTCTGACCATCTCTTGTATCATGTCTGCAGTCTCTGACCATCTCTTGTAACATGTCTGCCATCTCTGACCATCTCTTGTAACATGTCTGCAGTCTCTGACCATCTGTTGTAACATGTCTGCAGTCTCTGACCATCTCTTGTATCATGTCTGCAGTCTCTGACCATCTCCTGTAGTATATCTGCAGTCTCTGACCATCTTCTGTAGTATGTCTGCAGTCTCTGACCATCTCCTGTACTATGTCTGCCGTCTCTCACCATCTCCTGTAGTATGTCTGCAGTCTCTGACCATCTCCTGTAATATGTCCGCATTCTCTGACCATCTCCTGTACTATGTCTGCAGTCTCTGACCATCTCTTGTAACATGTCTGCAGTCTCTGACCATCTCTTGTAACATGTTTGCAGTCTCTGACCTTTTCTTGTATCATGTCTGCAGTCTCTGACCATCTCTTGTATCATGTCTGCAGTCTCTGACCATCTCTTGTAACATGTCTGCAGTCTCTGACCATCTCTTGTAACATGTCTGCAGTCTCTGACCATCTCTTGTATCATGTCTGCAGTCTCTGACCATCTCTTGTATTATGTCTGCCATCTCTGACCATCTCTTGTAACATGTCTGCAGTCTCTGACCATCTCTTGTATCATGTCTGCAGTCTCTGACCATCTCTTGTATCATGTCTGCAGTCTGACTGTCTCCTGTACTATGTCTGCAGTCTCTGACCATCTCCTGTACTATGTCTGCCCTCTCTCACCATCTCCTGTAGTATGTCTGCAGTCTCTGACCATCTCCTGTAATATGTCCGCATTCTCTGACCATCTCCTGTACTATGTCTGCAGTCTCTGACCATGTCTTGTAACATGTCTGCAGTCTCTAGCCATCTCTTGTAACATGTCTGCAGTCTCTGACCATCTCTTGTAACATGTCTGCAGTCTCTGACCATCTCTTGTAACATGTCTGCAGTCTCTGGCCATCTTTTGTAACATGTCTGCAGTCTCTGACCATCTCTTGTAACATGTCTGCAGTCTCTGACCATCTCCTGTAACATGTCTGCAGTCTCTGACCATCTCCTGTAGTATGTCTGCAGTCTCTGACCATCTCCTGTAGTATGTCTGCAGTCTCTGACCATCTCCTGTAGTATGTCTGCAGTCTCTGACCATCTCCTGTAGTATGTCTGCAGTCTCTGACCATCTCCTGTAGTATATCTGCAGTCTCTGACCATCTCTTGTAGTATGTCTGCGGTCTCTGACCATCTCCTGTACTAATATTGCAGTCTCTGACCGTCTCTTGTATCATGTCTGCAGTCTCTGACCATCTCCTGTACTATGTACTATGGCTGGGGGCTCTTTCTAACAGGCTCTCTAACAGAAGCCCTCTCTGTGTGCATCAGAGAGACTCCCCTCCAGGTCTCATTAGTGTACACTCTTCCTGTATTTCCTTTATTGTTAAAAGATCATGGGAGGATCCCAGGGTAACAAAGACTTTTAGGGGAGCATCTCTGTGTTTGCCATAGTAACATTTGTAAAGGGGAGGAGTTGGTAAGATGACCAGGCCCATGTGGGGGCACCAGAAATATTTCTGCACCCAGGCGTCTGTGACCCTAGGATCGGCCCTGCCAGCAAGCATGGTCAGGGACGATATTTAATTCACAGCGCAAGGGTTACTCAAAACTCGGAAGGATGCATGACAGGGCTCAGTGCTGCAGCTTGTTGTGCCACCACATCACCATACAGCTAGTGGTGATGATGCAAGATTTGTCATCTCTACCCCCTGCTCTTCATCCATGCCCTCCTCTGCTGAATTGTTCTATGAACCACAAGTACCCCTTAAATGTTCAAAGGGCTATTCAATGAGTCAGGCTAAAAAGTGCCATGCAGTGCTTCAGCTGGTGTGTCTAGGGGTCAGGAACCATACCGGAGCACAGATTCTTTCAGATCTGCCGGGGCAGGCCCAGAGGTGGTTCACGCCACACCAGCTGGAGCCGGGAATAGTGGTGTGCGATAGCGGCACAAACCTCCTGTCCGCCCTTAGACAGGGAAAGTGCATGGGCTCCCTCATTCTTCAAAGCTGTGCGAAAGGAGCCAAGAATACGTGGCATCCAGGTAAAGGATTACTATTGGTTGGCAACCCTCCTTGACCATGTTACAAGGGGAAATTCTCAGAACTCATCCCGTCTCCAGAGTGCAGAAGATGAAATCTCTTGAGGACACCTTCAAGAGGAGTTTATCTAATGCTTTTCCCAACTCTGGTAGGAATGTCATGAAAAACATAGTTTTGAGGCTTCTGTTGGTCAAGAGAGGAGCGGTGGAGAAGGGGGCCGCCTAAGTAATGCATTTACAATTTTTTTACTCCTCGGCGCCAGGACTGTCAGCTTCCACATCCCATCGGCAGCATTTGCATCATATTGTGGACGATTATCTAGGGACGAAAACAGAGATGGAGAGCTTTCCAGTTGACGATCCACTGGGTTACTGGGTCACGAGAATAGACCGCTGGTCAGAACTCGCCCCCAGTATGCAAATGAGTGCTTTACAAATGGGCATTCAGTGATGCTGAAGGTTTTGTTACTGATAATAGTGCGTGTCTGTCCACAGACTCAGTGGACCGTCTGACATTTATCAAAATGAATCAGTCCTGGATTACCAGCAGCTATGAGGCCCCTAATGTCTAATTCGCTGATTAAAGCAGAGGTCCGCCCACCACTGCAAACATTTAAAACCAGCAGCTACACATACTGCAGCTGCTGGCTTTTAATAATAGGACACTTACCTGTCCTGGAGTCCAGCTGTCGGGTGCTACCACCGGTAAGGGAACCCAGCAGTGTAGGCTTACGGCTTAATGCCAGGAACCCTACTGCGCATGCGCGAGGCTCCAGTCCTCTCTCCTACTGGCCCAGCGACAGGGGGAAGAGGAGGGAGCCAAGCTGTGACGTCAATATCCTCGGCTGTGGCTCCCGGTAGTGGGAAAGGGATACCTGTCAAAGACAGGTATCCTGTCCCCCCCTCCGGTGCCAATTGTGGTACCGGAGGGGGAGGAAACAAATGAATGGCAATTTGACTTTTGGCTTTAACCATTTCAGCCCCGGAAGGATGTACCCCCTTCCTGACCAGAGCGTTTTTTTGCGATTCGGCACTGCGTCGCTTTAACTGACAATTGCGCGGTCGTGCGACATGACTCCCAAACAAAATTGACGTCCTTTTTTCCCACAAATAGAGATTTCATTTGGTGGTATTTGATCACCTCTGCGGTTTTTATTTTTTGCGCTATAAACAAAAAAAGAGCGCCAATTTTTAAAAAAACACATTATTTTTTACTTTTTGCTATAAAAAAATATCCCCCAAAAATATCTAAAAAACATTTTTTCCTCAGTTTTTCTTCTACATATTTTTGGTAAAAAAAAATGGCAATAAGTGTTTATTGATTGGTTTGCACAAAAGTTATAGCGTCTACAAAATAGGGGATAGTTTTATGGCATTTTTATTAATTTTTTTTCTTTTTTTTACTAGTAATGGCGGCGATGAGCGATTTTTATCGTGACTGCGACATTATGGCGGACACATCGGACAATTTTGACACATTTTTGGGACCATTGGCATTAATACAGCGATCGATGCTATAAAATTGCATTGATTACTGTAAAAATGTCACTGGCAGTGAAGGGGTTAACCACTAGGGGGCGGGGAGGGGTTAAGTGTTCATAGGGGCGTGTTTCTAACTGTCTGGGGGCGTGGCTGTGTGTGACACCACACTGATCGCTGCTCCCGATGACAGGGAGCAGACGATCAGTGTGCTGTCATTAGGCAGAACGGGAGATGCTGTTTACATCAGCATCTCCCCCCGTTCTTGAGCTCCGTGACATGATCGCAGGTATACACGTGGCGATCGAGTCTGCGGGACCTGCGGGCATGGTCATGGAGCTTGCGGCAGGTGCGTGCGGGCACGGCGGGAAATTCAAAGTAACGTACGGGTATGTTACTTTGCCCAGCGGTGCCATTCTGCTGACGTATAAGTACAGGAGCCGGTCGGGAATCGGTTAAGTGTTTTTTGCATGTGGAATCTCTGCAAGACTTTTAGGCTGCCTAGCATTGTGGGAGTTGGTTTCCTCTGGAAGAGGTTTTTTTGGTGTAGGTTTCATGGGCACAATTAACACCCAAAGACCATTGTTTCCGCACCGGTTTGACAGGTGCATAAAGTTAAAATTTTTGACAGCAAGGCCAACTCTTGCTTTCATCAAAAGTACCTCTATCACGTACCTGGTGCTGGAGGTCAATGGAAAGAGAGGGCTTCCCTGACTACGTTTTCAGACCCCCTGAGGGTGAAAACAGGAGAGGTCAGGCCCAAAGTAGCATGGGTTGCCTGCTGGACTGTGTGCTGGAGGTTCCAGAGTACAGCTGGTGTGCTGGCGTAGAACCAGCAGACAGGTGGAGCCCATGAGGTGTTGCAGGACTCAGATAATGCTGAGACTGGAGCGTGGTCAGAAGGAAGACTAGGTCAGGAGCCTTATAAAAGAAACAAGGGGGGAGGCACCTCTCTAAGTGTAGTATTAAAACAGTATAATTTATTGCACAAGATTAAAAACATTACAAGATATAAGTGGGAGTCATGCTCATCATAAGTATGTAGTCTTGGCAGTTCTACTGCGTCCCACCGGCTCCTCGCATGATCCGGGTTGCTGGAAAAGGTTCTGATGTGATGTTGTGCTGAATAGCTGTACATTCAGTAAAACCAGGAAGTAGTCAGCTCCATGCTGTCCAGCTTGAACTGGAAGAGGAAATGATGTCTCCAGCAGGGGGTGGGAGGAAGGGGTCAGGACTGTCTCTGTGGAATGAAAGGCTATGTACTCAGAGCTCACAGCTCCTTCTACTGGCCTCTTTACCTTCACTAGATCAAGAGCCAGGTGGGTATCAGAGTGGACTTGGTCAGGTAATAAGCCAAGGTCAAACACAGGAAGCCGAAGCAAGCAGGAGACAGGTCAAGGACAAGCCGGGTCAGTAACAGGAGTCACAGGAATATCACAGAGATAAAACACTGGAGGAGCTGAAGATCAACCAGCAACTGCAGCCACTGACAAGCTTCCTTATAAAGGGCCATATGGAGTGCTAGTGGAGATACTGGGTCCTAGAGACCTTCTCCTGCCGTTGGTGCCCTGACAAGTGCTGGTAGAGATGCTGGGTCCTAGTGCCCTTCTTCTGCCTTTGGTTCCCTGACAACCTCTATAGGGTTATATAAAGGACTTACAATCAATGTAAAAATAGTGCGCAAATCAACCTTAATCTATAGAGATCTTGAGTGAATTAAATATGTTCCAGTCTGTGATAAATAAATAAATAAACACCGTGCTCCAATAAATAAATAAATGTGCAAATGGTAAAAACAATGCACTGACTTAACCACAGGTACCAATCCAATATTGATTAAATACCAATTGCTGTGATGTGACAATAAATGAATAAATAAATCAATTCATTAATTGCGTGCTCAATTAAATAAATACATTTCCGCAATTGCTGTGAAAAACTGTACCTTTAAATTCCATATGGTGCTAATGAATATATCAATCCAAATTATAAATTATAAATATAGTGCAAATTATAGATAGTGTTCCAATAAAATGCTAATGCAATATATAAAGTGCTGGTATAGGTTTTACTCCGGTATTATAGCCGCCCCATACATTTACCAAATACCACAAATGCTATGAGAACTGAAAAAATGGCTGATAGATAATGCATTAATCCACTGGCGAAAAATCTGCATTTAATTTCAAAAGTTCTGGTTTTAAACGTGCTTCATAAAAGAGTAAATGAATGAATTGCAAAGCAAATAAATAAAGAAATGAATAAACTTCCCTTTTTGCTTTGCTGTCTTCACTAATTTTCGTTATAATCTTGCTCCGGTGTTTGCATGAAAGAGAAAAAAATGACACAAACAAACATTGCGCAGCATTTCCTACTTATGAAAATTATAGAATGCCTAGGTGTTTCTTTCACTCACATATACCCAAAGGATTATGCATACAGATAGAAAGGTCAGGCTCCTTTGCGGGGCTGTCAGCCCTTCTCCTCCTCGCTCTGCCCGTGTTTCCACACGGCGTCACTCAGGCTCCTCCTTCCCGACGCGTATCGTCACAGGTCCCGTGACTTTCTCAAGGGACTAGCGAGAAGGAGAAGGGCTAACAGCCCCGCAAAGGAGCCTGACCTTTCTATCTGTATGCGCCTTAACCCTTTATATTGGGTATATGTGAGTGAAAGAAACACCTAGGCATTCTATAATTTTCATAAGTAGGAAATGCTGCGCAATGTTTGTTTGTGTCATTTTTTTCTCTTTCATGCAAACACCGGTGCAAGATTATAACGAAAAGACAGCAAAGCAAAAAGGGAAGTTTATTAATTTCTTTATTTATTTACTCTTTTATGAAGCACGTTTAAAACCAGAACTTTTGAAATTAAATGCAGATTTTTCCCCAGTGGATTAATGCATTATCTATCAGCCATTTTTTTCAGTTCTCATAGCATTTGTGGTATTTGGTAAATGTATGGGGCGGCTATAATACCGGAGTAAAACCTATACCAGCACTTTATATATTGTATTAGCATTTTATTGGAACACTATCTATAATTTGCACTATATTCATAATTTATAATTTGGATTGATATATTCATTAGCACCGTATGGAATTTAAAGGTACAGTTTTTCACAGCAATTGCGGAAATTTATTTATTTAATTGAGCACGCAATTAATGAATTGATTTATTTATTCATTTATTGTCACATCAAAGCAATTGGTATTTAATCAATATTGGATTGGCACCTGTGGTTAAGTCAGTGCATTGTTTTTACCATTTGCACATTTATTTATTTATTGGAGCACGGTATTTATTTATTTATTTATCACAGACTGGAACATATTTAATTCACTCAAGATCTCTATAGATTAAGGTTGATTTGCGCACTATTTTTACATTGATTGTAAGTCCTTTATATAACTTTAAAGTGTAGGCTACACTTCAGATGGGGCAGCATATCATTTAGCTATCTTATCTATTTATAACTTTGGTTTTATATTTTATATTTTTAAATAACAGCGCTTTAGTATTTATTATACATATTTCCCCTCTATAGGGTTACATTGCGAAGGCGCCACGACACCCAAAGACCAATTTTTCAGCACCTGTTTGACAGGTGCATATCATTAAAATTTTTGACATCAAGGCCAATTCTTGCTTTAATCAAGAGTTAGGGTTATGGTGTTATGGTGTGAAGGCACCTCCGACACCAACTTTTTCCACACCTGCTACTTCTATCTAGTCTGCTGAAGAGACACCAGAATATATCCAAAAAATCTATAATCTTATTCCCAGTGCACTACATTGTTGCCTCATCTTACAGACTGCCCCCCCCCCCCCCCCCCAAGCAGTTGTTTACAAAATAAAGAAAGCTTACAGGGAAAATTTCATTTTTTTTTTTTAGCTTTATTATTGCTGCAGCAGCTTCTATACACAGTACAGATGTGCCACTTTACAGGTAGACTTAAGGGACCCCCAAGGGCACTATATTGAAATATATTTTTTATTTTTATTGTTATTTCTAATTTTTTTGCTTTCACTTTAAACATCAATAAATCACTGCTCATTTAAAAAATTATGTTTTTTTACAAACTTTTTTTCCCTTGATACATGTCCCCCAGGGCAGTACCCAGACCTCATAACCATTGTATACCCAATTACTTGCATATAAGCCTTCAAAATGGGCACTTTTGATTTTTACAGTTCGGGTCCCACAGACTTCAATGGGGTTCATTATTCGGTTCTGTACAATATTTTGACCTCCTGGCTCATGATGAAGCAGAGTGGTGGGTCCTGGAAGTGTGTCAAGTTATCTCCATCCATCACCAACAACCACCATGGGAGTGTACTAGTTTGTTGTAAAGAGGCTTTGTCCCCTAATGTTTTAATGTACTCCAATTAAGTGGGTGATTTGGATATACTGTATGCAATTTTGGAGGTCTTCATTGCACAAATCTGTCCTGTTTTCTAGAGGCATTTTATACAAGTATTAGAAATGTTGTATGAATAAAGATATCTTGTTTTTTTGTAAATATAATGTGTTTATTGTGGTGCCTCAAAAGTCCTGCCTTTGAAAAATATTTTTTTCTACAGTCAGTGCTTTATGTTGTGGCCCCTGTAGTGAGAGCCCTTTTCATTACCTTCTGTATATACAATATGTTTTTACATTCTTTTATGAATGGCATTTTTTTCTTTCATAGAGGGAGCATGAATATTAAAGTATCTGCATAAGCTTATCAGTAAATTAATACCCCTTCCCACCATTCTCTATTATGTGCATAGAAAGTGGACCTATACTTTGAGTATAGGTCCACCTTATTATCACTTTGTATTATAGTTATATTATAATAGTACAAATGTATGTATACATTTAATTTATGTAGCATGAACCAGTTTGCGTTCTGCTTCTCTTTTTCTTTTCTTTTTTAAACAGGAGGAGTTTTTCTAGAGAGTATGTCTAGTGAAGGTAACATTTCCGGGGTGGAAAAAGTAGTGATTAGAATTTACTGTGAATGTTTATAACACCTTCCCTGCTGATGAGACATGCATCTCTTTTACTTGTTCCTCATTATCGAAGGTAAGAACTACAAGGCTGTCAAACATACTTACTTTTAATGTACACCCAGTAATGTTCTGTGGTCACGTGGTTTAGTTGAGCACTCTAAACTAATTTTTAAAATATATTTTGTAGATGAACTATTATATATAAATATTTGGGGTCCTATTGCTGACTCCTGCTTCTGGCAATGACATCCACCTTACAGTCATTGGTATCCAATATATAATTAGTTTCAAGGTTATATATTGTAAACAATCTCTAAATGCGTTGACTATAACTAGAATGATCAAATAAAGCATCTTTGAATATAAACCTATTATCTATCCTTTCCAGGTGTAAGGCTTAACACTTACGTCACAATCAAACCCTATGAACTCTGTAAATCAGTTTTAGATCTACCAAAACTTTTCAATTTGAGGACCTACCTAAATTATCCAATCAAAGTGTATCTAGTCAGGCAGGTTATACAAAGTTGGTAGATCCAAAAGAGATTGTACAATTAGATTGTAACTTGTGTTAAGGCATTTGACCAACCTGATTGAAGCACAGTATTCACTTTTTTTTTCCATATTATACTTATCCAATAACTCTAATATATTCCGAGCCACCAACCTGAAACAATTATGAAGATCAACGTGTCTCTCAGTACAGAGTAGATTAAGCATTAGGGAAAATGGTTTTGATTTTAAATTTGGGGGTTAGTATCAAGTAGCAGTAGACAACTGATGATTTTGATATGTTTATGAAAATGTTTAGCGTAAAAAGATGCGCTGTACTGGTCTTTGTTTGGATTCTTCAGAAATCGGTTGTCTCAAATAAGTTTATAGCTTATTCCCTCTCCTGAATTTTCTCCTGTACAGGCAAGTGACACTTGGAACAAAGTTTCCCTATTTGTAACACTTACTGAATAATAATAATACAATTAGTTTTTTTTAAACCATTTATTTATTCCTATATAAGTACCTGTAATAAATAATACAAAACTATAGCTGGAGTTTTTTAAATTAAAAATGTATTTAAAAATAATTAAAAATATTATATTATTATTTTGACGCAGAAATTATGACACTGTATTGTCACAGCCAGCCCCACAACCCTCACAGGAGAAAACATCCTAAAAGATGATGATATTGATGATAATGATTGATGAATGATGATGATGATTTTGATGATTATGATTGATGATATTGATGATGATTTATAAACAATTGCTTGCAAGACATCTACTGTACATACAGTTAAGGGCTACTAGAAAATAAAAATGGTACTAATATTATTTAAAACTACAATTCATAGCTAAATACTATGTGTAATCTGATTACATATAATTTGTATTTTTACTTTGGAACTATAGCGATATATAGATATCTATATATATATATATATATATATATATATATATATATCTATAGATATAGATATATATCTATAGATATATAGATATATATATTTATATATATATATATATATATATATATATATATATATATATATATAGAGATCTATAGATCTACAGTATATCTATAGATCTATATATAGATATAGATCTACCGTTATTTATAGATCTAGATCTATATATATCTATAGATCTAGATCTATAGATATACATGTATAGATCTATATTTATATATAGATATAGAACTACATATATCTCTTTTTTGTATTTTAAATACAATTCTGCAAATTGATATACAGGTAATTTGCAATTATGAAAGCTTTTTTTCTTGGATTAATTTGTTTTTAATTTTAATTAAGATAAAATATACCTATAGAATAAATGTAAGATGACCTTTTTCAAAAATTCCAGTTGCTGATCCAATTGCTTCAGTAATTATGGAGTCATTGACCTGGAAAATGTATTATCAGAGTTTGGAGTTTAGTGTAACGTTTTAATCCTATAAGTCAGTAATTTAGGAAGTATTCACGCCAAGGCCAGCTACATCGCTAGCATTTTCAAAAAGAGATGTAATCATAGAAATTAATAAAGGGCACGCACAAAAAAAATATATATATATATATATATATATATATATATATATATATATATATATATATATACACAAAATATATACTGCTCCAAAAAAATTAAAGGAACACTTTTTAATCTGAGTAAAGCATCAAGTCCATTAAACTCTTGGGATATTGAGCTGGTACTCAAGTAGCAGAGGGGGTTGTTTATCAGTTTCAGCTGCTTTGGTGTTACCAACAGGTGCACTAGATGGGCAGCAATGACACAACCTCCAAAACAGGAATGGTTTTACAGGTGGAGGCCACTGACATTTTTTTCCCTACTCATCTGTTCTGACTGTTTTTCACTAGTTTTGCATTTGGCTAGGGTCAGCGTCACTACTGGTAGCATGAGGCCATACCTGGACCCAATAGAGGTTGCACAGGTGTCCAACTCCTCCAGGGTGACACATCAATTTGTGCCATTGCCAGAAGGTTTGCTGTGTCTCTCAAGAGCATGGAGGAGATTCCAGGAGTCAGGCAGTTACTCTAGGAGAGCTGGGCAGGGCAGTAGAAGGTCCTCAACCCATCAGCAGGACCAGTATCTACTCCTTAGCATAAGGAGGAACAGGATGATCACTACCAGAGCCCTACATAACAACCTTCAGCAAGCCACTGGTGTGAATGTCTCTGACCAAACAATCAGAAACAGACTTCATGAGGGTGGCTTTAGGGCCAGACCTCCTCTAACGGGCCCTGTGCTCACTGTCTGGCACCGTGGAGCTTGATTGGCATTTTCCATTGAACACCAGAATTGGCAGGTCCACCACTGGCTCCCTGTGCTTTTCACAGATGAGAGCACATTCATCCTGAGTACATGTGACAGATGTAAAAAGGGTCTGGAGAAGCCGTGGTGCTGCCTGTAACATCGTTCAGCTTGACCAGTTTGGTGGTGGGTCAGTGATGGTCTGGGGAGGCAAATCCATGGAGGGACGCACAGACCTCTATAGGCTAGACCAGCCTTTCTCAACCTTTTTAGCCCAGGGGAACCCTTAAAATTATTTTCAGGTCTCATGGAATCCCTGATAAAACCCATTCATTGGGGGTCAATGGGAACAATGCCCCTTATTTTGGTGGTCAGTGTAAGAGTAGCCCCCTTACAGAGAGCTATAAAGATCATTAGTGCCATAGTGGCATTGGCTCAGAATTATGTAGGCACCATCAAACAGGAAGTAAATCAGCCACAGCTCAAGGAACCCCTAGCCACCTCTGGAGGAACCCTAGGGTTCCACGGAATCCTGGTTGAGAATGGCTGGGCTAGACAATGGCACCCTGCCTACCATTAAATCCTTGGACCCAGTACAACCCAGCGACAGCGCAACCACTTAAATGGGAGGCTTTGAAGTGTGTCATAAGGGGATCCTCATTTCTGCATATTTAAAAAAAGCACATTATGCAGAGATTACACAGCTCCTAAAGGAAATTCATATGCTTGAGCTTGCCCATAAACGTTCACTTGAGGCTCATGTATTTCAGCTATTAGAAAAGAAACGTAAAGATCTTTTACATATATTTGACATGGCGTATTTTAAATATAAAGAACTATGTATGGATTTGGTAATAAGGCGGGTATACCACTGGCCAAGTCAATTCGCACTAAACCAAATTGTACTTATATTCCCAAACTTCTATGCCCTACAAAGGGCTTGGTACATACTTCTGAAGACATTGTTCGGACCTTTCAAGAATATTATAGGACACTTTATAATATTACTTATCCCCTCACGGTACCTACCAACACAAAGGGATGCAAAATAATGGCCCGATACATTTTGAATACGGCCCTTCCAAGATTAGCTTTAGGATACTGCTAACTTATTGAATATGCCTTTCACTACACTGGAAATTCAACAAACAATTAAGGCACTTCCATCGGGTAAGAGTCCAGGTCCTGAGGGTTTTTCAACTGTGTTTTATAAACAATTGCAGGATGTTTTATCACCAATTTTGGACGCTACATTCAACTCAATTTGAGATTCATGTACTTTCTCTCATCAAGCGCAGGAAGCTCATATTACTCTCATTCATAAAGACCAGAAAGATCCTGCCGAATGTTCAAGTTATCGTTTTTAATAAATGTTGACCTTCAAATATATTCTAAAAAATAGCAGATTGTTTACAAGCAGTTATTCCTTCTATTATTGATTTAGATCAGATGGGCTTTGTCCTAACTTGAGAAGCAAGGGATAACACTATTAAAATATTATCTCTTATTTCACACTGCCAACCACAAAAAGTCCCGTTGTGTCATCTTTCGCTAGATGCGAAAAAGGCATTTGATTGGGAGTTTTTGAAAGCAACATTAGAACAACTAGGTTTATCTTCAGGCTTAATTAAAAAAATCTTGACCTTGTATTCTGCTTCATCAGCTCATACTAGAGTGAATGGCCTACTTTCAGATCCAGTTCATTTATTGAATGGAACTCACCAGGGGTGTCCCCTCTCGCCACTCCTGTATATACTAGCAATGGAGCATTTGGCGATGGCCTTGCTTGCTAAAAACTCACTACAGGGTGTTGAAATAGGCATAAGCAATACAAGATTCGTTTGTTTGCAGACAATCTCTTGCTCCACATAACTAATCCAATAATTGCATTTCCAGTGCTTTTAAAGGAATTGGAACTTTTCTGTAGTCTAAGCAATTTTAAAATAAATGCGTCAAAACCACATTGTCTAAATATTACTCTTGCAGAGGACATTCAAGTTTCTCTTGCTAATGATTTTTCATTCCAATGGGCCCAGTATTCAATTATTTGGGGATTTAGATACCTAGACAACTCTATAAATTGTATAAGCTCAATTACCTGCCAATTGTGAACGTTATGCAATCTCGTCTTAAGAAATGGTCACCAATGCGGCACTGTACCATGCTGCGGCTTTACTTAGTAGGGTGCTAGATTGGTTTCACTATGGATCTCTCAAGCAGTGGGTTACACTTGAGTCCGATTTAGTGCCTATACCACTGACTTCTCTCCCATGGCTTCTTCCTATTGATCGACCACATTCAACACAAGTAACGCCTTTGATTTCATCTCTGTTATATGTATAGGACAAATTTATCACAACATACAATGTATCTTCATGCCCAGGGCCATTGACTCCAATACTGGGTAACCCAGGGTTCTGTGGAGCACGTCTGGAGATCCCTGTGGTCAACCATCTGGACTATCAGCTACACCCAGCATCCTTGTGAGAAAGAGGGCCACAAATAACGGTTTGCACAAGACTGAACAGTACTATGCTGTTTATTACTAGTGATTTCTTCTCATGCTCTGTTCTCTTAGATTATTCTGTATTGTGCTGAAACCTAGTGGCCTTTGTAGGAACCCCCATTCAGGCCTGTACTTTTTTATTTGCATTTCAGTTAATGTTTGCGGTCATGTTAGTAAATTGTGCTTCAGCACCCTGGCTAGGGGAGGAGAAACATTGTCACACTTGTCACACGACCTATCAGTGGATGGCTGTGCGGGGGGGGGTTCAACAGAGATTTGATCATTGGAGGAGAGCACACTGACTTCCCAGCACAGCTAGAGAACTAATCAGTTTTTAAAAGGAAAGCAGAGGGACTGGAAGGAACTCCAAAGTTTTTCACACAAAGGAAGCAATACATAGAGTACAGGATACTTTTTCATACAAGTACATGGTACAGCGGGCACATATCATGAATATGAGATGTTGGGTTGTCCATAAAGTGATATGGGCTTGTGTAATAGGCACTCCTCAATACATACATATATGTTGAATGCTCCTTGCGTTGCAATCAGAGAGGTAGAATCCTAGGACCAGAACAGGCCCACATACACTATACCTTCATCATGGATCAGCTCCTTTGATGGAAATGCACTTTATCGTATATTTATCAAAAGGAATTCTTTCAAAGTGAGGAAAATTTCCATGATAGTTGTCACCAGAACTTCTGATACCATTAGGTGATTTACTCTTAGCTTTTGCCCTATTGATAACTGTAAAATGATGGACTTCCCTTATTTTCTGTTCTAGTGACCAGGACATAGAGAGGGTAAAGGGTTTACTATCACTATAAAATGCTTCTATGATTTTATAGTGCTTAGGGCAAAGCTCAGAGAAAGTCCTTGCATATTTTTCATTTTATTCCAAATCCTCTCATTGTGATCACTATACATGACACAAAGAGCTTCAGTATCTCACTTATTCTTTAGCATTTAATGCACTAATTCAGAATCTCCTGAAGTCTAAATATGCTAAAAGGACTAGCCTAGGAGGAAAGCAGCATTATAAATTACCTGTGTGGCATCTGTTTGCAGAAGAGTCACTATGTAGCGGAGTTCCTGGCACCAATCCTATCCTAAAATAAATTAAATCCAAAGTCGTGCTTATTCAAAGTTGCCTATAAGACAATCAACTATGTGATAAAGTGAATATTGAGATATAATAATTATAAATATGACAATATATAAATAAATATAATTAATATACAATGCTGTGAAAAAGTATTTGCCCCCTTTCTGATTTTTTTTTATTTTTTGCATATTTCTCACACTTACCGTATATATATATACTCGAGTATAAGCCGAGTTTTTGAGCACATTTTTTTGTGCTGAAAGTGCCCCCCCCCCCCCGGCTTATACTCGAGTCGAGCATTTTTCTGCAGCAGAGAATGACATTTTCTGCTAGGAACCCCAAATTTGGTGTGCAAACCCTGTGGAACTAGCACTACAACATATTCAAAGATATGGGGCCCCAAAGTCGGTTCGGAAAATGTCATTCTCTGCTGCAGAAAAGTGCTTGACATTTTCCGAAACGATTTTGTGGCCCAGTATCTCGGGGCCACTTGGTGCTAGGAACCCCATCTTTGGATATGTTGTAGTGCTAGTTCCACTGGGTTTGAAAATTTGGGGTTCCTAGCACCAAGTGGCCCCAAGATATGGTGCCCCAAAGTCAGTCAACTGTGTCCATCTGCAGCAATGTCATTTTGGGACCCTTTGGGTCCAGAGACCCCACATTTTGGTTGCTAGGGTGCATCTAGGAACCCTTAACTACCAAGTTTGAAGTTCGGGGGACCTATGGCTGCAAATGGGAACAGTGAGGCATTCAAATGGGCACAGTGAGGCAGCAAATGGGCATTGTTGACCCTCTTTTCCACTTACAATAGCTGCGCATTTCTCACCTTAGGCTTATACTTGGGTCAATAAGTTTTCCCATTTTTTTTGTGGTAAAATTAGGTGCCTCGACTTATATTCGGGTCGGCTTATACTTGAGTATATACGGTAAATTACTTAAATTGCCTCCTAAACCTATGTGTTTTATATTGTGTGTGTCAGGTCATGTCCATTTACTGTATGTAAGTGATTTCTTGATCAAACAGGTCTGGCAGTAATCAGGCCTGGGTATGCCAAGTGAAATCTAACTCTGCTTTCCAAAAAATGTTGTTAATCACCGTTCATTCATGATTTAGCATTACTTTTTCACACAGGGGCAGGCAGGTTTGGACAGCTTTTTGCTATTAATAAATTAAATCCTCATTTAAAAACTGCTTCTTGTATTTTCTCAGGTTATCTTTGTGTAATATTAAAATTAGTTTGATAATCTGAATTAAGGGTAACAAATATGCAAAAAAATTATAAAAAATCAGGAAGGGGGCAAATATTTTTCACAGCACTGTAAGTGCCTTTATAAAGTGATAATGAAGTCTTAAATCCACATATAAATTCTCAAAAATGTGGAATGGGGTTCCAGCAGCATAAGCTGTTCTAGATTTTCACGTGGGGCGTGATGACGTCAGCACTTAGCTCTGCCCGACATGTTTTGTCATTAGGGATGGGCGAACGGTTCGGCTCAGCCAGAGGGGCTTCCCCATGGCTTCCCCGCGGCGTCAGAGGGGGGCGGGTCCCCCGTTTACATCACCAGGTGGCCCCGCCCTCAGCTATATAAGAACTGTCACCAATGGGAAGAGTCACTTGGTGGGAGCCTCCCATGGAGGCGGAGGTGTTGAAGGTTTTTTTTTTGGCTTGTCGGCAGCGTGATAGAAAAAGATGAATGGACATCGATGGACATTTTTATATTTTTTTATCTTTTAATACAGGACTTGTCCCATGCTGTCGCTTGTCTTTTTTTACCATGTTTGACACTTTTTATGTGAAATGGTTGGGGTACAATGTACCGCTTTACCAATTCATATAGGGGGGGCAGGATCTGGGCTCCCCTTGTTAAAGGGGGCTTCCAGATTCTGATAAGCCCCCCGCTCGCATACCCCCACAACCACCGGGCAAGGGTTGTGGGGATGAGGCCCTTGTCCCCATCAACATGGGGACAAGGGGCTTTGGGGTCAGACCCCAAAGCACCCTCTCTATGTTGAGGGCATGTAACCTTGTACGGTTCAGGAGGGGGGTTCTCTCTCGTCCCCCCCTCTTTTCCTGCGGCCTGCCAGGTTGTGTGCTCGGATAAGAGTCTGGTATGTATTTTGGGGGGACCCTATGCCATTTTTTTTATTTTGGCGCAGGGTTCCCCTTAAAATCCATAACAGACCTGAAGGGCCTGGTGTGGATTTTAGGGGGAACCCCACGTAATTTTTTTTTTACATTTTTGGTTTGGGGTTCCCTTTAATATTCATACCAGACCCAAAGGGCCTGGTACTGGACTGGGGGGGGGGGGGGAATCCAATCCGTTTTTTTCAATGAGTTTTATCTATATTGCTGAGACCCGACAATTCATTACAGCCGCGATCAGTTTTAAATGACTTCTTTCCTTTAGAATTGTAATTTTGCTGTTCTAAACACGGGAAAACTGCGCCACTTTACAGGCATACTTTAGACACCCCCCAGGCATGATATTTAAAGTAATATTTCATTTTTATTGTTTCATTTTAAAGTAGTTGTAAACCCGTTACAACCACTTTTACCTACAGGTAAGCCTAGATTAAGGGTTACCTGTAGCTACTCAAAATATCTCCCAAACCTCCACGGTTTAGGAGATATTTACAAAACAGGCGGTCGCTGATGTCTGCGGCGCATGCACCATAGACAGCGGCGCAGGCACACTTTAGACTCCTTTAGAAATGGCGATCGTGACGTTTTAAAAGGAGATCGTGCCATGACTGGTGGCTCCCGCGCCGTGACGCCATCGCGGCTCCGGCCGTGATACCCGGAAGGAAGATGGACGCTTTGTGGAAGAGGGGACAGCAGTGATATCGCAGGCTTCGGTTTTAGGTAAGTGACATATAATGGGCTACTATACATCGCAAATGTTTTACCTTTGTAGGGAAACAAAGAGGAAGTAAAACCCATCAGGGTTTACTTCCTCTTTAAGCATTAAAAAAATCACTGCTCCCGAAAAAACGGACATGTAAAAAATAAAAAAAATTGCATTGATACCCCCTGGGGCAAGACCCAGGTCCCCAAACACTTTTTATGGCAATAACTTGCATATAAGCCTTTAAAATGAGCACTTCTGATTTTTCATGTTCGTGTCCCATAGACTTTAACGGTGTTCGTGTGTTCTTCCAAATTTTTTGCCTGGTCAGATGTTCTGGTGCAAACCGAACGGGGGGGGTTGTTCGGCTCATCCTTATTAGTCATACGTCTTCCTCGGGTCTGGGACCAATCCTATCGTACTCCCTACTTCCAGGTGTGTGGAAGAAGATGTCCCCTACTGGCCTCTGTGGTCCCTACCACTAACCTCTAAGTCACCAATATGTCCTGCAGTGACTAGGGGTAGCCATCCCATGTAGTTATGCTAAAATAGGGCTTTACTATATCACAAAGGATTGCATAGGGCTTTACTATATCACAAAGGATTGCCAGAGCACTATATCTAAAAAAAAGTACAATAGCATCTCCCCATCTTGAGTCCCCTTTTCTGTGTCTGAAATCTCTGAAAGAGCCGCAAAATAAAGGATGGGTCTCTGCCAGGGCCGGATTAACATAGGGGCTATTGGAGCTGCAGCTCCAGGCCTCTAGGCCCATTTAAAAAAAAAAAATCACAAAAAAAATGATTGACCTCGAGGGTCATGGCTTGGCGACCAGGGGTCACATAGAGCCCACATTTAGGTGTTATGTAGCTGAAGGTCTATCCCACTACTGGTCAAATTTGGGGCTCCTATCATCTATGGTCCTGGAGATACGGGGCTCCTTGCACAGCCTGTCAGAAGCTACATACAGAGCGGCCAGTTTAAATACCACCTGGCACACTTTGTTTGCAGCAGACTGAGAGGATGAGCTCACAGAGCCTCTCCTCACGTCTTGTCAGAGGCACTGAGCTCAATGGACAGCTTGGAGCCAGCAGAGTTTGACAGGCAGCACCGCCTGTCAAACAGCATAGTCCAAAAATGTAAAACTGCCATTCAGCAATGTAAAAAAAAAGAGGAAGGCGGCAGTAGCACCTCATGAACACCTGTCAGATGCTGCTATACCACTCATTGAAAAGCAATACACCACAGATCACTTTTCAGAGATCAGGAAGCATTACTGCAAATGTGAAAGAAACTTGAAACACATCATCCATTTCACACTCCCCACCAACCAGGTCACTCCCCAGCCACTTTCCATGTTAGCCACCTCCCTTCAACTTATATCACAGGTGACCATTTCCCAACCTGCAGATGACAGACCCTACTCCAAAAGATATCACTCCCAGTTACTCCCCCCACCCGCTGATTGATATCCCTCCATGACCACCTCACACGCCCCTGCTGACAGACCTCTCTCCCCAGCCTGTCCCCACACACCCTCTCACCTGCTGTCCTGTGGATGGGGGAATCAGTGTTATATTGTTCTGCCAGTGGGGAGCATTCCCTAACCACAGAATACAATGATCAGTGTTGCTAACTATAGTTGGCAGCACTGACTGTTTTGGGAAAAACCTGACAGGCTGATTGTACTCAAGTTGATTAATAGATTGACTTGCGTACAACCAGCTAGCCCATACATAGATTGACTATGGCTGGTCTCTGCTTAATTGGCTTAATTTCACTTAACGCTTAACCACTGCACAGTCCCTAATCATCCTTCCACAAACCTTTACGTTTTTCCTTCCCAGATTCCTACATCCTCCTCACCTGTACATAGTGCCCACTGTCATACCCTCCACAGTTCTCTCCTGTACATACTGCCCAATGTCATACCCTCCACACTCCTCTTCTGTACATACTGCCCACTGTCATACCATCCACACTCTTCTCCTGTGCATACTGCTCACTGTGATACCCTCCACACTCCTCTCCTGTACATACTGCCAACTGTCATACCCTCCACACTCCTCTCCTGTACATTCCACCCTCATAATACCTTGCACCCTCCTCTCCTGTACATACTGCACACTGTCATACCATCCACACTCCTCTCCTGTACATACTGCTCACTGTCATACCCTCCACACTCCTTACCTGTACATACTGCCCACTGGCATACCCTCCACACTCCTCTCCTGTACATAGTGCCCACTGTTATACCCTCCACATTCCTCTCCCTCACCTGCACATATTTCCCACTTTTATACCATCCATACTCTTCCCCTATGCCTCTTACACACAAAAACAGTTCTTTAAAATTATATTGAATATCCTCAATGTTATCAGCTCTAGAATGGGCAAACTTTTGTTTCATCTTCACCCTGTCTTCCTTCCGGGTTCTGTGCCTTCGTTCACTTGCCTTGGCCGGGCTGTGTTGCTGTCACTTCCACACATGCTCACTCGCATCCGCTCGCTTTCTCTCTCTAATCCCCCCTCTATCTCTCATCCTCCCTCCCTTAGCCCTCACCCCTCTCTCATCCTCTTTATCTTCCTCTCTCTAATCCTCCCTCTCTCTATTTCATTTAATTCGTTATAACAAAAAATTGTTTGCATTTTTAATTATTATTTTTTTTATTTTATTTTTTTAATAAAAAGCCCCACCATAATCCTCAGCAGCAGGCCTATGCTGTTCTTAATCTGGCCCTGGTCTCTGCTCTGACTCGTTTACTAGTGTGTATAAATTTCAGCATGAACTATTGAGCTCTGTAAAGAACAGACTTTTTTTTACAGCAAGTAGATAGGAAATGAAGGCAAGGTGAAAAGGGGCTTTTGTATCTACCTGCTGGCTGAAAATAAGGATACAAAATGTTTTTTATGCACCGTATATATATTCGAGTATAAGCCGAGATTTTTAGCCCTTTTTTTAGGCTGAAAGTGCCCCCCTCGGCTTATACTCGAGTCGCCGCCGTCTGCCTACCTGATAAGTGTGTCATGCAGACAGACGGCGGCCATTCTAGTGTTCAAAAGCCACGCCTCCTCGTCTCTGATAGGCGGAACACTCAATTTCCCAGCAGTCAGTGTTCCGCCTATCACGGACATCCTCTCATCCTCGTCCGTGGTATGAGGATGAGCAGATGTCCGTGATAGGTGGAACACTGACTGCTGGGAAATTGAGTGTTCCGCCTATCACAGACGAGGAGGCTGCGCGGCTTTTGAATACTAGAATGGCCGCCGTATGTTTTGACACGCTGATCGGGCCAAAGCGGCACATGGAGCTGCAGATGGGTACAGAGCTGCAAAAGAGCACATGGAGCTGCAGATGGGCACAGAGCTGCAGATGGGCACAGAACTGCAAAATGGCACACAGAGCTGCAAAATGGCACACAGAGCTGCAGATGGGCACAGAGCTACAGAAGGGCACAGAGCTGCAGAAGGACACAGAGTTGCAGAAGGGCACAGAGCTGCAGATGGGCACACGGAGGCTGCAGGTGGGCACACTGAGGCTGCAGATGGGCACACAGAGACTGCAGATTGGCGCACGGAGGCTGCAGATCGGCACACGGAGACATGCACAGGACACAGGTAGGCTACAATGGACACAGGGAGGGACACAGGGAGGTACACAGGACACAGGGATGTATGCAGCTGCAGATGGGCAATGTTGACCCTCTTTTCCACTTACAGTAGCTGCTGCGTTTCTCACCCTCGGCTTATATACGGGTCAATACGTTTTCCCCATTTTTTTGTGGTAAATTAGGGGCCTCGACTTATATTCGGGTCGACCTATACTCGAGTATATACGGTAATATTTACCTGAATCCCCAAAAAATATTTTTTCAAAAGGTTTATTCCTTTTTTTGTCATGGACCTTCATATAGAAAATATATACAAACCTTTTATCTTTAACTAAAAATAAAGCAATAATGACTGTATCGCTGTTCGTTCATTTTTTTTTCTTTTACAGGAGTAGCTATCAAACTATGTCAGCCTCACAAATTTACTTATGCTCCTTCTGGTGGCTCATTTAATATCCCTTGTTTGCTCAGTAATGACTCACTGAATGGAACTAGAATGCTCTACTGGTTTCGGAGGACTTGGAGGGACCCTGAAAAGCTGGAAAATGTTACAATCTGTAGACAAGGCAATTTTTCTGAGAAGTACAATTGTAAGCTGGAGGACACCGGCCCTGTTCTAGAAATACACAATATAAGCATACAGGACTCTGGAGTATATTACTGTGCCCTCTTTCAGAAAAATAATGTTATGTTTGGCAATGAAACAGCTCTAATTACTGGAGGTAAGATATTTTTTACTTTTTTATTTTCTTAATCCAGCGTTGTGCTACATAAAAATGTGGTGTTCCATTTCATATTCTCTGGGTCACTCAGTTTGCAACTCTCTACCTTGTAAAAAGTATACATACAGCTGAATATAGCTATTGTCTTTTGGCTTTTAAATCAGATTTTATAATTTGGTATTTTGCATTAACAATTTGAATAGGGGGGGAGTTGCAGGGAACGGGTAAGGTTAATCCCCATGACTAAGCTCAATGGACAGGGTGAAATGCATTGGGAGTGTGGCCTGGTTGGAGCTTGGGCTGAGGCTGTCCTACACCTTCTTGCAAGGTTTTGTAGAGATGTGCGACTTCCAGGAAGTGTGTTGAAGTGTCTTAAAATGCATTTAAGTGAGTCATTGGGTAGGTTTGCATTAAAAACCATATTCATATACCCTATCGCCTTGTTGAAGTATGTCACAAGACTTGGGCAACTCCATATTAGGCCTCATACACACAGGCATATACATTTATGCTCTAAAATTGCTGGATTTTATTTTCTGCCATAACTTGACATGAAAAATGCCTTTAACACTGAGCATTTATGAGCATTTACTGTACAGTGGTGTGAAAAAGTGTTTGCCCCCTTCCTCATTTCCTGTTCCTTTGCATGTTTGTCACACTTAAGTGTTTCGGAACATCAAACCAATTTAAACAATAGTCAAGGACAACACAAGTAAACACAAAATGCAATTTGTAAATGAAGGTGTTTTTTATTAAAGGTGAAAAAAAATCCAAACCATCATGGCCCTGTGTGAAAAAGTGATTGCCCCCTAAACCTAATAACTGGTTGGGCCACCCTTAGCAGCAACAACTGCAACCAAGCGTTTGCGATAACGTGCAATGAGGCTTTTACAGCGTCCTGGAGGAATTTTGGCCCACTCATCTTTGCAGAATTGTCCTAATTCAGTTACATTAGTGGGTTTTCGAGCATGAACGGCCTTTTTAAGGTCATACCACAACATCTCAATAGGATTCAGGTCAGGACTTTGGCTAGGTAACTCCAAAGTCTTCATTTTGTTTTTCTTCAGCCATTTGGTGGTGGACTTGCTGGTGTGTTTAGGATCATTGTCCTGCTGCAGAACCCAAGTTCGTTTCAGCTTGAGTACACGAACATATGTGTGTATATATACGCACATTTATGGGTGTATGGTGTTGAGTGTAATGCATTTCATAGGCCAGAATATATTTTTTTCTGGCCACTGGAATACATTTACACTCATTTGCACGTGTTTATGCATGTTTACATGTCATTACAGACATATACGCGTAAATTATGCTCATAAGCTCCTTTCTGAATGCAGTTTTTTATATGCCCCTAAATACTTTAAATACTGATCCAAACGCATGATTTGCATGGCCACATAGTCTAACATAGAACTGCGATCCAAAGGACATGGTGGAGTTGCCGGTATTTGACTGCAATGAGCAAGTCATAACACTGTGTAGCGCACTACTCCCTTGGGAGCTGCTGGGTGTGTTCATACTTTACTGTTAACATTCTTCCACCCCTCCACAAGTCACATCAGAAACAGTCAGTAAGGTTGAACAGATAACTTTATTCTCTTGACTGCAGTCCATTACAATTGTGTTAAAGGAAATCTGAGCTGCCTCCTCCATCTGGTTCCTGAGAGTAGTAACGTCTCTTTCCCTTAGTGAACTGACCAATGCCCCTCTGAAAAGCATCTTGGTATGTGGATGCTGGAAGTCCCAGGCCTCACCAGCCCTCACCAGCCCTCACCTGCCTATCTTGCCTCCAGGTCAGTTCAGGAAAGTCCGGATGACTCCATCCTCTTTGCAGCTACTCATGGTTAGAACCATCCCAGCCGGGATGCCTGGTTCACTTCTCCCAGGGTTTCTTTAGGTGAATGGATGTAGTTGAACCATCCAGCACTGAGGTCTCTGAACCCTCAGGCCTTCAGGTTTGGTTCCTGCTATCCAGCGCTGGGGTCTCTGAACCCCCAGGCCTTCAAGCCTGCTCCTTAGAGTCACATTTTGGCTGTTTCTCTGAACTCAGTTTATTCCCATCCTCCCCAGGAAGCATGTGACCTCAGTTTATATATCAGTCCCACCCCTTCCAATACAAATTAATGATTGGACCAGGGCTATCTATACAAACTGCCTGCACCCCAGTCCCCAGCCCGCCTTCTTTCCAGAATATTTCTTAGAGAAAGCAAGGGAGGTCTTTCAGGGCAGAGTACAGGTGGTCACACCCCCCTCTATTCTATTACTCCTACCAAACCAAATTAAACAACCAGGACTAAACAAAAAGGATAAGGCACTGGCAATTTACCTAACACTTACCTACTAGCACACACCTAAAGGTGGTGGGCACTACAACTGTCTGCAGCTACACTTGAACTGTAACTAAACAGAAAAGCTGGATTTAAGTACACTGCCACCTCCCATCAGCAAGGGGAGCAGGCGAGTTTAAGGGCACCCCATAGACTTTGAAGTTGGTTGCAATGGAATGTGGGAGTTGAAGTCCAGGAAGGGAGTGGACCTCTATTAACCAATGGACTGCAGTTCCCGGGGGATGAGAAAGGAGGGCCCTTGCTTCCCAGGGGGCAGTTTGAACAGCGCAGACTTTTTGCTGCGGGAGTACGGAGTGAAAACATTGCCGTCTGGACTTGCTGGTAGTTGGAACGGAGGAGACGATCTCACACAGCTGGCAGACAAGAGAAGGAGTGAGGATCGGGGAGTGCTGAGACTGGGACTGAGATGCTACTGGAGGAAGTTTTGCACTGTATCGAACCTAGAGCACTACCGCCGGGTGAACTGAGGAGTTCATGAGACAAAAGAGAGGACACCCGCGCGGTTGGGTTTCTGTGGCTGTATAGCTGAATTGGTAAGAGGTCTGTGTGGTCACAACCTGCTGCTTCTATCAGAAACTAAGCTGAAGAAGATTAGACAATCATCCAACAGTTTATAATACTGCATGCAGATTCCCATGGGGACTACACATATCTGCACTAATATCAATATGAGCCTCAACGTTAGCCAGTTGAAGAGTAGGATGTAGGACTGTCTATTCAGATAAGCCACCCTACAAGTACTTCTGGTATTGCTTGTAGGAGTAGCTCTGCAGTAGACCTGGGCTATAGTATAACCACATCTAGAGTGCACTCTAAACTAGTTATAGTATTATCAGCACTCAAAATTTCCATTTATCTGCATGCATTTGGTAAGTAGAAATAAGTTGAGGGCGTCTGTTACGGACAGCTGCTGCCTGTAAAATATATGGCCGCGGGCAGGCTTTGGAACTGCGCAGGCACAGTTCTGAGGCCAGCCCGGGCTCAGACAGGGGGCAAGCAGTCGGGCGTATGGTTGGTGACGTCATATTACACAATAAATGTGTACTGGTCTGATCTATATAATTGTATATAAAATGCACTTTTTATCTTTCAAAAAGTGTTTCCCAGTTCTAAACCTTTCATCCAATTTCTAAATTGCTGCATGTGTAAATTCCATAAGCCAGTACAAATGACTAGCAGTGGTAAAAAAAAGCACTTGTGGGTTTAGCTAATATTTTTTTTAATGTAATTCTCCTTTATTCTCCTTTCTCCGTGTTATACGCCGATAAATACGGTATATATATATACACACACACACACACACACACACACACACACACACACCGTATTTATCGGCGTATAACACGCACCGGCGTATAACACGCACCCCAAGTTTAGGAGGGTATTTTAAGGAAAAACATTTTTTAGGAGGGAAGTTTAGGGGAAAAAAAAAACGTACATTTAAGCGTCATTTGTAGCTTGCCCAGCATCATTTGCAGCTTGCCCAGCGTCATTTGCAGCCTGCCCAGCGTCATTTGCAGCTTGCTCAGTGTCATTTGCAGCTTGCCCAGTGTCATTTGCAGCTTGCCCAGTTTCATTTGCAGCTTGCCCAGCGTCATTTGCAGCCTGCCCAGCGTCATTTGCATCCTGCCCAGCGTCATTTGCAGCCTTGCCCAGCTTCATTTGCAGCTTGCTCAGTGTCATTTGCAGCTTGCCCAGTGTCATTTGCAGCTTGCCCAGTGTCATTTGCAGCTTGCCCAGTGTCATTTGCAGCTTGCCCAGTGTCATTTGCAGCTTGCCCAAAGTCATTTGTAGCTTGTCCAGTGTCATTTGCAGCTTGCCAGCGTCATTTGCAGCCTTGCCCACGTTTAAATTTCCCGCCGCCGAGACAGACCGCGCGTGCGCCACCGAAAAAGACAGAATCGCCGCCGGAAAAGACAAAATCGATGCCGGAAAAGACAGAATCGGCGCCGGAAAAGACCGAAGTGCCGCTGGAAAAGACCGAGCTGACTGTTCGGCTCCGCTCGCGGTCCCGCCTCCCTGCTGTTTCAAGAGCGAGCGCAGGGAGGCGGGACTACGAGCGGAGCCAAACAGTCGGCTCGGTCTTTTGAGGCGGCGCTTCGGTCTTTTTCGGGCGGAGATTCGGTCTTTTTCGGAGGCGCTCGCTATTTTTCGGCGCCGCTCGCTATTTTTGGCACTTTTTTTGGAGGGTATGCCGTAAATGCGGCATATATATATATATAAATTCTCATACAGGTGAAATTTGGTTTTTAGGTGTGAGGATGAAATGATTGTATTTTTTATGATCAGGCTTTAATCTGCCAGTATTTACTGGCAACAGAGGGAAATGGGCCTGTTCTTTTTTATAGAGTGATTGTGGGGGATGAGCATCAACCTACACTAAAATAGAGAGGGTTTCTTAAACAAATAGATTTCCATTTGTCCTTTAAATACCCATTGTAATAAGTGTACAAGATTTGACTGGAATAACTGACTTTGTTAACTCTTCTCCCATACATGCCCTTAGATAGTCCCAGCTCCAACATCCCTGTTGTGCTACTGGCTCCATTACTGCCTCCTCCTTCCAACATCATCCAGCTGGCTTTTGTAGTAAATGTGAGTTGTAACATCACTCAATGGACCTGGAATGTGTCCGGAATATGTCACAAAGGTAAAATCATCTGTAGGGAAGACCATGATGGGAATTGGACTTGTGTAAACCTGATCTCACTATCAAGTCACTCATGGAGCTACAGAGATTATGTGACCTGTGAAGTTTGGTGCAATTCTTCTCCTATCCAGCTCCAATGGAGGATTCCAGAAATAGGTACAAGAGGTAAGCCTTTGTTAAAAAAATAAAAAAGTAAAGAGCTATGGGGCCCAGATCCACACAATGACAAACTAATACCGTTTCAGTGCAGGGAGATTTTATAGACCAGTTCTGTAGCATAAAACACACAAAACAACTGCCCATCTGAGCTACGTACTAAACTTTGGTAAGTTCCTAACTAACAAGGTGCCCCCAAAACATTTAGGCTGCACATATACCTCTTTTTTAGTGTTCTGTCAGCACTTTTTTACGCAGCAATATTCTCCAACAGCAGAGACTAATGTCGCGTACACACGATCGGACTATCCGGCGTACTTAGTCCGATGGACAATCCGCCGGACTTTCCAGCGGAGGTTCACCGGACTTTCCGAACGAGCGGACTTGCCCACACACGCCCGGACTTTTCCGGCGGACTAGGTCAAGCGGACAATCCGACGGAGCTTTGGCAGAGGTCCGCCCGTCTTTTGAAATGAACGGACTTGCCCACACACAGAGTAAAGTCCGTTAATTTTGAACGTGACTCAAGGTAGACGGGACTAGCGAAGGAAGTCATTGTCGCCGCCTCGATCGGCGAGATTGACACCTTGCTAGCCCTGTCACCTGGTATGGATTTAAAGGGGAATCCCTACGCTGAAAAAATGGCATGGGGGTCCCCCCAAAATCCATATCAGATCCTTATCCGAGCACGCAGCCTGGCCGGTCAGGTATACTTTATAGTGAAATACATAAAAAATTACTATAAATAATAAAAAACCCTACCACTATTTTTTTTGCCACACTTTTATGGAAAGGAAGAAACAAACATACATTGAGTTGGTAAAATATCAATTGAGGTGGGCTTAGCCTTTAAAGGTTGCCTACTGAAGCCTCATGCAAGTCTTCTGTTAGTAGTGAAAAAAAGCTGAAGATGTTGAAATTGCAATGTATGAATGAATAAACCCAAAACACTTCACCCCCCCCAAAGAAAAAAAACAATCCCTTAATATTTGGTGGCCAGTAGCCAGTAATCCCTTAGAGCGGTGTTCCAGCCGCAAATTCCTTTTTTTAAAGTCAGCAGCTACAAACACTGTAGCTGCTGACTTATAATAAGGACACTTACCTATCCAGGGAGCTTGCAGTGTTGCCCCCCCCCCCCGAGGCCCCCCTCCATTGGATCGGGTGCAGGCACCGCCATTCCAATTAAGGGAAACCAGTAGTGGAGCCTTGCGGCTTCACTGTTGGTTCCCGACTGCGCATGTGCGAGTCCCGTGGCGCTTTGTGAATGGCCAGCTTGTTTTCTGGGACACACACAGGTCCCAGAAGACAACAAGGGTGCTCGCCAAAGAAGAGGACGTGACGTCCTGAGTTGTGGCCTGGCTGAATGGGAAGTAAACTTGTACTTCCAAAAAAGGTACTAAAGGAAAACATTTTTTTTTCAATATCCAAAAACGAGGGGTGGAGACCACCTCTCAAAAGTGGGTGGAACTCCGCTTTAAGACAATCCCACAAACACTGCTGGTCAGGGGCATTTTAAACCCTCCCCAGTGCTATCATTGATGGTCAGCAGCACTTTAAAGTGGTTGTAAACCCCGTCCATTCACTTTTACCTATAGGTAATCCTAAACTAAGGCTTACCTATAGGTAGTGGAACTATCTCCTAAACATGCGCCGTTTCAGAGATATTTACCTTGTAGTGCGCCAGTGATGTCATTGTGCATGCGCTGAGAAAAAACAGGCCTCTGTGCCGTTTCTTCACTCGTATGTGCCGTGACTGACGGCTTTCACGCACATGCGCGGAAGTGACGTCACGCGGCTCCAGCCAGTCACAGATCAGGAATCAGCGCCCCACGGAAGGAAGAGGGCAGAAGATGGATGCTTCCATCAGTGGGGACAGCGCAGGCTTCGATTGCAGGTAAGTGCCACATAATGGGCTAGTATGCGATGCATACTAGCCCATTATGCTTTTACTTTGCAGGGAACGACAGAGGAAGTAAAACCCATCAGGGTTTACTTCCTCTTTAAACCCCTATCATAAACAATCCTATAACATTAAAATAAAATGATATTCCGTGCTAAGAAAATCTGTATGTTTAGATACTGCTACAAACACTGAAAGAAATATCAGAGCCCAAATAAAGTATGAAATAAAGGTAGTGTTGTGCTGTAAATTGAATAATGTGCAAATAAAGTGCAAAAGTGCTCAGTAAAATATACACTTAAAAGAGGCAATTCCCTTTGGTCAATATACATGCTCAAAATATTCTTCTTCAGATAAAACAGTGATAAAATATATCCGTATAATGTGCAAAATAAAGTGAAAAAAGTTCTTGATTAAAAGTGCTTTACACAATGCGATTCGTATAATAAATGCATATCAAATCCCTAAAAATGTATAAAAGCTTATCACATGCTCATCTTATAGAAATAAATTCATTATTCATGCGGCAAAGTTTTTCTTAGGTGAAAAAAACACAGATAAAAATAATAAATAGTGTCCATAAAATATAAAGTGCAGGATGAATTGGTGACTGTATATAAACAGCGTCAGCAAAAGATAATGAAGTGCTGGTGACAACTCTCTGGATTCGATGTATATTGACCAAAGGGAATTGCCTCTTTTAAGTGTATCTTTTACTGAGCACTTTTGCACTTTATTTGCACATTATTCAATTTACAGCCCAGCACTACATTTATTTCAAAATCCTATAACATTTTAAAGCCTCCCAAAACAATTAAGCAATCATGGGGGGTCGGTGGCATTTTAAAACACTGTTCCACATCCCTGGTAGTTGCTGGTACCTCAAAGTGGGTGTAAAGCTCAGAAAACACATACACCTACTTAAATATATAAATGTACAGTATGCATTTCGTCAATTCATCTTTAGATTTTTTATAAAACTTGCCAATACGTTGTTTTTCATCTTGCACATGCAGGTCATGTGATCACTGTTTATTCCAGAGGACCTGTGGGTGGGCAAGCATTTAGGTGGGCATTGACTAGGGTGACCACATTTCCAGACTTCCGCTCAGGGACACCCCCCCCCCCCAAAAAAAAAAGATGTTTTTTGATACAATTGTTTGGGGGCTGGGGTAGTGGCATATTATTAAATCAGTGGGCCTGTGTGCAAGATTATAAGTGGGCGCTAGGATCACTTTTCATAGGGACTACCGCAGGGAATACAGCAGGTCTATCCCCCCCCCTTACATCCTCGTCCAGAGTGCATCCTTTTTGCCTCCAGGGTGCCCCCTTAGTACTACTGTACTAAGGGGCACTCCGAGGGTTGTAAGGGGGCTCTCTGGAGAATGTAAGGGGGCTCTCTGGAGGATGTAAGGGGGCTCTCTGGTGGTATTAACTTAGCCAGAGCCTTCTTCTTCTCCTCTGGAGTGCCCCCTTACATCCTCCTCCACAGTGCCCCCTTTCATTAATTCTTCATCATACATTAGATGTACATCTTACATAAATGTGCCCCCCTCATTACATTAGTGTGCCCCGCTTCTTACATTAGTGTGTACCCCCTCCTTACATTAATGTGCGCCTCCTTACATAAGAGCACCCCTCCTTACATTAGTGTCCCCCCCTTACATAAGAGCACCCCCTCCTTACATTAGTGTGCCCCCTCCTTACATAAGAGCACCCCCTCCTTACATTAATGTCCCCTCTTACATAAGAGCACCCCCTCCTTACATTAGTGTGCCCCCTCCTTACATTAGTGTCCCCTCTTACATAAGAGCACCTCCTCCTTACATTAGTGTGCCCCCTCCTTACATAAGAGCACCCCCTCCTTACATCAGTGTCCCCTCTTACATAAGAGCACCCCCTCCTTACATTAGTGTCCCCTCTTACATAAGAGCACCCCCTCCTTACATTAGTGTCCCCTCTTACATAAGAGCACCCCCTCCTTACATTAGTGTGCCCCCCTCCTTACATTAGTGTCCCCCCTTACATAAGAGCACCTCCTCCTTACATTAGTGTGCCCCCCTCCTTACATTAGTGTCCCCCCTTACATAAGAGCACCCCCTCCTTACATTAGTGTGCCCCCCTCCTTACATAAGAGCACCCCCTCCTTACATTAGTGTGCCCCCCTTACATAAGTGTGACCCCCCTTACATAACTGTGACCTCCTCCTTCCCCCTTTACATTAGTGTGCCCCTTACCTTAAGCAGCATAGCTTTAGCTCACAGTGGGAGATTGGAGGAGGAGCAAGTGTGTAACAGGGGACGTTCTGTCCTCCTCTGAGAGCTGGGGGTTAGGACCCCAGTGGACTTAGCATCCAATAACTGGAGGGGGAGGGGGAGCATGGAGGTGTTCAGAATTTTAGAGCCCTATCTTAGGCAGTGCAGTAGTGATTACAGAGAACGGATCTTTCAGCTGCTCTTGTCTCTGTCGGCTGCTGCTAAAAGATCGGTTCTCTGTAATCACTATTCACTGCTCAGGAGAGCTCAGCTAGGACGGCATTCCTCTGTGTGTGCCGTGTAGAAGCACACAGTGGACATGGCACAGGCTATAGGAGACAGATTTATAACTGCACAGATAAGAGACTGAGAGATAAGGCAGAGTGAGGATAGTTACAGTGCCACAAATGAGGGAGAATGACAGTCACTCCTGTCAATGAGGCAGGAGAACCATGGAAGCTCCCAATGCACTCACCTCACTGCATATTGTAACACCACCCAGGGCAGGTGCCCCTTCCACCCACCCCTTGTACCAGCCCTGCCTGTGTGGCTTACTGCTGCTCCTTGATGGTGTCACTTGCTCTCGGTCTTTGCGGTGAAGTGCAGGGAGAAGGAGTTCCGGGACTGGAGTCTGGATACTTTGTGCTCCTCTGGGGTCAGCCTGACAGCCTCTGCCACTCCTGCTTCCTCGCTGGTAACCAGACCCACCGCTGCCACCCAAGCAGTAGCAGCAGTCGGGCAGGCTGACACACAGTAGGTGGACTGGTCAAGGACTCAGGAGACACTGTTCTGACTCCCTGCTGCATGCCGCCGGGTGCCGAAGAAGGAAGTGGTGCCGACTGCCGAGGTGGGTGGAGAGTGGAGACAGCAGGGCAGAATTAGGCATGGGCCTTGCTCCCGGCCTCACTGTCTGTGACGTCACTGGTTACTAGACGCCAAGCGGGGCCGGCCCTAGCAACCAGTTCAGCGAATTAAGTTAATAGGGTGGCATGACTGGCTGTGTCAACTATTTCATTCCGGGACACTGTATTGTCCCGGAATGAAGGTGCCCGGGACCAGGGACAGACATTGTCCATTGCGGGACAATACCGGGCAATCCGGGACACGTGGGCACCCTAGCATTGACATCATTGCAGGAAGTGACATTTGCCACCCAGCGTCAGTGTTTCTATGGTAATGAGAGTCTTACTAGGTGGCATGACATAGGAATAAAGAAAGACAAGACAAAACCTGCTAATTGAGATCCCCTTCTCTATAGTATATAATTTGAAGAAATAAAACACATTGTAGGCATTTGCCAATTTTACATGGAAATATGGGTTTAGGGGCTGTTTTAGACATGGATAGAGACTCCAGGGAGAAATTACCCTGCCCCATTCCCTTGTTCTGTGTAAAAGGTGGAAGGAGATGGGAATAACCATGGGGAGATCTAATCTCTGGAGAACCTAGGAGTGCCAAAATGTGACTCAGTTGTCAACATCTGCAAAAAAAGTAAATATTAGTTAAACTAGATTTTGCTTTTCACTGACTGAATTTAATTTAAATTCATAATTTTTTTTTAGGATATGGAATCTGTTTAAGATTTGCCCTAACAGCAACCTTCATGGTATTGAGCATCTGCTGTATATACCTGTCCCACAGGTGTAAATAGGTAAATTAACGTTCCATCATGAATATATCATTGTTGTATAATGTTGGATAAACACAAAAATATTTAGTGCTAATGATGAGATTCAGACTGAAGTAGAATGTGGCTTGAACTTTGCCTGTTCGACAAGACGGGCAAACTAAATGGTTTGTTTTCCAGTCCGCCAAGCAGAACCTCCAGCTGGGAGCGTCTCGCTCAGGCTGGTTGTTAGGATGTTGGTTATTACACCCTGTTGATGTCACATCTTGTTCACTGAAGCTTATTTTGACCACCTTAACCGGGGGTCAAACTTATGTGGTAGCCCCCCCCCTTTCTAACACAAGGTGATTATTTTCTAGAGGGCTTTCCAGGGTATCCTCACATCTTTCTCTATGGTGATATGTTTCACTTATACATGGACTTCTGTACATTGGTTGGTTAGAAATACCACTTTCTACGGGCTCTGAAGGACTACTTCTGGGCTTAATCTCTTTCAAGTTTCTCTTGGGCCTTTTGTTACACACATTTTATGTGGAATGTTTATGAATTCTTTATACATTTGTTTTTGTTTTTTTAACCGCTTCCCGACCGCCCACTGCATATATACGTCAGCAGAATGGCACGGGCAGGCAAAAGCACGTACCTGTACGTGGTCGTGCATTTGCCTGCCTGTGGGTCGCTCACGCGCCGCCAGCGGCGCGCTCGCGACCCGGTCGGGAGCTCCGTGACCCCGGCCGCGGGACCAGCGGACCCGATCGCCGCTGGTGTCCCGCGATCGGGTTACGGAGCTGAAGAACGGGGAGAGGTATGTGTAAACAAACCTCTCCCCGCGCTTCCTACTCTGCCTGTCATTGATTGGCTGTTCCCGGTCATCGGGAAAGCCGATCAATGACGTCAGATGTCAGCCCCGCCCCCTAATGTAAAAAAAAACACACACGTCACAGCCCATAACCCCTCCCCTCCCCCTAGTGGTTAACCCCTTCACTACAACTGTCATTTATACAGGAAACAATGCATTTAAATAGCATTGATTGCTGTATAAATGACAATGGTCCCAAAAATGTGTCAAAAATGTCCGATGTGTCCGCCATAATGTCGCAGTCACAAAAAAAATCGCTGATCGCCGCCATTGCTAGTAAAAAAAAAAATATTAATAAAAATGCTATAAAACTATCCCCTATTTTGTAAACGCTATAACTTTTGCGCAAACCAATCAATAATCGCTAATTAAGATTTTTTTTACCAAAAATATGTCGAAGAATACGTATCAGCCTAAACTGAGGAAAAAAAATGTTTTTTAATATATTTTTTGGGGATATTTCTTATAGCAAAAAGTAAAAAATATTGCATTTTTTTCAAAATTGTCGCTCTATTTTTGTTTATAGCGGAAAAAATAAAAACCGCAGGGGCGATCAAATACCACCAAAAGAAAGCTCTATTTGTGGGAAAAAAAGGACGCCAATTTTGTTTTGGAGCCACGTCGCACGTCTGCGCAATTGTCAGTTAAATCGACGCAGTGCCGAATCGCAAAAAGGGGCCTGGTCCTTTGGCTGCCAATTGGTCCGGGGCTGAAGTGGTTAATGTGATTGTGTACACATTTTTTGCACTTCACTGGAATTAATGATATTTATGCTACATATTGGATGAATTTTATGTGATTCGCGCTTTGCACTTTATTATTCACAGCACTGCACATTTTTTATATAAGTCCCTCTACCGTGCTGTAGTACTCGCACTAACCTCCTTGCTCCTGTTGCCTCTCAGGGAAGACTCCTTCCAAACTTCTTCTGTTGTCAGAAACCTCTCAGGCCAACACCTGAGCCCTGGCCCAAGGTAGAGCCCCTCCCAGGAGGGGTCCTTTGAGGGCCACCAACAGTCCCCTCAGCACTGCATGTCTATCTTCCACCTGACTCCCCCTTCCCAGCATGACTCATTCCTATTTAAGGATTAACTTGCCAGTCCCATCTCCTAGGGATTGGCTAAGCACCCCTAAATATGCAGAATAACCCTCCTAACCTCCACTCTGCAGCTTCCAGAATGTTCTCCAACTATCCAGATTCAGGGGAGGGTGAGACACCAGAGAGCTGTCTGTATGAGTCATGCTGCCCTGAACTCCCACTGGGGAGATTTCCCTTCCTTTGCAATATGGTAGCCAAAACAGAAAGTGAAAGAAACACCCTACAACATTAGGGAATCCCTGGTTGCCACCAGAACTAGTGTCTCCAGTGGAAGATATCCCCTCTATTATTATTTTATGACAACTCAAAATTTGGGAATTTCATTAATTTAACCAAAGCTCCCAGCTGTTCCTCATATGAAGTGACTTTCTCTCTTTTGAATCCAAATCCTTCTGTCTCTTGTGCAGCCTCACTTGTCCCACCTCACTTGTCCCTCTTTTTGGCCTAAGGTGCACATCTCTATACAAAATGTACTGTTTTACTACCAAAAATATACTGCTGCACTAAACTTTTCATCCAACCTCTATATTACCTCTATATTACTGAGCTTGTTCCTTTACATACTGTGTGCCAAAAGGTGACCCTCTTTATAATTTCAGAAAGCTCAACGGGTGTTCTAATTTCTCTCCACGCTATTCAAAAACAAGTTTTGTCTTTTAGTTATACTTAAATTTAAATGTATTCCTTTCATAAGAATGTTGAGTTGTGTAAGAGAATTGTTGTAGCGCATCGGCACACTCGCACACGCAAAGGAAGGCCTCAGCTCCCTTTAGCGCCAGACGGCCTATTTAAAGGACGCTCTGAATCTTGCTCAATTCTGACTGGTCTTCAGCTGTTTCCCTGCGACCTGCCTGTATCCTGTTTAAATTATCCGTTGCTGACCTGGCTTACCACTGACATACCCTTGGATTCCGATTATACTGCTGATTACTGGTTCCTGACTCTGGCTTATCCCTGATGTTGCTTCTGTCTGATGCCCTGGTACTTGCCCGCTTGCTGCTGACTCTGGCTGATCCTTTGACTTCGCTCCTGTTTCCTGCCTGGCTCCACGTCTCCTTCAAGCACCCGAGCTGGCTTCCTCTCTTCCAAGCTCTATTGAATACAGTACACTCCTGTCTGCTGGAAGCTCTGGCAAGCCGCATTTCCTGAAACTGCAAGCCTGTTGGAGTTCCCCTTTAATCTCGGTTGATCTACCCAGCATCCTCACAGTTCCGGACTTGATTCTCTGCCTGAATCTCAGAGGCTACAACTTCTGACACAAGCTCTGCAACTTACACCTACAGGCACTCCTGTTCCTCCTGTCCCTTGGCACCCTCTGTCTCACTCTCACTCTCAGTGGGGCCTGGGCTGGAGATACAAGGGAGGCCGACCTTATACTTCAGACTCCAACCAGGTACATGACAACGTGTCTCCTGTATGACAGTATATGCTGGTGGAAATATACCCACTTTGTGCACTAATTAGGAACCTCAGACCCCTGATGACTTCACTGTGTGCTTCAGATGTAGAGAGGGGCACAGTCTCTAATAAACTTCTCACCTGCCACCCAGTGCCACATTGACCATGAAACTTGAAGTACCCAGGACCTTATAACCTACGTTCATCTATAGCAAAGATAATGTAAGGGTGAAGAAGTCATTGACATGCTAATCGAGGGTGAAGAAGTCATTGGTATGCTAATCCCTTCTACAGATTGTACAGTTAAGGCACACTGAGGGTTTTCTTTTTTTTAGGAATGCATTGCACAGCAGTGTGCTGCAAATACATATGGGATTTTATGTAAAAGAACTGCAAGTAAAGTAAATCATAACGTGTGTGAAAAGTTTTACATTATCTCTCACAATTTTTTGCATGATTACAGATGATTCTTCCCTCCCTCCTGATGAAGCGGGTCAGGTGCACCGAAACACGTTGAGGCACACAGGATCCCTTTGAACATTGATATATTGAGCAAGCTGCTCAAAGTGGTTTCAAGTATTTGATATATGACATGTCCAGGTATCCATAAAGAGAAGGGAGCTTGTTTTTATTTTTTTATTTTTAAAGGTTGTTAAATACAGTGTTTTTAATGAAAAGTTGTCTATGAATGTGTATTTTTTCATGTGTAGTCCATGGGCACCTAAGAGTCAAATAGTACTGTGTATAGAATCTTCTACAGTTGGGATGTGGTGTCCCCATACTTAGACCATTGTAATTGACAAACACGGTCCTGAGGAAGTCTTTCGACCTAACTGAGGATGAACACCAGAGATTGTATTCGGGTGCGGTATGGGATCACCTGAGGATTCCTCATATGATGCAGGATGCTAGACACCACCCGGGAGCTAAAAAATTGCCACAAGACTATAATTATGGTTGGCACATTTATAAGGACAAGGTGCTGCGTTCTGCAGCAGAGGACGTAGTACTTACAGTTTACTGGCATGCTAAATCAGGGAAGTGGGTCCACATGGTGGATCTACGGTTTTACATTTAATTGTCTCATTGTTTTGCATATTGACTGATTTCTATAATGCTGCTGATTGTATTGCTTTTGTGCATTCTTGCAATTTATTTTGGTAATGTTTGTAGCGTAACTGTTCAAGTGTGTGCCATTGCCATAGAAATGTTTTTTTTTTACATAATTGTAGTCATTTGCATAATGGACAGTATAATTCCCACAATGTAGCGCCCTCCCTTAGAATATACAGTATCTGACAAAAGTGAGTACACCCCCTCACATTTTTGTAAATATTTTATTATCTTTTCATGTGGCAACGCTGAAGAAATTACACTTTGCTACAATGTAAAGTAGTTGGTGTAAAGCTTGTATAACAGTGTAAATTTGCTGTCCCCTCAAAATAACTCAATACACAGCCATTAATGTCTAAACCGCTGGCAACAAAAGTGAGTACAACTTCATTTAACTCTATATAAACTGTAGTTTGTAAGTGAAAATGTCCAAATTTGTCCCAAAGTGTCAATATTTTGTGTGGCCACCATTATTTTCCAGCACTGCCTTAACCCTCTTGGGCATGGAGTTCACCAGAGCTTCACAGGTTCCACTGGAGTCCTCTTAAACTCCTCCATGAGGACAGCACGGAGCTGGTGGATGTTAGAGACCTTGCGCTCCTCCACCTTCCGTTTGAGCATTCCCCACAGATGCTCAATAGGGTTTAGGTCTGGAGACATGCTTGGCCAGTCAATCACCTTTACTATTAGCTTCTTTAGCAAGGCAGTGGTCTTCTTGGAGGTGTGTTTATGGTCGTTCTCATGTTGGAATACTGCCCTGCGGCCCAGTCTCTGAAGGGAGGGAATCATGCTTTGCTTCAGTATGTCACACTACATGTTGGCATTCATAGTTCCCTCAATAAACTGTAGCTCCCCAGTGTCGGCAGCACTCATCCAGTCCCAGGCCATGACACTCCCACCACCATGCTTGACTGTAAGCAAGACACACTTGTCTTTGTACTGCTCACCTGGTTGCCGCCACACATGCTTGACACCATCTGAACCAAATAAGTTTACCTTGATCTCATCAGACCACAGGACATGGTTCCAGTAATCCAAGTCCTTAATAAAATAGAATAAACCGCGCTACACATTAGAACAAAAAGAAGGGGGGAAGAAAAAAGCCTAACCTAAAAGGCTGCTGCTAGAAGTGGGATACTCACACACAAGATCATATGAATGGGTAAAGCTGCGCCAATATTAGCTAATTAAATATAAATGAAAAAGGGAACACAAATAACCAAACAATTGTTAAAAAAGAATAATAGTCTAATATTAAACGTGACCATAAAGGAACACAAAAAATAAAATAAAATGGATAATAGAGTCCAATGGTGACTGCAACAGTCCTATTTGAATATCTTCTTTAGAACACAAGGTCCGGTTTCATATAGCCGACAGACTTGTAATATTCAGAGAATTTACACCACCGTGACAGGTCTAAATTATCACACTGTGACATGCAGAAGTTTTGTTCGATCCCAACCACCTGTTAGATTGAACGCTTACCAGATGGCTGTGTATATAGAGCACTGTAAGAAAAGCCTGCAGTTTCCAGGATAAACGATAACTGGTAGGAACGATCAACCCAGGAACGATCACTCAGAAAGAAAGATCTCTGCACCGTCCGCTCCACCCAGAAACATCCAACTAGTTATCTCAGATATATAAAAGAAGGGGCCCGCCCATAGCGTAATACTGATATGAAATGTTTATTCAGCTTAAAAGGATTAAAAACACTTACAGGAGTAAGAAGTAAACGAGCACAATACATAAACACTGCCGGCCGGTCAGTGTACACCCGTCCCCCGTTCAGATTCTGCGTGCCTTCCCATACGTCGTTTCGTCATAGATGACGTTTTCAATGGGGAACTGTTTTCCCCATTTTAAGCTGAATAAACATTTCATATCAGTATTACGCTATGGGCGGCCCCCTTCTTTTATATATCTGAGATAACTAGTTGGATGTTTCTGGGTGGAGCGGACGGTGCAGAGATCTTTCTTTCTGAGTGATCGTTCCTGGGTTGATCGTTCCTACCAGTTATCGTTTATCCTGGAAACTGCAGGCTTTTCTTACAGTGCTCTATATACACAGCCATCTGGTAAGCGTTCAATCTAACAGGTGGTTGGAATCGAACAAAACTTCTGCATGTCACAGTGTGATAATTTAGACCTGTCACGGTGGTGTAAATTCTCTGAATATTACAAGTCTGTCGGCTATATGAAACCGGACCTTGTGTTCTAAAGAAGATATTCAAATAGGACTGTTGCAGTCACCATTGGACTCTATTATCCATTTTATTTTATTTTTTGTGTTCCTTTATGGTCACGTTTAATCCAAGTCCTTAGTCTGCTTGTCTTCGGCAAACTGTTTTCGGGGCTTTCTTGTGCATCATCTTTAGCAGAGGCTTCCTTCTGGGATGACAGCAATGCAGACCAACTTGATGCAGTGTAAATGTGTACAAGTTAATGCAGTGGGTGGTGTATGGTCTGAGCACTGACAGGCTGACCCCCCCACCCCTTCAACCTCTGCAGCAATGCTGGCAGCACTCATACGTCTATTTCCCAAAGACAACTTCTGGATATGACGCTGAGCACATGCACTCAACTTCTTTGGTTGACCATGGCGAGGCCTGTTCTGAGTAGGACCTGTCCTGTATGGTCTTGGCCACTGTGCTGCAGCTCAGTTTCAGGGTCTTGGAAATTTTCTGGGCCATCTTCATGTAGAGCAACAATTCTTTTTTTCAGATCCTCAGAGAGTTCTTTGCCATAAGGTGCCATGTTGAACTTCCAGTGACCAGTATGAGAGAGTGAGAGCGATAACACCAAATTTAACACTCCCCATTCACACCTGAGACTTTGTAACACTAGCGAGTCACATGACACTGGGGAGGGAAAACGCCTAATTGGCCCCAATTTGGATATTTTCACTTAGGGGTGTACTCACTTTTTTTTGCCAATGGTTTAGACATTAATGGCTGTGTTGAATTATTTTGAGGGGACAGCAAATTTACACTGTTATACAACCTGTACACTCACTACTTTACATTGTAGCAAAGTGTAATTTCTTCAGTGTTGTCACATAAAAAGATATAATAAAATATTTGGGGTGTACTTACTTTTGTGAGATACCGTATATAGTGAGTGAGTTACAGGGTGCAAGGAGATTTAGTGGAGAGAGCACAAAGCTAGGAGCTCAGCTCTGTAGCTGGCCCCCCATGGGCTTTAGTGGGGCCCTTCTTGCCAATAAGTAAAGCTTTGTGTGTCTGGTGTTCCCTTGCTGGGGAATACCTGTTGAAGTCCTGACAACATGAATGGGACTGAAATTGGGGACAGGACTAGCAGCAGGCCAGACTGGGAAAAGTGCAGAAAGCAGTCAAATGGCAGGTGAGAAGCTAAGTATGGAACATACTGTGATACTGTGCTCTGAAGTTGTATATCTGCTGGAATTGGATGCTCTAAAGTTGTACATCTGATATCATTGTCCACCCTGAAGTTGGAAAATAAAGCTTTGCAAAATGCATTGGACTTGCCTCCATTATTACTTGTGGCCTATCTGGGGCATGGTTAATAGGTTCAACAGGAGGAAAGTGGGCATGGGACTGTATATGTGCTGGTACACAGAGCGGCTCCCTTTGGGAGTGGGGACACACACTAACATGAGAGAAGGAAAATGAGGCCTGTAAGCGGTGCCTGTGAATGGAACATTGTGCCCCCATGTGGATAGCCCTGCCTACAAATGCTGTGTCCATATACTGATATCGGCCTCCAGTCAGGGCTACTATAAGGCTCTCATGGGCCATTGCCTAAAGATATAGGGTTAATGCAGTCAGATGACTCTTAATATGACCAGATATTTGAAATAAAATCCAGGAACATCCTACTGACCATGTCCACTTATAACCACACCCATGAAATCCCACCACCAATGGTAACTACACCCACAAAGAGGGATTCCTTGAGTGTATCAAGAGGAAGGACATGCAGAGTATGTAGTGTGGCAGCTATGGTGGATCTAGTTGTGATTGCCAAGGTTAGATATGTGTCAGCCAAGCCGGATGATTCATTTCTAAAAATGGAGACACAACTGGGGAACACATTTTTCATCCATGGACAGCCTCCTAGAACCGGCAACTGTCCCCAGAAAAATGCTAAAAATAGCCCTGTATATAAAGCAGACCTCGTGCTTAATCTAATCCCAGCATTAAAGTGTATGTTAATCCTTAACCTGCATCCTATCCTATACATAAAGGTGTTTGAAACTTTTTTTAAACTTCATAAATTGGTCAGATGATCTCTATTTACTGCTGTATCTGCAGCCTGTGGTGAATGGCAACAGTCCCTTCTTTTGAGTTTATCAGAACAAGTCTCTATATGGGAGTCGGTGTCAACTAGTAAAGGGGGGACTGGAGTTTGGACATGCCAGCCAATGATGTCACTGGCTTACTATGGGACTGCAAACTTGCCATGCTCCTGCAAAGTTGAAGTGGGCATTTCTGTCAATGCTACCATTGGTCTGAACCCATTACATTGTCAAAAAAGAACAGGAAGCTGCCAGAGACCTGGGAGACTGGTAGGATGTTCAGGTATTTTGAGTGCATGTGCATTAAAAGTAGATATAAAGGCATGGATCATGAAGATTAAAAAGTACATTTCAGTTGATTTAAACTGATTTCTTATTTTTAGGTGTACATGGGTATCACTTAAAAAAAAAAATCACATGACACAAGGGACAGAGTTTGTACAAAAGGAATTCACCAGTCAAGTGTGTTTAGGGCAGAACCAACATTAGGGAGTTCATTTTTTTATTTTTTTTGCTGCTAACCCTGACCACTAGGTAATTAAAATGTATGGATCAGTCATTATCAGTGCAATCAATTTAGATTTTTTTAAATTCCATTAGTGTAGAACTAATGATAATGGTGGTTAAAGAGGGTACTCTAGTGCCAAAACCAACTAATAAACAGGGATTAATATGGTGACAACCACAACAGTAAGATCATAACCAGATAGCTACACTGCAACCTCTTTGTGACACTTAAAGAAAGCATAAAGCCTTGAAATAAAATCAAGTTAGATGCGGCCTGTGCAGTGTGGATGTGTCAGCCAGGGATGCCATTGCTTCCAGTGGGTGCACTTGTCATTTTTTTACTGCAAACATCAGCTCAAACTGAGTTTTTGTATTATATTGCAGGAAATGTATTATACATGCAGATGTTGTGGTACACTTCCATGTGCCAAATAATGACATGACACCAACAACGGTATTGGCAAGTTAGTACAACATTTATTTAGATAATATAATATTAGTGTAAATTACGGTTGCAAGATTTGAGGTAGGAGTAGGCTCAGGTTAAAGTGTAACTACGGGCAAAATAAAATAAATGTTTTGGTATAGTCTGTTATAGCATTAATACAGCTGTTTTTGTTTTTCTGAGTCCCCCTGTCACATAATTACCTGTATATAACCCGATTATCTTCTCAGTAGATCTGTTATTTACTTTTCACTTTATGTACCTTGCCCTCATGCCAACAATGCTGCTATGCAATTTCATTGAGGGCTACTTGGAGGTTGTGGGTGGCTGCTAGACGGAGGTTTGTGCATCCCAACCAGTGGTCTCTGGCTCACTCACTCTGAGGTAATCCCAGTCTACCAAAGTTCCACACCCTGCCGGATCCCCAGGTCTGGGCCAAACATGTGTCCTCACCCTGGGAGATGTTATGCCTCAGGGTGTCTTACTTCCGATGAATGACCTACTTCACAAATTTTAGTTACCCCAATGGATGTGGTTTTGATACCTACAGCTGCGACACGCCGCTAGAGCACAGTTTCCCCAACCGCCACTCCTTCAGGCTGACACTATTGAGGAACTTGTATCCCCCGGCGACTTAGACAAGCCCTTATCACCCTTATATGCTGCACTTCTAGGCACTGACTCCCCCTAAGATGGACGGGCTGTTGAGGGTGTGGCAGAGTGACATACTATCACTGGACAGAGAGGACTGGGATGACTGTCTATAACAGGGTCCCAAGTTGGTCATCTCCTCTAGGTAGAATGTTATTCAGGTAAAATTCCTGCACAGAATCTACTACACTCCCCAGAAACTGCATTGTATCTTCCCAGACTGGGATCACTTATGCCCCAAGTGCAGGACACAGGTTGGGACGTTACTCCATATGTTCTGGGAATGCCCGATTATAACATTGTTTTGATCAGAGGTCTTCAGCGAAATAAATCTTTAGCTGCAGTTGTCCCTCCCAGTTACACCCGAATTGGCGCTATTGGGGGTTCATGATGATGCGCAGTGTTCCCATCATTTAAAACTGTTGGTATTCTATCTCCTGTTTTATGCTAAAAAGGAGATTCTCCTGAAATGAATCTCCCTCTCCCCCCCCCCCCCCCCTCTCTCTTTCCTCCTGGGAAGCCTTGATAGACACTGCCCTGTCCATGTACAGATTAACTTATATAAACAGGGGTTGTCAATGGAAATATGACAAAGTGTGGGCCCCATGGACCAATACATAGAAGCTTTTGGAGGGAGGGGGGTCATGTACTATCTATGAGTCTTCTTCCTCCTTTTGTGTAGGAAAGTGCAGCGCTAAACTATATGAACAGGTGTGATACCCATAAACCAAAAATTCAATATTCAAAAAAGAGAAACAATAAAATGTACTCCTTAAGATGGACCAATTGTGAACATAAATGTCCAATGTGTAGAAAATAGAAAATAAAAAATAATAAGTGCAAATCAACAAAATGTCCCAAAGTGATGAAATGAAAATGGCATCAAGCCAAGGTGATCTCGGACTGAATCCTCTGGTACACACTTTTAAAGACAGATGGAAATGGATGTGCGCTTACTGGAACTGGTGGACTCCCTGTCAACAACAGGGAGTCAAACAGGCATGGGAAAACTCCAAAAGGCCAGCAGACTCGTCATTCAAGGGTAGACAGATGGACTCCGTAGAACTACTCGCAACATCACAGACCCGATGCAGATGGTCGGAACATGGAGGACTTGGATGGAACCTGGACCAGCACTGGTAAGACGGAAACTGGAACCTCCACGGATGGAATAGACCGAGCCAGTACTGAATCACCACTAGTGTTGTGGCAAAGGCTCTCGTAGGATGCTCCCCAAAAATGTTTCAAACCATGTATTAGAAGGAAAGAAAAAATAAGGAGGGTACTCCAATGGTGTAGATCAAATGGGCAGGTTTTTATAAAAAAAAAAACAATATAAAACAAGAAGATAAAAGTGATCACATTTAAAAAGCAGTGTGGGAATGAGTATGACCTCGTCCGATGCGTTTCGTCTATAGTAGACTTCAACTGGGGCATATACCTGTTCCCCCACACTGCACATATATATATAAATATCAAAATACATACAAGCCAATCAGAAAACTGACACGTAATTAGGGTTCTACAACCTCTGATAGGACGAACACCAACCATGTGATAAGAGGTGTTACCCTGCTCAGTAAAGATGACCAATTGGGTGTGAATCTGGCTAGATCAAATCAGGTGAGTGGTGGAACCCATACCACCCCAGATCGAATCCCCTAAAGGTCAAGGTATGCACATGTTGAGCATGGCGCCAAAAAACCTTGTAGCAAACATAATGACAACCAATGGACACAGCTCATAGTCCCCGTCCAATCAGAGGCGGTAAAACGTGAATACACTAGACAAATCAGCAGGCATGTATATTAGTAATCATAGACTAGTGGTTACTACAAATGCCCAATGGCATTGCACATTGCAAATATCCAATAACAAACTTCTAAGGATATATGTCCCATCCAGCATCTACAGATATAATGGTAGGGTGGCGCTATTCGCGCCGCACATCGAGTCATCAATCGCGCGACAACAACAATGCCTTTATTCCTGCCAATCAAGAAGGGGATTACTCCAATCGTGTGGTACGTCGGATAGAATAGCAAGGCGGCGTTCACGCCGCACATCGCGACATCGATCACATGACCACAACAGAGCCTGTTCCAGCCAATTGGAGAAAGGATTCCGCCGATCATGTGACGAGTCACATGACCGAGCAATCTCGAACGTCCGTTCGCGGTGACGTCGTAAGACAACAGTGCCAGCCACAACGCACTAGAGGGGAATCAATGGAAAGGCATATCTGAGCGGCGAAACCGCAACTCTAGATAAGGCCCTAACAAACTGACATCCCTAATAAGCTCCAAAGATACGACATTGGGCCAGTATTAAAAACCAAAAAGGATAAAAAGAAACAAATATATATATTCCCTCAATGGTCTCTGGATATATTCAACAGCGACATCTAGCGTTAGGGGGTCATATTGGCAATCCAAAAATTGGCCCATGGAGGAAGCCAAAAGGATAATGGGCGAGGGCGCCATCTTGTGTATAAAAAAACACACTGCATTGAAACCTTTTTATAAGGAGAACCTATTATGAAAACAACTAAAATTAAATAATAATAAATAATACAAAAACCTCCCTGAAGGTGAATGTATATTTCTTCTCAATACATCTCATATTCCACCATAAGTGTAAAACATACAAGGTATGTATAAAAAGGACTGAAGCAACCGGAAGACAGAATTTATATATGAAGTAAAGGATAGACTGAACTAATTCAGTTTATGACAAATTAATAAATGAATTTATGTCCCACTCGACATTCAAACCGAATGGCGAGTAGGTACAAAGTTTGTATATCCAATACGTTTTTAAACCTTCTGCTGTTTGCCATTACTGTCTAGTATGTAATTAACTGCACTGACAAACTACGGTTGTGTTCTTTCCCTTCTTCATGAAATTCAAGCATTTTGTATTGTTTTGTTCTAAGTCAATCTGTATGCTTTGTCTTGGCCGTTTTAAAGCACCTTTGATTGTTAAAAAAATAAAAAATAAAAACAAAGAAATACAGGAAGGAGTTCCAAACACAAAAGAGAATTTAAATTGTTGGTAAATTAGTCATATAAAATTGTCCAACACATTTTGAGGGCGACAAAGCTCCCTCTTCATCAGGGCAAGAACAAACATAAAACATAGTCAAAATGATGCAAAATTATGTCTAAATATGCATGCATCTGAATATACAATTGATTAGCACCCCAGAAGATGTCATATGTGACAAAATGTATAGGGTGGAGCCGACATTCGCCATGTAACTCATAGCACACCTCCTCACCATGGATCACACCCCTCCATGCAGCTCATGGCACACTTTCCTCTCCATCACACATCTGGTCCCCCCTCTGCAACTGACCACCCCCCCCCCTCTGCTGTGGTATGGCAGTGGTGCAGTGACACTCATGTAGGTAGTCTTGCTCCCTCTGCCCATACACAACTCTACTGTTATCACCATAGCACAGAACATGGTCATGTGGCGCGGCTCATCACCGGCCACTCCGGCCTCATCTCTGGGCCTTCTCACCAATGGAACAAAGCGGCTGCAGACCGGCGACCCCCAGGCAAACAAACGCCCACTTCTCCTCCCATGCCAGTCAATTCGCTGTTCATTCACAGGCCAAGGGAGGTGATTGGCCACCCTTCCTGCCAGTCTGTGAGTCGGTCCTGCAGCTTTTTCTCCAAAGAGTTGTCCACTGAGTCAAAGTGTTGTGTGTGATCTGGAGGAGGTAGGTGGTGCCGGGACAGTGCATGGACACTGGGTGCTTTGACTTCCTAGTGAAGTGTGAGGAGCCTTTGTGTGCCCAGAGCTTCTGCATGCTCACAGAGAGGGCTCTGCATGCCAGCTGTGGCACAAATGCCATAGGTTCGCTATCACTGTCCTAGATCTAACCCAATTTTGGCAATAAAAATGGATCTGGTGCTATCAAACTTGTCAGTGCAACATAATTATTTAGTATCAAACACATGACCAGTGTAGCCTAGATAATACCCACAGGCTGATACAACCATATACTCCCCCTTACTTAAACCCTAAAATAAGAGGCCACACCATCTTGTGGAGTAAATGGCCGCAACGGCCTTTTATTAAATGTAAACTCCAATTCACTCAGATATAAATACCAATAACGATAAACACATATAAACACATAAACAATCAGTTACACCCTGTTTGTTGGTCAGTGACGGAGCTAAGTACTATAAACGTATATATATAATTCTCAGTGTATATATATATATAAAACCACCAGGGGGCACTGCGGGATTTTACCGTAACCAACTGGCCTCCACCTGTACCGCCCGGAGACAAACACCTTTCCCGCAGTGCACCAACGAGTAATCATCAAATAAATTTGATGTACTAAACCGGAGGGGCCATCTAATGATGAGCCCCCCACACCGGAGGGGCCATCTAATGATGAGCCCCCCACACACCGGAGGGGCCATCTAATGATGAGCCCCCCACACACCGGAGGGGCCATCTAATGATGAGCCCCCCACACACTTACCACCTCCATAACTGCTACCGTCACTGACCAAACAAACACCGCCATAGCCTGAAAGGTTGACACCTCATCCTTGAAGGCACCTCCACCCCGCAGGGCCGACTGAATCCCCTCCTGCAAACCCAAAGACCAAAAGACAATGCCCACGTCTGTTAAGCGTACCCTTTCTCCCATACAAAGCCCCCGTTCGTCCTCAGTTCCCTGTGACGAAACCACCACCCCCCTTTCCAAGACTGACCATACTAGCAACGTGTCCGGGAATGTCACCCACAGGTCGGTCATATCAGCTTTTATGTCTGCAATCAGGACCCTGACTGTCCGCTTTACCAGGTCACCACTACCACCTTAGATGTCCATTACCTCAAGTGGCCTATCCACCCTGCAAATCGCTCAACCTCTGGGACCACCCTGCCCCACATCATTCCTGGTCTACCCAAACACTGTATGGTCGTTTCCTTACCAGAAATACCCAACTGCCACACAGCTGGTCCCGAGTACCCCTTCCGTGCCTCCCAACACACACCTGAGTGTCAGAACTTCCAGACGAGGCGTTGTAGCCCTCCTTCTGAAATGACAACATAGTGTAATTGACACGCACCATCTCTAACTCCCCTTAACAGGTACCAGGTACTAAAACAGGCAGATATCCGTAACAACAAATGCACTCCTCCTACCTATATACATATATGTATATCCAAATGTATTATATATATATATATATATATATATATTTTTTTTATATATAGAACTGAAGCCATCTCTAGGTTTGGAATCGCTTAGATTCCCCTCTTCCCATGCGTCGCACATCCGCCTCATCCGACCCGAACCTGGCGGCCTCCGTAAGCCGCCCCCATCCGGAAGGAGTGTGAGGCGTAGGCTAAACTCTCCATCCCCAACTTCCCCAAACATTTCAGAAGAACCGTGTCCCTTTTAGCCATCATCACAAAACACCAACAACCTGCCGTCGTATACGACAACCTCTTCTAACCATCAGCATCCTGCCCCCGCTTTTTCCAGGCTACCCAACTCCCCAAAGCGAAGTGCCCCAAACTGCCAGTGACAAAGCCGTTGCTAACGACCATCTCTCAAACCGGTCGGTACAACCGAACCCAACTGTCCCACTAAAGCTACTCAATTCTCCAACGTAATTGTCCGCCTCATGTCCCTCGTCCTATGATCCTTACGGAATCTTTTAATGGCCTGTTTTACCCCAAAACACCTTTGACCAAACCCCCCCCCCCCTTTTTTTTTTTTTTTTTTTTTTTACAATTGAAACCACAAAGGCCCGCTAACCCGCTAACTTCATTGCTATGGACGATGCCGACTGCTTGCCTTCCATGTTCCTGAATACAAAATACAACCAGGAGCCGCACTGACGACTCGCCCTACCAACCTCCGCCCCCTTCAACAACACCATTGTATTCTCTACCCCCGGAACCTGCACCGCATAGAGAAACCCGTTCAATTACAATCAGCTCCACCCCAACCGTCGCATCAACTGAATGCCATGTTGTGAAAAACGCCGGCACGCTATTGCTGACCTGCACCACCCCGTGTTACAGTTACACCTTAATTTAAAGTTGCGGCAGTGCTACCCACAATTACCACGCAAGTACCACTGGAAAAAAGTCCCAGGAGCACCAAATACCGAAGAAAGCCCTGCACCACCCACGGCTGTGGCCACGACTCACATTCCCTAGACCCTGGAAGTACGCCTCCACATTGAAGTTGATCACCTGGCCTGACCTCCAAACCAACCTCCCGTGAAAATCAGCCAGAAATTGATACCATACCTGGGGTCATCCCTGTGTTCCTCTTCCAACTGGATGAAATGCGTGGGAGCCTTCACCCCTGCTGTGGCAGACGACATCCACCGACAAAAATTCTCCCCATAGTAATGATCCTGCCCGTGAAGTTCAATTTTCCTAACCGTGATTGTAACGGCTGAAGCGTGGACCACAGTATCGCACAGCATTGGAACTAAGATGTCCCACGCAGAGAAAATCATCCCACGAATGGATGACGGATTTGTGTCTGTCATATCCCCATCCACCCATTCTAAAATAAACTAGCTGCTTCAACCAGACAACAGGGATAGAACCGCCCCTGGGCAATCACAGCTCCACCTAAGATTGCTCTTGCCACCAACACCCCCGCCCTAACACTGTCCGGACGAACCGGCAGTCGTCTAAAATAGGCTCCCATTTGATTTAGCCATCAGTGCCCCTTGACCGTATCTCCGCCCCTACCTAACCGTGGCTTCAAAGGACGTGTAATATACCGTCCCAGCCTCAGGATCTAGGAAACGTTAACCTACCCCCTTTGGGGAAAGTTAAATGGCATAGCAAACTGAACCCCCACCCCTAGCGGGGACACCACTAAAGCAACCAATGGTATGACCTTACATGGCCCTGCCATGCGACCCAGCGCACCTCGATGGCCAATTTTCCAGACTCCACCTCCGGGTGCTGTCACGCCGATCGCAAGTTGTTGGCCAAAGGGGAAACAACTATCAGCGGGCAATTGAATTCCAAAACCCCATCTGAAACCTGCATTAAACAGTACCGCCGCAACCCTGTCCGGGGTACATATTCAGGAAAGGCTGCACACTTTCCTACGGCCCCCTGAGTCGTCCCTCTGGTTACCGGGCTCCCCGGTACATTTTCCTCTTATGACTCACCCAGCGATTGTATGCGTTCCTCCACACCTTGAGCCTTCGTACTAACTTACCGATCCCTCCAAACTTGTAGGATCCCACGTTGAACTGCCAGCACACTCCCCATTTTCTGCCGGCCGGTGATCCCGAGGAGTGGCCACCTCCGACCCCCCTTGAAAATGGCATCAGCCTACCAAAGACTAATGTCCTTGTGCTCCCGCCGCGGGACGAACTGCCCTGCGTCAGCCCCTGTACCCGATAAGTTTCCCCATGGCGTCCATGTAACAGACCCATACCGAACCTTGCTCGGGGTTCTTTTCCCCAATTACCCCTCCCACCATGGCGAACACTGGTACCCAATTCGCAAAAGTCGTAGGAATCAAACGGAACCTCCTCTTCTCCTCGTCGTCTTAATTAGTATCATCTGGCTTCCTCTGTCCAGATTGAACTTCTCTAAGGGTCATAAGGAGAAATTCTCCACACATTCCCCTTTCCGCTTTTCTCCTTCCCTACCGTTTCATGTGAGCGACTCGTGGTCCACCGACTCAGACATACCTCGCCATCCGCTGCATCCACCAACCACCCGACGACGGCTCTAACAGACGGATCCGCAGACCCCTTTTCCGTGGTACTCACCTTCTCCCTCACTTCTTCCTGGAGGGCGATTGACCGTACTCGAGAAGGACCACTAAAATGCCCGCAGGCCCCCTAACTAGACCCCCTGTGCCGCCTAAAATATTCCTAGCCCATGAATTGAACTGTTAATGTCCTGGTGGGGTTCTGAACCAGTGACCCACATTATTTCTAGACCAGGGTGCTAACCCCTACACCACCCTGATTACTGGTCGGCCAGTAGCCGCCTTCGGCGGCGCTGGAGGCGCAGCCCTGCCCTCCCCACCAGATACAACCCCCCAATCAGCTTCATAAAAAGGCAACAGTAAATGCATTAATATGACTAGACTTACCGGCCTGTCTGGGAGTTCCCCCCACAGCCGTTGTACCGATCTCCACCGATGCGAGCTGGCGACTGGGCTCCTCCTCATCCTTCGACAGTTCACCTTCTGACCTGCTCACTTCCTCCTGCTGAGATAAAAACGGCAGACCCCCTGTGGAGGGACCCCTGGATGTCATGCCCCTCCGCCCGCCCGCAGTAACTGCCGCTGCCATCAGGCCGTCCCCCCAGCCCACCACGTCCCAGGCAGATGGGCCGGTCCCGGCACCCCTCCTGCCCCGCGACCGTCTGTTACTGCCTGGTGGCATCTGCTCACCCGCTGCGGTGCTTGCCACGCTGCCGGTCAGTCTCGCTGCAGCAGTCGACCCGTTCCCCTGTCCGTCCTCCCCCCTCGGCTCGTGCAGAGCTGCTGGGGGGGCTGTAGCTGAAAAACCTCCTGGGTGTAGAAACCCCCCTTCTGGCTGTACCTGTTTATTCTGGCGACTTTCCTCCCCTCGTACCTCGCTGCTGTGGGGGGGGGGCACCAGCCTGCTGCTTCATCCATCCTCCCATCTCTGCTGGGTGCATCCATCCATGTCCGTCCCTCTGCCTGATTTCCCCCCCGCTCGTCCAGAGCTGCAGGGGATTCCATGTCCTGGGAGTCTCCCCTAATAGAGCCTGGGGATGCGGCACCGTGTAGGCCCGTGGCCCGGCCTCCCGCATGGAGCCCACGGCGTGCGTTCCGCCTGGGCCCCCCGGAAGGCTCTGTCTGGGCTCTTTTGCTGAGGGCTCCTGGTTACCCTGAAAAGGGGCCTCGACTGACCTTGTAGCATAACTGCACACCGGCCTAGCGATCCGGCCGCGTGTGTCCATCCTGCCGACATCCGGTCCCACACGATCCTCCTGCTGTCCCCCTGCATCGGTGGTAGGCCCGCACGGCCGCGGCCCTGTCCTGTAGTCCGTCTGCCCCTCTTGTGGTGGACGCCGCCGTCATCAGCCTCTCCACGAGGTCCCGGCCACCATCTTGGAAGGGAAGAAACGAGGAGCAGTGTATAAAACTGCCTCCTCGTGTGTTGCCACCTTCCCGACTGAGGCCTTTAGTCCCGCCCCCTCTTTTTATACGGCCGCTCCCCCTGCTGCTTACAGGGCCAGCCCTGCCTGGCCACACCCCTTTTATCCTCCCTGTGTGTCACTAGGCACACTGTCATGTCCGGCCCTAAACTACCATTACCCTGCGTTTCATTCTCGTTCCGGCCCTCTCTTCTCTTGTGGTTTCATCGAGCTATATGGAAAAACTGTTTAGGTGTGAAGACACCTTGCTATCTCACGCCATTCTTTTCACTCTTCAGAAAGTCCAGGGTGACACTGTATTCTAAATGAAATCTAAATATAGATCACAAGCACATCTGACATCCTGCTAGCTATAAGCTCATTCTTTGAGGTTTTGTGGTTGTGATAGATCACATGCTAAAAAGAATTCAGTCAACATTTTGAAGAAATAATGTAAATAACATTTTTTGGGTGGATACTGATGAGTTAAATCACCTGACAGGGTTTCTCTTTTTCTTTGGTGGTCTGCACACCTTTTGTGGCCATTATAAGCGTTCCCCACTCTTCCTAATTTTTCATTTATTTTAGGAAAACACAAGAGAAAAGTGTGAGGACCATAAATGTCTGCTAGGTGGACAGGAATAGCACCAGGAATGATGGCAGGTAGATCCCCCACTCCCTGAGTTTTTGGGGGAAAAGATCTTGTACATACAGTGCAAATGACAGTTGTGTGGATTCTTTATGTCTAGAAGTCTAAATTTACAAAAAACAAGAAAAATAGCCCTGGGACTTTAGATGAGTTGAGAGAGGTTTAGCCAATGTCCACAGCAAACACTGAGACAAAATCAATTTATTTGTTTTAAAATGTTATGTAACAGAGCGGCAACAACAATGATTGTGAGTTACCCGGCATAGTAGCCAATGTACACAACACAGATGAAAGTAAATAAAAATACAAAGATTTATTACAAATGTTGTACATCCATGAGCAACAATAAAGCTTAAAAGTTGCTAGGTCAGTGAATACACATACACAATAAGAAAAGAAAATGTACATGCATGTGGACAGGGAAGTATGTAAACATAATACAGACATCAATAATACCCAGCATGTACTGGCATAAAACAAGCATCAATAAAGCCCTATGCATTTCGCGAGACCCTGCTCGCTTCTTCAGTCGCAGATGCATGAATGTTGTATCTGCAATGTAAATAATAAGATCAATCAATGTATGTTGTTGATAAATGGGGGCAGGCGGAATAATTGGCAAGAGAGGTCTGAAACAGACCTCATACTTACTGAAGGTCTGAGATAAATCGCCAAACGCTGGATATCAAAAAGGGCAGCCGTGTAGTGCATCCAGCTCGGGAGCTGAGGGGGTGGAACAAACAAAGGCCACAACAGGGGAACATCCAGAGGATCAGCATGGTCTGGATAGGGGTATTTCTCACTGCAGGTCTCCACTTAGCCCCTAAGAATCATGTCTGCAAGGATGCACATTCATCAGAGGGCATCATAATTGCAAAATTAGCTTAATGTATAAGGTTCTAAAATGTAATTTATATATACAAAAAGGTGTAAATAAATGAATTAAGCTTATATTAAGCTTAGAGTATGTTGGTAAGAAGGACTATCTGAAATATGGAATATGGTAAATGCATGAATGCAGACCAACATAGTTATAAAGCTGGTATGGGCAGAGAGACTACGGGGCAATGTAGAAATGATATAGATATTACATGTGTATAAAGACAATGTAACAAACCCAATAGGTGTCAAGAAAGTAGAAAAGTTGTACCTCAATGGAGTGAAAAATCCAATGGTTGTCAGTTTGTTCTTAGAGATGTGACTGCTGTATCCAATTGTCAAGTTGTCAATCAGAATCCCAGCCATGCTGAACATCTAGATATACCCACAAGGGCTTGAAGGTTACGCCCCCAGCGTCATGTACGGGCGGTGATGCATGAGCGTCCATAAGACATCCACCATCAAAGGGGGTGCACAGATGCAACAACCACCCAACTGTCCAGGATGACCCACACAGCCCACACCTCAATAACGTCAGGGAGACAACAGTGTATGGGCGTGGAAAACATGGCAGGTGGCCACCCCCCTTCAACAGACAGGGGAGGACAGCAAGAGATCAGGAACAGAACTCCCCTATGCACATCGCAGCCCCCAAGCTGGATGGAAACCCTTTTGCTGTTTGTCTTTTATGGCAGTGGTTTCCATCCAAGTATTTATTGTAATATAAAAATGATACACTCACATTTCGCAGATTGCAAATAAGCTTATCATAAAAGAGTACGGGTGCAGGTACAGGAGCGATGTATGTAGAAATGTCCACCATACATACATTGCTCCTGTACCTGTACTCTTTTAGTATAATTTTTTTTATACTACAATAAATACTACTTTTATAGAAGCGGTATTACGCTATGCAAGCCCTTTTTCTTTTTTCATTGCATTACATATATTACGAGGTACCCAGCCTCTGATCCTACATGAAGTATTGGGGTCCATTTTCCATATCTTATTGAAGTTCTGACCTCTGATGTTGGCCATTGCGGATCCAGGACCAGCTGCATCCATTGGGTCGTTTGAGCCTAACAAGCCTGTATGACTTGGGAGGTATATGCCTCTCCAAGTCATTATGATCTGGTAAGTCTCCTCCTATCTATGGTGGTGGTCTCTTCTGGCTATTTTTCCTTTTTAAGGGTCACATCTGAGGTTATATTTTCACGTTTATTATTGAATCACATTTGCACTTTTTAGTTGTATATTCTATTCAGGGCTGTTTATTTATGCACAGAGGTGTAGTTATTACACCATTCACATGTGGTTAAGTTCACAAAACAGTTTTTATTTAGAGGTGTTTGTGTATTGTAATAGATAATTTATCTTCATTTTGTATGAGTAGCACTGCACTTATTTACATGTATACCATTGTTTTTTGTGTACAGCTGTGCTGGCTGCTATTTTGTATTTTTTCACAGCGCAGTATATTTTTAAATTTTTTTCAGTTAGTGTGCTATAGTGTGCTATTCTGATTCTATTGTCAGTGTAGAATATCAGTTTTGTGTGCGTCTAAGGATAGTTCAGTATGAGTGTAGTGCGACCATTCATCTTTACATTAGTGTGAATGCAGTGGTTGTTCAGTCATTGTCAGTAGTGCGACCATTCATCTTTAACTACTTTAACCCGGCCAGTGTACATAAACGGCCAGGTGGGAGCTCTCTCCTTCTGACTGGACATTCCTGAAGGTCCTTCAGAAGGAGGGGGATTGCGCGCGTGCCCGCGCGTGCCTGCGCAGCGGCGCGTTCCCGATGCGCTCGTGTCACCCGGACACGCCGCATCTCGGATCGGTAGGAGGGCTCTGTGATTGGCCCTTCTGATCACATGACGGCCGTGTCCAATCACAGCCTTCATGTGATGTAAACAAACAGCCCGTTGCTAGGCAATCGGCTCTCCTCTCCTCACACGGAAGTCGTCGCTGAGGAGAGGAGAGCGGATCGCTGCAGCCGGCTGGTGATCAGTGAGTATGAGCTGTTTTTTACAGCTTTTTACTCACTGATCACCAGTCTAGTGTAAATCAGTGTAAACACACATGTCCCCACACACATGTCCCCAAAACACACATGTCCCCAAATAATAAAAACACATGTCCCCAAATAATAAAAACACATGTCCCCCACATATGTCCCACTAAAAACACATCCCAATGATTATCTGCACACATGTCCATGATCACCTGCACACATCTGTACATGATCATCTGCGTACATATGTCTGTGATCACATGAATCAATTATTATACACTTAATGGAATTTTTTTTACCAAAAACATGTAGCAGAATAAATTTTGGCTTAAATTTATGACAAAATTAGATTTTATTGGATTTCTTTTAAAATAGAAAGAAGAAAATATAGTTTTTTTTTCAAATTTCCGCAGTTTTTTCGCTTATATTGCAAAAAGAAACTGAGTCATAAATAAATACCACCAAAAGAAAGCTCTGTTTGTGCAAACAAAATGATAAAAATTTCATTTGGGTACAGCGTAGCATGACTGCGCAATTGTCATTGAAAGTGCGAGAGCGTTGAAAGCTGAAAATTGGGCTGGGAAGGAAGGGGGCGAAAGTGCCCTGTACTGGAGTGGCTAAATCAGTGTGAATGTAAGGATAGTTCAGTCATTGTGAGTTTAGTGCGACCTTTCATCTTTACATTAGTGTGACTGTAGGGATAGTTCAGTCAGTGTGAGTGTAGTGACCGGTTAACACAGTATATTTTATTGCGTTACTGCAAGTTTACGCTGTATAGTTCAGTGGGTTAGTTTAACGCCATATAGTTCTGTGCGTTAATTCAGGTTTAACCCTGTTTATTTCATTGCATTACTGCAAGTTAAATGCCATATAGTTCTGTGCGTTACTGCAACTTTAATGCCATATAATTCTGTGTGTTACTGCAAGTTTAACGCTGTATATTTCATCGCGTTACTGCAAGTTTAAAGCCATATAGTTCTGTGCTTTACTGCGAGTTTAACACCATATATTTCATTGCATTACTGCAAGTTTAACGGCATATAGTTCTGTTGTATTTAATTGCGTTACTGCAAGTTTAATGCCGTATATTTCATTGAGTTACTGCAATTTTAATGCTGTATATTTCCTTGTATTACTGCAAGTTTAACTCCATATAGTTCTGTGCATTCCTGCAAGTTTAACGCCATATATTTCATTGCGTTACTGCAAGTTTAACACCATATATTTCATTGCGTTACTGCAAGTTTACCACTGTATAGTTCTGTGCGTTACTGCAAGTTTAATGCCATATAGTTCTGTGCATTACTACAAGTTTAACAATGTATAGTTCTGTGCGTTACTGCAAGTTTAACGCTGTATATTTTATTGCGTTACTGCAAGTTTAACGCCATATACTTCTGTGCATTACTGCAAGTTTAACGCCATATATTTCATTGCGTTACTGCAAGTTTAACGCTATATATTTAATTGCGTTACTGAAAGTTTAACGCCAAATAGTTCTGTGCTTTACTGCAAGTTTAACACCATATATTTCATTGCATTACTGGAAGTTTAACGCCATATAGTTCTGTTATATTTCATTGTGTTACTGCAAGTTTAATGGCGTATATTTCATTGAGTTACTGCAATTTTAATGCTGTATATTTCATTGTGTTACTGCAAGTTTAGCGCCATATAGTTCTGTGCATTACTGCAAGTTTAACGCTGTATATATCATTGTGTTACTGCAGTTTTAACGGCGTATATTTCATTGCGTTACTAGAAGTTTAACGCTGTATATTTCCTTACATTACTGCAAGTTTAACGCCATATAGTTCTGTGCATTACTGCAAGTTTAACGCCATAAATTTAATTGCGTTTCTGCAAGTTTACCGCTGTATAGTTCTGTGCGTTACTGCAAGTTTAATGCCATATAGTTCTGTGCATTGCTACAAGTTTAACACTGTATAGTTATGTGCGTTACTGCAAATTTAACGCTGTATATTATATTGTGTTACTGCAAGTTTAACGCCATATATTTCATTGCGTTACTGCAAGTTTAACGCCATATATTTTTGTGCGTTACTACAAGTTTAACACTGTATAGTTCTGTGCATTACTGCAAGTGTAATGCTGTATATTTCATTGCGATATTGCAAGTTTAACGCAAAGTATGCTGCCCTTATGGCATTTGGAGTCACACCCACTGTAGGGGTTGCCCAGGTAGCGGGGAAAGAATTCCCTCTTCAAGAGCAGTGGGATATAGAAACTTTAATTCAGTTGCAGAACCGGGACCCTGATGAAGAGAAGGATAAGTGGATCAAATGTAATTCTGTCTAAAATCAGCAGGGCCTGTGGAGCTACAGGTGGTATCTACCCAGGAATTTGTACCCAGTTTTAGCACAACTGGCACATGGTGTCAGTCAACTTGCTAAGGGCGCAACGTGGCACTTACTGACTGCTATTGTATAGCACCAGAATTTAGTGCATTTGCAGCCAGGTTTTGTGCTTCATGTCTCACTTGTGCTCTGTACAATGCAGGAAGGCCTGTCCATGTTCCCCAAAAGCATTATCCTAAGCAGTGGTGGCCCATCCATAGGGGGCGCCCGGACGCCCCCCCCCCCCTCCTGTAGTCACCAAAAAATAATAATAATAGTGGGGACACAGATGTAAGGAGGGACTCCGCTAGGGACACAGATGAAAGGAGGGGCTCCACTGATGGGGACACAGATGTAAGGAGGGACTCCACTGACGGGGACACAGGTGTAAGGAGGGACTCTGCTGACGGGGACTCAGATGTAAGGAGGGACTCCGCTGACGGGGACACAGATGTAAGGAGGGACTTCGCTGGGGCACCTGATGTAAGGAGGGACTCCGCTGGGGGTATCTTATGTAAGGGCAGACTCCGCTGGGGGCACCTGATGTAAGGGCAGACTCCGCTGGGGACACCTGATGGCATCTGGTGGCAGGCAACGTGGCAAGTGACAGGCTCAGGGCTCCCACTGATTCTGCATTATGGTGAGTTGAATGATTTCATTTTATATTACAATTTAATAATAGAAATAATGTGCTTCAATCATCCTGACACTATAACAACCATGGTGCCGGGATGATTGAAGTGCTAACACCAGGTGTTTGGAGTATCTTTATCTTCTGATTGTTAAACTTTCTAAAATACACATATTTCTATTGTTGTGTAGGATCTGGGCCTGCTGTCCCTCCCTCTCTCCCTCCCTCTCCCTCCATCCCTCGTTCATCTCAGACGCTAACCTCACCACCTTAGAGCCACGCCCACTATTTCACTGAAACCACACCCATTTTCACCAAGTGGGAGGGGTCAAAAAGGAATGGTGGGGTCTGCTCTAGTATGTGTTGACATGTTTTCAGGTTGGCCTGAGTGCTGGTCGGTAGCTAAAGCAAATGCAAAAACAACAGCAAAGAAAATTTTGAATGAATTAGTTTGTAGATGGAGTTCCTGAAACTATTGAGAGTGACAGAGGAACCCATTTTACTGGGGAAGTAATGAAACAGGTAATGAAAGCCCTTCACATACAGCAACCTTTCTATACACCTTATCATCCACAAAGTAGTGGTTAAGTTGAGAGACTTAATGGAATTTTGAAAAACAGATGTGTAAAAATTTAAGGAGATACAGAAAAAGGATGGTTGGAAGCTTTGCCATTAGCCCTATATTCTGTACGAACTATCCCTAAACAGCCACATGGGCTGTCTCCTATGAGATTTTATTTGGAGGGCCACCCAAAACAGGGCTATATTTTCCCCAACAGTTGCAGGCGTCTCATTCTAGTCTGTTAGAATATGTTTAGATTTTGCAAAGAACATTGAATAAAATACATGAAGGTGTTTATAAATCTATCCCTGACCCAGATTCTGTTTCAGGTATTCACAGAATACAACCAGGTGACTGGGTGGTGGCCAAGTGACAAGTCAGAAAGCCGCTAGAACCAAAATTTGACGGACCACATTTGGTGCTTTTGACAACCAGTTTTGCTGTCAAGTTGGAAGGAAAGCCCACCTGGATTGATGATATCCTTTGAAAAAATTATGGTTTCTTTTCTTTTTGTTGTTTGTGAAAACTGAGACATGGAAAAATAACCCTTTCATCTAAATGTTAAAATTGTATGCAACCCATAGCAACACTAGTAACTGCTGGGTGTGTTCTCACTTACATCCCCAAACAGGAACAATAGCAATGCCTCTCAACTTCACTGATCTAAACAGGACCAGAAGGAAAGACATGTACGGAGCTGCAGTGAAAGGTAAGCGTAGTGCAGACATGACAGGGTGCAAGGGGTTACTGGGAGGTCAGTAAAAGGGGTTGGTATATTTACATAGGGGGGCTTACCTGATTGGAGTTCAGCAGTGGTGGGTGGAGTACAGGTCATTGGTGTGGTGGGGATCAAGGAAAGGTCACCAGTCCAGAGGCAGCAGGCAAGGAGAAACGTTGGGAACAGGACCCCTGAAAAAGATGAGTGGGTTAGAGCAATTGTGGGAGCAGCTTAGACAGGCAGCTGAACTACATGGCTCAGACTGGCTTCACAGCCAAATTGCAGCCAATTTACAGGGGGTAGGGCAGGGACCCCAGCCAGGTAGGGACCCCCCTTTGCGGCCTCGGAGGTCTATTCCTCCGGTGCGCCTGAGCCCAGATAATACCCCACGGACTCGACGCCGTATTGGGAGCCCCACTAGGGACCCTCCAGGCCCCTCTGCCAAGCGGACACCACGGTCGGCGGGCAGGGGCCCTGGGAGGAATCCCTGAAAACGGCAAAGTCCCAGGAGAGGGGGGGGGCACTCACCCATCTAGATCCTCTGCCCCCTCCAGGACCGTCCAAGCCGAGGGACAACAGGCGGCTGCTGCTGGCGATGCTCCGGTCGGGGCAGCCGTCCGACGTGGGAGGATGCGGTCCCCGGGTACCGGCCTTGTCGGTGAAGCGGCCGGTGACCTGCCACGTGTGGGCGCCATCTTGCCTCCTGGAGGAGGGCCAGCGCCATCGATCCAGCGGCAGTCGGGAGGCCACGCCTCCAGGCCCAAGTCCGGGTCTGGAAGGGATGGTCACTACAGCGCGTGCGCGAGCACGTCGACGGCGGCGCAGATGGATGACGTCAGCGGAACTGACGTCAGCGCCGACGGCCGGAAGTCAGCAGAAGAAGATGGCGGCCGCCATCGGAACAACCAGGAAGAGGGTCGGAGGCGGCCTGGGGTGCCTAGCGGAGCGGCACAGAGGCCTGGGACGGCGACCGGAGGACGAGATGACAGCAGCTGCGAGGAAGGAGAGCTGATGGAGGAGGAAGAAGACCCGCGGGAGCAGCGAGCGGTGCGGCTGGTGGGCCATCCAACCTACGGCAGCCAGGTAGGACACGGGGTGTCACTGGGCATCTGGGGGGGGTGGGGGGTGCATGCACAGATGTGGGGGGAGCGGGCACGGTGTTGGGGGGTCAAGGGGGGGAGGGGGGGTGTTGGATGTGCTCAAGGCATTACTACAGAGGCTGGGAGGCGGGTCAATGCAGGCAGCTGCCCCGACTAACCCCTGGGTGCCCCCCACTACCACACCGCAGGAGACAGGGCCCAGGCAGGGGGCGAGGATCACGACGGAAACACAGACGGAGACAGCGAGGGACAAAGCCAGTGCTGCGCGGGACAAGGAGGAGGACAAGGAGAAGGACAAGGACGGCGATAAGGAGAAGGAAGCTAACAAAGATAAGGATGCTGAAAAGATTCGGTTAGCGGATGCGGCCCGCTGCGAGGTTTATGTTTGTTTTGAGGGACCGCTGGGGGCGCATTTGAAAAAAGAGGTTAGGGAGAAGATCTGGAAGGACGAATTTGTAGAAATTTTTTCTTTACTCCCGTTAGGAAAATTTAATTTGGACAGGGTCAAGCCCGACGAGAGCAAAAAGGAGGAGGAGGAGAAGCGTAGGTATAGGCTGATTCCTCGCACCTTCTCTAATTGGCTGCAGGCATTCGCGATCCTGGCAAGTGTGATTGGGGAGAAAGCGCCGGAACATTGTTCGGCTCTCTTCTGTTACCTGGAGGCGATTAGCGAGGCCTATAGGGTTTATGGGGGGTTGGCGTGGCTCCGCTACGACGAGCAGTTTCGCCAGCGAAAAGCGGTGCGTCCGGCCATTAGATGGGACCATAAGGACATCAGCCTGTGGATGAAGTTGATGACTTCTCCCCGGGCTGCGGGACAGTTTTTTCAAGGGGGGGCCGGCGGCGCTTCCTCAGCAGGATCGCCGGCCCCAAAAAAGAAAGGGGTGTGTTGGCAGTTTAATGACGGAACATGTAAGTTTGGGAACTCCTGTCGTTACAAACACGAATGTTCCGGTTGCAGTGCGGCACACCCTTTCTCCAGATGTTTCCGAAAAAAATCGCTCAGGAGATTTCACTGGAAAAAGGGACGACGCCAGTGAAGCTGGAAAGGATGCTGCCTTTCCTAAGTAGGTACCCCGACCCTGGCGGCTGCCAGGTTGCTGGAAACGGGTTTTAGGGAGGGGTTTAGGATTCCGAGCGTATTAGGTGAGGTTCCGCCAATTTCGGATAATTTGAGGTCGGCTTTAAAACATACGGAAGTGGTGTCAGGTAAATTGGGGAAGGAGGTGGCGCTCGGCCGGATGGCCGGTCCATTTGCCGTCCCTCCGGTGTCCAATTTGGTAGTTTCTCCTTTAGGAGTAGTACCCAAGAAGGAACCGGGGCAATTTAGGATGATTCACCACTTGTCGTACCCAAAAGGGGGCTCTGTAAACGATGGTATTGACCCGCAAGCTTGTGCGGTAACCTATACATCGTTTGACGCAGCGGTATCATGGGTGAGGAAGTATGGACAGGGGGCCTTGATGGCAAAGACAGACGTAGAGGCAGCGTTTAGGTTGTTGCCAGTTCACCCCCAGAGTATGCATTTGCTGGGTTGTTATTGGCAAGGAGCGTACTTCGTCGATCGCTGTTTGCCCATGGGCTGTTCGATTTCATGTGCCCTGTTTGAAACTTTTAGTTCATTTTTTGAATGGGCAGTTAGAGAGACGGCGGGGGTGAATTCTGTCATCCATTATCTGGACGACTTCCTTTGCGTCGGCCCTCCGGGATCCCGCGGATGCGGGACCTTGTTGGGGACTCTTCAGTATCTGGCGGATAGGTTCGGTATTCCTCTAGCGGCGGACAAAACGGAGGGCCCGACTTCGGAGCTGGTGTTCTTAGGAATTACGATTGATTCCGTGGCGATGGAGTGTAGGCTGCCGGAGACCAAGGTGGTGGCATTGCGGCAGGAAGTCAAGGAGGCACACGGAAGAAGGAAATTGAGGTTGAAGGAAGTGCAATCACTCCTGGGCAAATTAAATTTTGCCTGCAGGATTATCCCGATGGGGCGTGTGTTTTGCAGGAGACTGGCGGCAGCAACGGCGGGGGTTAGGATGCCCAACCATTTTATCAGGTTGTCAGAGGAGTTGAGGGAAGATTTGAGAGTATGGTACTCGTTCCTGGTGGAGTTTAATGGGCGATCAATGATGTTGGAGGGACCAGTCAGCAACGCTGACTTGGAACTGTTTACTGACGCGGCGGGTTCTGCGGGTTACGGGGCTTATTGCCAAGGGAGTTGGAGTGCAGGGCCTTGGCCGGAGGAGTGGAGAGAAGCGGGTTTCTTGAAGAACCTGGCACTGCTGGAGCTCTTCCCCATACTGCTGGCGGTGTGGTTATGGGGGGATAAGCTGGCAAATAGGAAGGTGAGGTTCAATTGCGACAACATGGGGGTGGTGGTGGCCATTAATAACATTTCAGCCTCATTCTCCCCAGTAGTTAGATTGTTACGGCAGTTGATACTCTGTTGTTTGAAATTGAACGTGTACATGTATGCGGTTCACATCCCGGGGATCGAGAATAAGTTAGCGGATGCTCTGTCTCGTTTCCAGTGGGAGGAGTTCCGCAGACTGGCTCCGGAGGCAAACGCGACAGGGGACCCGTGCCCGCCGGATCTATGGAGGATTGCGTTGGGATCGCCGATGGATTGATTATGCAGTCGCTCAGCGAGAGTACTAGGACGGCGTATCACAGAGTGTGGAGTGAATGGTCCGCTTGGTTGGTAGAGGTAGGAGGGTCGGAAGACCCCGGGGTATTTGGTACATTGGGTATTGTGCTTCATTTGCGGTAACTACGTGAAGGGGGTGTCGGGCACGGCTATTAGTAAGAAGGTATCAGCTTTGGCATTTAGGTTTCAGTATAAAGGGCTGCCTGACGCGACCAAGAATTTTTTGGTCAGAAAAGCATTGAGGGGTTATAGGAGGGGTCTAGTGCAGAGGGACTCCAGGCGCCCCATTTCGTTTGCCGTGTTGAACATTGTATTGGAACAGGTGAAGAAGGTGTGTTCTACAGTTTTTGAGAAAAAACTTTTCCGAGCTGCCTTCCTGTTAGCATTTTTCGGGGCATTGAGAATTGGGGAGCTGGTGTCACCATCAAAATTCATTCCAGGTGGTTTGAGGTTTGGGGACGTTACGTTGTCACAGTCAGCAGTAGTGTTATGGGTCAGGAGGTCAAAGACGGACCAGCTGGAAAAAGGGGCATGGGTCGAGCTTTTTTCAGGTTCAGAGCCACAGGTATGCCCGGTAGCAGCGGTGGGCCAATTTTTGAGGGCGCGCCCAGTAGGGGAAGGGGCCTTCTTGATTCATGAGGATGGCTCGTGTTTATCCAGGTATCAGTTCACAGCTGTACTTAGGAAATGCTTGGAGGCAGGGGGCATACCCCCAGGTGAGTATGCGAGTCATTCTTTCAGGATTGGCGCGGCCACGGAGGCTTCCAGGTGGGGTCTACCGGTGGAGGTTATACGCAAGATTGGCAGATGGGAGTCAGCACGTTACCAAGTATACATTCGCCCCCACCTGGTGTAATGATGGGGGGGTTAGGGGGTAGTGTGTGGGTTTTAGGTGTTTTATGTGATTCGTTTATTGGTGTTAGATCTCAATCTCTTATGTTTTTCAGCCCCTGTGTGTCTCATATGGATCCTGGGACATTCGTTTGTGTTCTGGGGTGCTAGAAGGGCAGATGTACGGCCGGACGGCAGACAGCTCAGGATGTCCAGGGAGGAAGGCAGGATTCGGTGGATCGGGGTCCCGGGCATGAGGTGGAACAGGGTGTTACCAGAGGTCCACAGGTTTGCAGGATTGGATCGACCTCCGGACGTTCTGGTCTTGCATGTGGGGGGCAATGACTTGGTGGTCCGACCCATGCGTCAGATAATCAAGGACGTACAGTGGGACTTTATTAGGCTCAGCACCTCTTTCCCCGACATGATCATAGTATGGTCAGATATTGTGGCCCGCATGTCGTGGAGAGGGGCCCGCTCCTGGGAGAAGATCAACAAGACCAGGATAAAGGTCAATAAAGAGGTTGGCAGGTTTATAGCCAGAAACGGAGGCATAGTGGTCAGACACCGGGACCTAGAGGTAGATACTTGGAGGTACCTTAGGGGAGACGGAGTTCACCTCAACCCTGTTGGGATTGATTTGTGGTCTCTGGGCTTGGAAGAAGGCATCAGGAGAGCGATGCAGGTGTGGCGGCTGGCACAAGTGTATGGTGTCACACTTGTCCCGCGGTGGCGTTTTGGTTTTTCCTTGACGACAGTTAACCACTTGCCGACCGCCCCATGTAGATATACGTCGGCAGAATGGCACGTACAGGCAGAACCACGTACCTGTACGTGCCATTCTTCAGGCGGTTGGGGGGTCCGATCGGACCCCCCTCCGCCGGCGGGGACGGTCGGCATCGCTTCAGGAGCGATCCGGGACGAGGGGACGGCCAGTGGTTTCTGGCCACCCCCTCGCGATCGCTCCTGGCGAATGAAAAGCTTCCCCTTCCTGTCTATTGTATAGACAGGAAGGCGGAAGTGATGTCACGCTCGGTGCGCCGGTCTATGTGACCGGAACGCCGAGCAGAGAAGATGTAAAGGTTAGTGCACAAACAGTACACTGACACCAGTACACATAGGCACACAATCCACCCCCCTGTCACCCCCAGATCACCCCCCAGATCACCCCCTCCCCCCCCAGTCACAGTGTCACTGATTGCAGTGATCATTTATTTACTGATCACTGCATTTAGTGTCAGTGTGACTGTAATAACTGTCAGGGCAGTTAGTTTTAGGTCCTAGGTAGCCCCCTACCCCCCCCTAATAAAGGTTTAACCCCCTGATTGCCCCTAGTTAACCCCTTCACCCCCTTTTGCCAGTGTCACTAAGCGATCGTTTTTCTGATCGCTGCATTGTGTCGCTAGGTAACCATTTTTTTTTTATTTTAACCGCCATGTTTTATATAGGTTCATAAATAGTTTTATAGGTCAGGTACCCCCATATTACAACCTAAATAAAGGTTTTAACCCCCTGATTGCCCCTAGAGTTAACCCTTTCACCAGTAATCACCGTATAACTGTCACTGGTGACGCTGGTTAGCCAGTTAGTTATTTCGTTATTTAGGTTCCCCGTCAGGTTTTTATATAGCGTCAGGTACCCCCATATATTACCTAATAAAGGTTTAACCCCCTGATTGCCCCTAGTTAACCCTTTCACCCCCTTTTGCCAGTGTCACTAAGCGATCGTTTTTCTGATCGCTGCATTAGTGTCGCTAGGTAACCAGTTTTTTTTTAGGTTAACCGCCATGTTTATATAGGTTCATAAATAGGTTTATAGGTCAGGTACCCCCATATTACAACCTAAATAAAGGTTTTAACCCCTGATTGCCCCTAGAGTTAACCCTTTCACCAGTGATCACCGTATAAAATGTCACTGGTGACGCTGGTTAGCCAGTTAGTTATTTCGTTATTTAGGTTCCCCGTCAGGTTTTTATATAGCGTCAGGTACCCCCATATATTACCTAATAAAGGTTTAACCCCCTGATTGCCCCTAGTTAACCCTTTCACCCCCTTTTGCCAGTGTCACTAAGCGATCGTTTTTCTGATCGCTGCATTAGTGTCGCTAGGTAACCAGTTTTTTTTTGTATTACTGTTACGGGTGACGCTGGTTAGTTAGCTTGTTTTTTATACTGTCAGGGCACCCGCCATTTATTACCCAATAACGGTTTAACCCCCTGATCGCCCGGCGGGTGATATCAATTAGGTTTTAGGGTCAAATAAGGTCTGCGTCGCCCCAGGTTAGTGCCAGTACCGCAAACACCCACGCGCAAAGCATACACCTCCCTTAGTGGTATAGTATCTGAACAGATCAATATCTGATCTGATCAGATCTATACTAGCGTCCCAGCAGTTTAGGGTTCCAAAAAAACGCATTGTTAGCGGGATCAGCCCAGATACCTGCTAGCACCTGCGTTTTCCCCCTCCGCCCAGCCCAGCCCAGCCCACCCAAGTGCAGTATCGATCGATCACTGTCACTTACAAAACACTAAGCACACATAACTGCAGTGTTCGCAGAGTCAGGCCTGATCCCTGCGATCGCTAACATTTTTTTTTTGTGGTAGCGTTTTGATTCAGTCGCTAACAGTCAGGAGCTTTTTTACCTGTGAATCTCAAAAAAATAAAAAAAACAAAAATAGTTGTCGTTTTATTGTTCTCTCTCTCTCTCTATTGTTGCTCTTTTTTTACTCCATTCTATTCTGCAATGTTTTATTATGTTTTATCATGCTTGCTTTTCAGGTATGTAATTTTGTTTACTGTGTTTTAGTGTTAAGCATTTTTTTGTTTTCAGGTGCGCCATTCAGTTGCAGCGCGGATTTATTTATCTTGACAGCAACAGCGTTTGCTCCCACGATACATAAAGCCGCGACTCCAACGCTGTAGGAGGTGATTTCACCACCACAGTTAAAAAAAAGAGCATATGTGCCGAAGCATGGGGGCAGCAGGGGGGGCGGAGGAGCGATTGGCTCCTAATGCCACGTACATACGGTCGAAATTCCGACCGTGTGTACACGGCATAACTTTTGCGGGAGGATGCCCCCATGCATCGGCATATATAAATGGTGCATGTATGCCCATCATTAGAAGTGGGTGGATGAAGGGAGGTATTCTAATGGTGGGCATACCCACCAATCAATCTCTTTTTTTCGTTCAGCCAAGAGGCTGCATGAAAAAAAAAAAGATTACAATATATGTCCAGTATGTTGCTGGACTTTGAATGGTTATACCAGAATGATGCCTGCAGGTTTAGGTATCATCTTGGTATCATTCTTTTCAGCCAGTGATCGGCTTTCATGTAAAAGCAATTCTAGCGGGTAATTAGCCTCTAGACTGCTTTTACAAGCAGTAGGAGGGAATGTCCCCCCTCCCGGATATAAACCGCGCCATTGGGAAATTGGGAAAGCATTTTATCACACCAATCTTGGTGTGGTCAGATGCTTTGAGGGCAGAGGAAAGATCTAGGGTCTAATAGACCCCAATTTTTTCAAAAAAAGAGTACCTGTCACTGCCTATTGCTATCATAGGGGATATTTACATTCCCTGAGATAACAATAAAAATCATAACAAAGAAAAAAAATGGAAGGAACAGTTTAAAAATAGAATAAAAAAGCTAAATAAATAAAAAAAAAACTAAAAAAAAAAAAAAAAAGCACCCCTGCCCCCCCTTCTCTTGCGCAAAGGCGTACACAAGCGTTGGTCTGGCGTCATATGTAAACAGCAATTGCACCATGCATGTGAGGTATCACCGCGAAGGTCAGATCGAGGGCAGTAATTTTAGCAGTAGACCTCCTCCGTGAATCTAATGTGGTATCATGTAAAGGCTTTTAAAGGCTTTTAAAAATGTATGTAGTTTGTCGCCACTGCGTGTTTGTGCGCAATTTTAAAGCATGTCGTGTTTGGTATCCATGTACTCGGCCTAAGATCATATTTTTTATTTCATCAAAAATTTGAGCAATATAGTGTGTTTTAGTGCATTAAAATAAAAAAAAGTGTATTTTTTCCACAAAAAATGCGTTTGAAAAATCGCTGCGCAAATACTGTGTGGAAAAAAAAAATGCAACACCCACCATTTTAATCTGTAGGGCCTTTGCTTTAACAATATATATAGTGTTTGGGGGTTCAACGTAATTTTCTTGCAAAAAAAAAAATATGTTTTCATGTAAACAAAAAGTGTCAGAAAGGGCTTTGTCTTCAAGTGGTTAGAAGAGTGGGTGACGTGTGACATAGGCTTCTAAATGTTGTGCATAAAATGCCAGGACAGTTCAAACCCCCCCCAAATGACCCCATTTTGGAAAGTAGACACCCCAAGCTATTTGCTGAGAGCAATGTTGAGCCCATTAAATATTTTTTTTTTTTGTCCTAAGAGATTGAATAATGAAAAAAAAAAAATATATATATTTTTTTTACAAAAAGTTGTCACTAAATGATATATTGCTCAAACATGTCATGGGCATATGTGGAAATACACCCCAAAATACATTCTGTTGCTTCTCCTGAGTACGGGGATACCACATGTGTGGGACTTTTTGGGAGCCTAGCTGCGTACGGAACCCCAAAAACCAAGCACCGCCTTCAGGCTTTCTAAGGGAGTAATTTTTTTATTTCACTTCTCACTGCCAATCACAGTTTCGGAGGCCATGGAATGCCCAGATGGCATAAAACCCCCCAAAATGACCCCATTTTGGAAAGTAGACACCCCAAGCTATTTGCTGAGAGGTATTGTGAGTATTTTGCAGATGTCGCTTTTTGTCACAAAGTTTTGAAAATTGAAAAAAAAGAAAAAAAAAAATTTTTTTTCTTTACTTTCTTCATTTTCAAAAACAAATGAGAGCTGTAAAATACTCACCATGCCTCTCAACAAATAGCTTGGGGTGTCTACTTTCCAAAATGGGGTCATTTGGGGGGGTTTTGTGCTATTTTGGCATTTTATGGCCTTCGAAACTGTGATAGGTAGTGAGGAGTGAAATCAAAAATTTGCACCCTTAGAAATCCTGAAGGCGGTGCTTGGGTTTCGGGGCCCCGTACGCGGCTAGGCTCCCAAAAAGTCCCACACATGTGGTATCCCCATACTCAGGAGAAGCAGCAAAATGTATTTTGGGGTGCAATTCCACATATAACTATGGCATGTGTGAGCAATATATCATTTAGTGACAACTTTTTGAAGAAAAAAAAAATTATTTTTTATTTTTGTCTTTATTCAATCACTTGGGACTAAAAAAAAAAATATTCAATGGGCTCAACATGCCTCTCAGCAAATAGCTTGGGGTGTCTACTTTCCAAAATGGGGTCATTTGGGGGGGTTTTGTACTTCTCTGCCATTTTAGCACCTCAAGAAATGAAATAGGCAGTCATAAATTAAAAGCGGTGTAAATTCCAGAAAATGTACTCTAGTTTGTAGACGCTATAACTTTTGCGCAAACCAATAAATATACGCTTATTGGCATTTTTTTTACTAAAGACATGTGGCTGAATACATTTTGGCCCAAATGTTTGACTAAAATTGAGTTTATTAGATTTTTCTTATAACAAAAAGTAGAAAATCTCTTTTTTTTTCAAAATTTTCGCTCTTTTTTCCGTTTATATCGCAAAAAATAAAAATCACAGAGGCAATCAAATACCATCAAAAGAAAGCTCTATTTGTGGGAAGAAAAGGACGCAAATTTCGTTTCGTTACAAAATTGCATGACCGCACAATTACCAGTTAAAGTAGTGCAGTGCGAAATTGAAAAAAGACCTCTGGTCCTTAAGCTGACAATTGGTCCGGGGCTGAAGTGGTTAAAGGGACTCAGTTAAGAGGAGTTATTCAAAATGTAGGACCCATCACAGGTATGGAGTCCGCCCGGGTGGTCTGACAGTTGGCCAGACTCACAGGTTAATCTGTTGGGGGGTCTGTGGTCAGTTGGCAAGTCCCCGAGGCGAGTCTGCGGCTGGGGAGGTTGCCAACAAACGGGATTACAGGCTCAGTTGCAAGTGGTCGTCAGGGATCAGGAAATAATACGTTTTATTAGCTGGATGAGGAGTGTAAGAAAAGGTAAAAAGTTTTCAATGGTTTAGAAGTTAATAAAGTTTTATTGTTTGAGTTATTTTTAAATAAAAGGCCGAACAGGCCATTTACATCCAGCAGGTGTCAGTGTTTTTGTTATCTTTATTATAGATGCATAAGTATAATGGGTACATCTGTGGGTCAGGGCAGTAAGTCATCTGGCTACCCTAGTCAAGACATGTACGGAGCTGCAGTGAAAGGTAAGCGTAGTGCAGACATGACAGGGTGCAAGGGGTTACTGGGAGGTCAGTAAAAGGGGTTGGTATATTTACATAGGGGGGCTTACCTGATTGGAGTTCAGCAGTGGTGGGTGGAGTACAGGTCATTGGTGTGGTGGGGATCAAGGAAAGGTCACCAGTCCAGAGGCAGCAGGCAAGGAGAAACGTTCCCGCCTGCCCGCCCTATTGGTAGGGTGAGATGGTACGTTGGGTTGGAAAAGCCAGGGTTGGCGTTTTGGTTTTTCCTTGACGACAGTTAAAGTGACTCAGTTAAGAGGAGTTATTCAAAATGTAGGACCCATCACAGGTATGGAGTCCGCCCGGGTGGTCTGACAGTTGGCCAGACTCACGGGTTAATCTGTTGGGGGGTCTGTGGTCAGTTGGCAAGTCCCCGAGGCGAGTCTGCGGCTGGGGAGGTTGCCAACAAACGGGATTACAGGCTCAGTTGCAAGTGGTCGTCAGGGATCAGGAAATAATAAGTTTTATTAGCTGGATGAGGAGTGTAAGAAAAGGTAAAAAGTTTTCAATGGTTTAGAAGTTAATAAAGTTTTATTGTTTGAGTTATTTTTAAATAAAAGGCCGAACAGGCCATTTACATCCAGCAGGTGTCAGTGTTTTTGTTATCTTTATTATAGATGCATAAGTATAATGGGTACATGTGTGGGTCAGGGCAGTAAGTCATCTGGCTACCCTAGTCATGGCTCATACAATGAGCACAGATCAGTAACTTTGATGGTTCCAAAACAGATAGACATTACATGCCCGTTTAACACTAAATGTAAACGATTGGGCAATTCAGATTGCACTGGAGCAAAGATTACAGTTTATGGAGGAAACTATGGTCAATATTATTATATCCCAGATCCAAAACTAAATAGAGCCCTTTATAGCAGTGGTCATCAACCCTGTCCTCAGGGCCCACTAACAGGCCAGGTTTGCAAGATAACTGAAATAGATCACAGGTGATATAATTTTCTGCTCAGTGATTGCAGTATTCTAGTCTGCATCTCCCCAAGGTAAAACATAAAACCTGGCATGTTAGTGGGCCCTGAGGACATGTTGATGACCACTGCTTTATAGTACAAATTGCTCGCAGTTCCCAATATGTGAAAATATTGGTTACCTGAGATTCCATGTCATTGTTTCCATTTTTTTTAGGCACAGGTATACCATCTATACGTAAAGGGTTATATTATATATGTGGAGTTAAAGCTTATGCCTGTCTTCCTACTAATGTTACAGGTACATGTTATATTCAGGGCCGTCTTTAATATTGATTGGGCCCTGGGCAAAAATATTCTTGCCCCCCCCCCCATGCAATTTCACTCTCCGCCTGCTCTGAGAAATACAATAAATAGCAGCTAGACTGAAAATCAGTTTGCTGGATCAGATCAGGCATGTCATTACCGCTCACTGACTGGTTGCTAGAGGTTACAGCACACATTACGGCTCACTGATTAGTTGCTAGAGGTTACAGCACATGGTTTCTGCTTTTTGATTGGTTGCTAGAGATTACTATATAGTAATACTGCTCACTGTTTGGTTGCTAGAGGTTAATGCACATCATCTCCTCACTGTCTGCACACCATGGACTGGAGAGGTGAGCGGACCCATCAATAGACAGAAAACTCCTAGGGATCCTAGAACCCCTGGGATCAGTGGCAGTGCTGGGGGGAGCTGAGGGTGTGATCAATGACAATGCAGATTTTTTTACTGACTACCAATATAAAGAGGAGTTTCAACATTGGTCACCAATGTAATAAGGGTTTACACTGACCACTAATGTAATAGAAGCATTCACAGTAACCACCAATGTAACTAGAGATTTACACTGACCACTAATGTAAGGTGAACATTCACACTGATCACTAATGTAAGGTGAACATTCACACTGGCCACTAGTGTGAATGGAGGGATTCTACACCAAGCCCCATTATAATGAGAAGATTTACACTGACCACCAATGTAACTGAGACATGTATCCTGCGTTCAGATTTGTGTGTGCCGGGAACGCATGCAAAATCGCTTTCCTGACACCACATAAACATGCTTCCCTTTAGCAGATACACAGCAGTACCATTAATTGTTAGTGACACCCTCACAAATCTGCTGATATGTGCCTTGGCACCGTGTGATTTTGAAAAAGTGTTAGGGACTTTCTTCCGCATTTGTAGTGCATAGAGCAGCCCATTGAAATGAATGGGCTGCCCTACATTTGCATCCACGTACACATTTCCACATCTTTATTACATTTTGTTAATAAGCACCCATTATTTATGGGTGGCCAACAAGGAGAGGCAGACATTACCATGGCACTGTAGGGGCCAGCAGCATATGTGTCCACAGGCAAAGGTGGACATGGTCAGTCCTCAGGCAGGACATTATTTCCTTTGTTTAGTGATGTTGCCCACAGCATGCAGAGGAGGTGGTGGACTGGCTTACTAAACCATCCTTATCCTCCTCATCCTCTGGCACCCAAGCAGAGACTAGTGCGCAGTCCACTGCAACTGCCAGAGTGGCTAAACCTACCACCTTGTCCACAGCTATTCCTGCCATACCCCCAGCATCAGTGAGGGTGAGGCACAACACTAATGAGGCAGCCATCATGGAAGAGTACAGAGCAGCCACCCTATACCTTTTGAAGCTGTTATCTCCCAGCCCACTTCCCACAGCTCAGCTGTCTGGGCCTTTTTTAGCACACGTGCAGCTGATCACACTGTTGCAATTTGTAAACTTTGTCTCAAGCACATCAAGTATGGCAAAAACACCAGCCATTTGGGTACCACATGCTTGACAAGGCACTTAAACTCCCACCACTCAGCCCATTGGCAAGAGCACCTGAAAACCGCACAAAAGGGATGAAATTCTGTTCCTCCTCCTTACTCACCTCATTCTACCCCCGCTATACCTCATGACCTCTCAGAAGCCTCCCTGACAGAGATGATGGTATATCGCAAGGTGTCCCAGGACCTTGCAGCACATCTGCCAGTAGCACACCACCAGCTGCAGACTATAGCCGGCAAACTTTTCTGCCCCATCTGCTGCAGTGGAAAAAAAATACAGTCACTGCCACCCACATGCCCAGCGTCTAAATGCAAGCTTGTCAAAGCTGCTGGCTTTACAACTTCTGACTTTCCATCTGCCCCTTTTGTGAATTTGCAAGGTCCATGTTACTGCTGGCACAGGGTCCAGCAAGCATGGTCAGGGACGATATTAAATTAACAGCGCACTGGGTAACTCTGTTTGAAACTCGGAAGGATGCAGGACAGGGCTCAGTGCTGCAGCTTGTTGTGCTGCCATATCTCCATACAGCTAGTGGGGATGATGTGAGATTGTCAGCTCTACCCCCTTCTCCTCCTGTCCTCCATGCCCTCCTCTGCTGAATCATCCTATGAACCACAAGTACCCCTTAAACATTCAAGAGGCTTTTCAATGAGTAAGGCTAAAAAGTGGCATGCAGTGCTTCAGCTGGTGTGTCTAGGGGTCAGGACCCATACCAGAGCACAGATTCTTGCAGATCTGCCGGGGCATGCCCAGAGGTGGTTCATGCCACACCAGCTGGAGCCAGGAATGGTGGTGTGTGATAATGGCACAAACCTCCTGTCAGCCCTTAGACAGGGAAAGTGCATGGGTTCCCTCATGCTTCAAAGCTGTGCGAAAGCACCCAAGAATACGTGGCATCCAGGAAAAGGATCACTATTAGTTGGCAACCCTCCTTGACCACGTTACAATGGGAAAGTCTCAGAACTCATCCTGTCCCAAAGAGTGCAGAAAATGAAATCTCTTGAGGACACCTTAAAGAGGAGTTTATATAATGCTTTTCCCGACTTTGGTAGGTTACAGTGTCATGGAAAACATTGTTTTGAGGCTTCTGTTGGTCAAGAGAGAAGCGATGGAGAAGGGGCCCTCCTAAGTAATGCATTTTACTATTTTTTTTAGTCCTCGGTGCCCAGGACTGTCAGCTTCCACATCCCATCGGCAGCATTTGCATCATATTGTGGACGATTATCTAGGGGCGAAAACAGAGATGGAGAGCTTTCCAGTTGATGATCCACTGGGTTACTGGGTCATTAGAATAGACCACTGGTCAGAACTTGCCCAGTATGCAATTGAGCAGCTGGGCTGCCCTGCATCCAGTTGGCATTTAGTGCTGTTGGAGGTTTTGTTACTGATAATAAAGCGTGTCTGTCCACAGACTCCATGGACCATCTGACATTTATCAAAATAAATCAGTCCTGGATTATCAGCAGCTATGAGGCCCCTGATTTCGATTCAGTTTCAAGCCGGGAACCCTACTACGCATGGATGCGGCTCCGCTTCTCTCTCCTACTGGCCCAGCGACAGGGGGAAGAGGAGGAAGCCTAGCCGTGAAGTCAATATCCGCGGCTGTGGCTTCCGGAAATGGGAAAGGCATACCTGTCAAAGACAGGTATCCTGTCCCCCCTCCTCCGGTGCAAATTGTGGCACAGGAGGGGGGAACAAATTAGCGGCAGTTCCACTTTTGGCTTTAAGTGTTTTTGGAATGTGGAATCGCTGCAAGTCTTCTAGGCTGCCTAGCATTGTGGGTATTGATTTCCTCTGGTAGAGTTTTCTTGGTGTAGGTTTAATGGGCACAATAAACACCCAAAGACCAATTTTTCTGCACCTGTTTGACAGGTGCATAAAGTTTACATTTTTGACAGCAAGGCCAACTCTTGCTTTTATCATCAGAGGACCTCTATCATGTACCTGGTGCTGGAGGCCAATGGAGTGAGAGGGCTTCCCTGACTAAGTTTAAGACCCCCTGAGGGTGAAAACAGAAGAGGTCAGGCCCAAAGTAGCACGGGTCGCCTGCTGGACTGTGTGCAGGAGGTTCCATAGTACAGCTGGTGTGCTGGCATAGAATCAGCAGACAGGTGGTGCCCATGAGGTGTTGCAGTACTGAGATAATGCTTAGACTGAAGCGTGGTCAGAAGGAAAACTAGGTCAGGAGCCATATAACAGAAACAAGGGGGGGGGCACCTCTCTAAGTGTAGTATTAAAACAGTATCATTTATTGCACAAGATTATAAAACACAAGATATAAGTGGGAGTCATGCTCATCATAAGTATGTAGTCCTGGCAGTTTTATTGCGTCCCACAGGCTCCTCGCACGATCCGGGTAGCTGGGAAAGGTTCTGGTGTGATGTTGTGCTGAATAGCTGTACATTCAGGAAAACCAGGAAGTAGTCAGCTCCATGCTGTCCAGCTTGAACAGGAAGTGGAAATTATGTCACCATCAGGGGGCAGGAGGAAGTGGTCAGGACAGTCTCTGTGGAATGAAAAGCTACGCGCTCGGAGCTCACAGCTCCTTCTACTGGCCTCTTTACTTTCACTATGTCAGGAGCCAGGTGGGTATCAGAGTGGACGTGGTCAGGTGATTATCCAAGGTCAAACACAAGAAGCAAGCAAGGGACAGGTCAAGGACAAGCAGGGTCAGTAACATGAGTCGCAGGAACAGGAATATCAAGGAGATAAAACACTGGAGGAACCGAAGATCAGCAACTGCAGCCACTGATAAGCTTTCTTATAAAGGCCCATGTGGAGTGCTGGTAGAGATGTTGGGTCCTAGAGTCCTTCTCCTGCCTTTGGTGCCCTGACAAGTGCTGGTAGAGATGCTGGGTCCTAGTGCCCTTCTTCTGCCATTGGTGCCCTGATAGCCTCTATAGGGTTACATTGTAAAGGCACCACGACACCCAAAGACCAATTTTTATCCACCTGTTTGACAGGTGCATATCATTGAAATTTTTGACAGCAAGGCCAATTCTTGCTTTCACTAAGAGTACCTCTATAGGGTTACGGTGTAAAGCCACCTCCGACAACAAAACACCAAAAAAACTATTTTTTCCACACCTGCTACTTCTATCTAGTCTGCGGAAGAGACACCAGAATATATTCAAAAAATCGATAATCTTGTTCCCAGCGCACTACATTGTGGCCTCATCATACAGACTGGCTCCCCAAGCCGTTGTTTACAAAATAAAGAAAGCTTGCAGGGAAAATTTTATTTTTGTTGGCTTTATAAATGCAATTATTAGCTGAAGCAGCTTCTATACACAGTACATATGTGCCACTTATAGGTAGGCTTAAGGGACTATATTGAAATATATTTTTTATTTTTATTGTTATTTCTCATTTTTTTGCTTTCACTTTAAACATCAATAAATCACTGCTCATTTAAAAACATTTTTTTACAAACTTTGGTTCCATTGATACATGTCCCCAGGGAAGTACACTGACCCCATAACCATTGTATACCCAATTACTTGCATATAAGCCTTCAAAATAGGCACTTTTGATTTTTACAATTCGGATCCCACAGACTTCAATGGGGTTCATTATTCGGTTCTGAAATTTTGCGATGTTCTAAAGTTCTGGTGCGAAACTAACAGGGGGTCGCGGCCCATTCCTAGTATTAATGTTTTTATTTTTTTTGCTACTGTACAATATTTTGACCTCCTCGCTCATGATGAAGCATAGTGGTGGGTCCAGGAAGCGTATCAAGTTATCTCCAGCCATCACAACCACCATGGGAGTGTAATAGTTTGTTGTAAAGAGGCTTTGTCCCCGGATGTTTTAATATACTCCAATTAAGTGGGTGATTTGGATATACTGTATGCAATTTTGGAGGTCTTCATTGCACAAATCTGTCCTGTTTTCTAGAGGCATTTTATACAAATATTTAAAATTTTGTATGAATAAAGATATCTTGTTTTTTTGTAAATATAATGTGTTTATTGTGGTGCCTCAAAAGTCCTGCCTTTCAAAAATATTTTTTTCTACAGTCAATGCTTTAGGTTGTGGCCCCTGTAGTGAGAGCCCTTTTCATTACCTTCTGTATGTACAATATGTTTTTACTTTTTGTTTTATGAATGCCATTTTTTTTCTTTCATAGAGGGAGCATGAATATTATTGTATCTGCATTAGCTTATCGGTACATTACTACCCCTTCCCACCATTCTCTATTATGTGCGAAGAAAGTGGACCTATACTTTGAGTATAGGTCCCCCTTATTATCACTTTGTATTATAATTATATTATAATAGTACAAATGTATGTATACATTTAATTTCTGTAGCATGAACCAGTTTGCGTTCTGCTTCTCTTTTTCTTTTTTTTTTTTTTAAACAGGAGGAGTTTTTCTAGAGAGTATGTGTAGTGAAGGTAACATTTCCGGGGTGGAAAAAGTAGTGATTAGAATTTACTGTGAATGTTTATAACACCTTCCCTGCTGATGAGACATGCATCTCTTTTACTTGTTCCTCGTTATTGAAGGTAAGAGCTACAAGGCTGTCAAACATACTTACTTTTAATGTACACCCAGTAATGTGCTGTGGTCACGTGGTTTAGTTGAGCACTATAAACTAATTTTTTAAATATGGTATATTTTGTAGATGAACTCAATATATGAGTATAAATGAAATATTTGGGTTCCTATTGCTGACTCCTGCTTCTGGCAATGACATCCACCTTACAGTCATTGGTATCCAATATATAATTAGTGTCAAGGTTATATATTGTAAAAAATCCCTAAATGCGTTGACTATAACTAGAATGATCAAATAAAGCATCTTTGAATATAAACCTATTAGCTATCCTTTCCAGGTTCAAGGCTTACCACTCACGTCACAATCCAACCCTATGAATTCTGTACAATCAGTTTTAGATCCATCAAAACTTTTTAATTTGAGGACCTACCTAAATTATCCAATCATTGTGTATCTAGTCAGGCAGGTTATACAAAGTTGGTAGATCCAAAGGAGATTGTACAATTAGATTGTAACTTGTGTTAAGGCATTTGACCAACCTGATTGAAGCACAGTATTCACGTTTTTTTCCATATTATACTTATGCAATAACTCTAATATATTCCGAGCCACCAACCTGAAACAATTATGAAGATCAACATGTCTCTCAGTACAGAGTAGATTACGCATTAGGGAAAATGGATTTGATTTTCATTTGGGGGTTAGTATCAAGTAGCAGTAGACAACTGATGATTTTGAAAATGTTTAGAGTAAAAAGATGAGCTGTACTTTGTTCAGATTCTTCAGAAATAGGTTGTCTCAAATAAGTTTATAGTTTATTCCCTCTCCTGAATTTTCTCCTGTACAGGCAAGTGACACTTGGAACAAAGTGTCCTTATTTGTAACGCTTACTGAATAATAATAATAGCAATTGTTTTTTATTAAATCATTTATTTATTCATATATAAGTACCTGTAATAAATAATACAAAACTATAGCTGGAGTTTTTTTAATTAAAGATGTATTTAAAATTTATTTAAAAAATCATTAATTATTTTGAAGCAGAAATTAATTCTGTATTCATACCATGACACTGTATTGTCAGAGCCAGCCCCACAACCCTCACAAGAGAAAACATCCTAAAAGATGATGATATTGATGAATGATGATGATGATGATGATTTTGATGATTATGATTGATGATATTGATGATGATTAATAAACAATTGCTTGTAAGACATCTACTGTACATACAGTTAAGGGCTACTAGAAATTTAAAATGGTACTAATATTATTTAAAACTACAATTGATAGTTAAATACTATGTGTAATCTGATTACATATAATTTGTATTTTTAGTTTGGAACTATGTAGATATATATATATATATATATATATATATATATATATATATACATACCTATGTATGTATGTATGTGTATATATATATATATAAATCTTTTTTGTATTTTAAATAAAATTGTACAAATTGATATACAGGTAAATTACAGTTACAAAGTTACAAAAGCTTTTTTTCTTGGATTCATGTGTTCTTAATTTTATTTAAAGATAAAATATACCTATAGTATTCAATATATATATATATATATATATATATATATATCGTTTTCAAAAAGTCCAGTTGTTTGCTGATCCAATTATGGAGTCGTTGACCAGGATATATATATTTAGATACCTAGACATCTCTATAAATTGTATGAGCTCAATTACCTGCCACTTGTGAACATTATGTAATCTCGTCTTAAGAAATGGTCACCAATGGGACAATCATATATTTGGCCTAGATTCCCAGCTAGACTCAGATATGAAATTTTAGTAAAGAGAAGAGATGCTGGTGGCGCAGGCCTGTACCATGTGGCGGCTATACTTAGTAGGGTGCTAGATTGGTTTCACCATGGATTTCTCAAACAGTGGGTTAAACTTGAATCCGATTTAGTGCCTATACCACTGACTTTTCTCCCATGGCTTCTTCCTAATGCCTTTGATTTCATCTCTGTTTTATGTATAGGACAAATTTATCACAACATACAATATATCTTTACGCCCAGGGCCATTGACACCAATATTGGGTAACCCAGGGTTTCCCCCGGGGATGACAGAAAAATGTTTTCTTTGCTGGCAACCACTACATCCTTCACCTATTTTTCATTCATGTACGGATAGAGGCTTGAAAACCATGGGTGTGCTTAGTTCCCACTCTCGCCCGAAGCAGGTGAATGGCTTCAATACTTTCAGCTACATCATTTCTATAAAGGGTTGAATAGTTTAAGTATCTGTAGTTTAAGTTTAAGAAGATGTGCCTTTCTGACTCAAAATATCCTCATGCATTATCTAAAATGTCTGTTTTTTTATTATCGCACGCATTTCCAGATCCAGACTGGAAGTGAGAATTAGGTAAAAATCTATCCCATGAAGATTGGGACAAGGTGTTCTACCGCACCTTTAAAATAACTTTGTTATCTTATTCATGGGAACGTAACTCAAAGATTATGACAACATAGTATCACTGTCCAGTCTTACTGAATAAAATGAATCCAGCTATGTCTGACCTATGCTGGAGATGCGGTGAATCGAGAGACACATTATTACATCTATGGTGGTCTTGCTCGAAAATAAAACCATTTTGGTCGGCTATATTTAAACCCAGTCATGTGGTCACTGGTAAAAATTGTCAGGAGACTTCCAAGGTAGCGCTTCTCTGTTTAATTCCTGGGTCAATTAAATCAATTAAAAAGGGAATATTTAGATTTTTTTTGATGGCAGGAAGAGCCTTAATTCCAAGACATTGGAAATCCCAAATAACACCAACAATAGGGGATCGGGTAGTAGGGATGAACCATATAACGATGAATGTAGCTCCTGGGAAGTCTGGGCTCTGTGGGTGGAGTTGCTGGAGTCTCCTCAGATGTTATGTTTTTTGTAACTGTTGGGATCCTGTCTGTTCAATGCTATTTTTATTCCCCCCCCCTTTTTTTTTTGTGGGCGGTTTGTTGTTGTTGTTTGTTTTTGTTTGGGGTTGTTGTTTGTTTATATCTTGGTTTTTTTTTTATGCGTGCATATATGTATATAAAAATTGGCATTGATAGCCGATATGTCGGCACGTTATATTTAGGCAATTTTCAGTTTTCTATTTTGTGTAAATACAAGTGGGAATGGGAAATATAAAATCTGGTTAACTTAAGGATACTTAGGCCATGGTCATTAAGCATAATTATTCCCTTTTCTTACCTTTTTTTTTCCCTTTGTATTGTTGTTGTACAATGCCATTCTTTTCAATAAAAATATATTAAATAGAAATTGTTGGAACCATTGTCAGACCCTCCACTGGTGCAGTGGGTCCTATTTTCCTTCTGGTGCACGACAATGGCCGGCCTCATGTGGCGAAAAGTATGCAGCCAGTTCCTGGAGGATGAAGGAATTGATACCATTGAATGGCTCCCACGCTCGCTTTACCTAAATCCAATAGAACACCTCTGGGTGTAAACATTATGTTTCAGTCCATCCGATGTCGCCAGATTGCACCTGAGTCTGTTCATGAGCTCAGTGATGCCTTGGTCCAGATCTAGGAGGAAATATCCCAGGACACCGCTGTCTTATTATGAGCATGCCCCAATGTTGTCAGGCATGCATACATGCACGTGGGGGCCATACAAACTACTGAATACCATTTTGAGTTGCTGAAATGACTAGCCTGATACATAATTTCTTCACTTTGATTTTTGGGGTTTCTTTGAATTCAGCTCTCTGTAGGTTGATAATTTTCATATCCATAAAATTATGTGGTATCTTTACATTCCTAAGGGTCCTTTCACACTGTTTTTTTTAACATCCACTATCAATGCAAAAACAGATGAAAAACTGACCATTTGTCAGTTAACATCTGTTTTTCGTCCGATCCGTTTTTTTGCCAGAAGAAAAAATAAAGCTTTCATCTGTTCAAAAAAACGGATGTTGACGGAAGCAGATGAAAACCGATGAAAATAGATGATCATCTGTTGCCATCCGTTTTTCCATAGGAATGCATTGATGTCTGTTTTTTATCCGTCAACGGGTGGATGAAAAACAGACGAATGGTCCATATGTGTGAAAGGACCCTAACACATTACCCAGTCCATATCAGTATAGATATCCAGCATGATATTTTTCCCCATTGAAATCTGATGTGTTTTCAAAGTGTTCCTTAAATGATTTTGAGCAGTGTATATGCATACAGTGCCTTGCGAAAGTATTCGGCCCCCTTGAACTTTTCAACCTTTTGCCACATTTCAGGCTTAAAAGATATAAAATTTAAATTTTTTGTGAAGAATCCCCAACAAGTGGGACACAATTGTGAAGTGGAACGAAATCTATTGGATATTTTAAACTTTTTTAGCAAATAAAAAACTGAAAAGTGGTGCGTGCAAAATTATTCGGCCCCTTTACTTTCAGTGCAGCAAACTCACTCCAGAAGTTCAGCGAGGATCTCTGAATGATCCAATGTTGTCCTAAATGACTGATGGTGATAAATAGAATCCACCTGTGTAATCAAGTCCCTGTATAAATGCACCTGCTCTGTGATAGTCTCAGGGTTCTGTTGAAAGCGCAGAGAGCATCATGAAAAACAAGGAACACACCAGGCTGGTCCGTAATACTGTTATGGAGAAGTTTAAAACCGGATTTGGATACAAAAAGATTTCCCAAGCTTTAAACATCCCAAGGAGCACTGTGCAAGCGATCATTTTGAAATGGAAGGAGCATCAGACCACTGCAAATCTACCAAGACCTGGCTGTCCCTCTAAACTTTCAGCTCAGACAAGGAGAAGACTGATCAGAGATGCAGCAAAGAGGCCCATGATCACTCTGGATGAACTGCAGAGAACTACAGCTGAGGTGGGAGAGTCTGTCCATAGGACAACAATCAGTCGTACACTGCACAAATCTGGCCTTTATGGAAGAGTGGCAAGAAGAAATCCATTTCTCAAAGATATTCATAAAAAGTCGCGTCTAAGGTTTGCCACAAGCCACCTGGGAGACACACCAAACATGTGGAAGAAGGTGCTCTGGTCCGATGAAACCAAAATTAAACTTTTTGGCCACAATGCAAAACTATATGTTTGGCGTAAAAGCAACACAGCTCATCACCCTCAACACACCATCCCCACTGTCAAACATGGTGGTGGCAACATCATGGTTTGGGCCTGCTTTTCTTCAGCAGGGACAGGGAAGATGGTTAAAATTGAGGGGAAGATGGATGCAGCCAAATACAGGACCATTCTGGATGAAAACCTTTTGGAGTCTGCAAAGAGACTGGGACGGAGATTTATCTTCGAACAAGACAATGATCCCAAACATACAGCAAAATCTACAAAGGAATGGTTCACAAATAAACGTATCCAGGTGTTAGAATGGCCAAGTCAAAGTCCAGACCTGAATCCAATCGAGAATCTGTGGAAAGAGCTGAAAACTGCTGTTCACAAACGCTCTCCATCCAACCTCACTGAGCTCGAGCTGTTTTGCAAGGAAGAATGGGCAAGAATTTCAGTCTCTCGATGTGCAAAACTGATAGAGACATACCCCAAGCGACTTGCAGCTGTAATCGCAGCAAAAGGTGACTCTACAAAGTATTAACGCAAGGGGGCCGAATAATTTTGCACGCCCCACTTTTAATTTTTTTATTAGTTAAAAAAGTTTCAACAATCCAATAGATTTCGTTCCACTTCACAATTGTGTCCCACTTGTTAGTGATTCTTCACAAAAAAATTATGTTTATGTTTGAAGCCTGAAATGTGGCAAAAGGTTGTAAAGTTCAAGGGGGCCGAATACTTTCGCAAGGCACTGTATATAATATGTTTTTTTCCCTTTGAGGCCATTAGTCTTGTATTCTACCAAGGTACTGATAAGGGGGGATGTTGGGGGGTAGTAAAAACAGAGCTAATTCTACCACCCCACCCCCCCAACTCCCTCCCCGCTTTCTCCTTCAGCTGCGGAGGCAGCCAGATTATCCCCCTTGATGCATTCAACAGGTAGTACCACCACCAAATGCTACCCATTCAAGTGAAATGCACATGGTTGCAGTGCAGTGGCGCAACATTTACAGGGCTAAAACAGGTACTAAGGAGGTGACCTATCTCCTGCTCACACCTGTTAAACACCTTTGAAAAGCGATCCACGGCATGCAAGGGCTGGCGCTAGCTCAAACCTAGCCTTACAAAAACCTTGTTCATATGAAATTCAGTTTGTAAAACAACAGTGTGTACAGCAGGCTTTTGCAAAGCATTTATGGAGCTTTCTTGCAAGGTTTTTGTGCCTTTGAGCTCCATTTTGGGAATGTTAAAGCTCTGTGTGAAGCTTGTTAAAAGCCTCCTTAACCTGTGAGCAGCTTGTTTAAAGTGAAACTGTTAAGGTCTCTACTTGATATTCCCAATATTAAGGAGGCAGCCCCAATTTTACTAACTTTTTGCAAATGAAAAAATATGTTTATTTATTTTTTCCTCATATGAGTTTGAAGCGTTTTCTTGTTTAAACAATTTATTTCTAGAAAAAGATAAGGTACAGTAAAACATGTCGCTGGAAGACAAAGTAACATATTGTGAAAGGTATAGTCAATCATTTAGGGATAAGAGCTCAGTATATCATATTTAGATGGTTCCAACAAAAGTTATATTATTAGAGAACAGTAGACACTTATGCCCGTACACACGATAGGATTTTCCGATGGAAAATGTTTGTTGACGGAAATTCCCACCGTCTGTAGGCTCCATCAGACATTTTCCATCAGAATTTCCGTCACACAAAATTTGTTCTCAAATTTTCCAACAACAAAATCCGTTGTCGTAAATTCCAATCGTGTGTACACAATTCCGATGCACAAAGTGGCACGCATGCTCAGAATCACACAGAAGAGCAGCACTGGCTATTGAACTTAATTTTTCTCGGCTTGTCATACGTGTTGTACGTCACCACGTTCTTGACCAAAGTTGGTCGGAAATTCCGAACGTCAAGTGTATGCAAGGCAAGTTTGAGCCAACATCCGTCGGAAAAAAAACATGAATTTTGTTGTCAGAAAATCCTATAGTGTGTACAGGGCATTAGAGTCCAGAACATAAAATTAACATAATGCGTTGTCATAACTTATTAACATAAGTGTAAATATTGAACAGGAGGACATACCGAAGTCTTCAAGTGAGGCAAAAAAAAAGGTGGGACCGTGGATGCCCCAAGGGAGTTTGAATCGTTTAACCCACTTGTTGTACACATATTAAAACATCACATCCACAATGCTAGCATACAAAATATCTTTTCTATGAAGCAGGGTGAGTTTTTTCATTTTGGAGCTGTCTTGTTCTTCCGTCCAAGGTTCTGGACAGGCAACCCCATCTGTTTAGGAACATGGGAACTAACTGTGCCTTCTTTATACACGAATTAAAAGGGTGCATATTTCTGAGCAAGATAGGATATAAAGCCAAACATTTGTTGCTGTGAACCCTTTATTTGGTACTGTGGTCAGGTTTTTCAGACAAACATGGACCTCAGGGCACAATTTCATAGCTTTTATAAAAGACATGACTGTCCAGGCGCAAAAAATATAACAGCACTGTGTGAGGCGTGACGGTGGACGTGGTATACTTGGATTTTGCAAAAGCATTTGATACAGTTCCGCACACACGGCTCATGTGTAAGGTAAAGTCTACAGGTTTGTAAATATCAGTTTATAAATGGATAGAAAACTGGCTAAATTACAGAATTCAGAGAATAGTGGTTAATGATTCTTACTCTGAATGGTCTAAGGTTATCAGTGGTGTACCCCAAGGTTCAGTGTTGGGACCCTTACTTTTTAATATCTTTATAAATTATATAGAATCTGGGATCAAAAGTAAAATTTCTGTCTTTGCAGATGACACTAAGCTATGCAGTGGAATAACGTCCTTACAGGATGTCTCCAATTTACAAGCCGTCCTCAATGCTCTGTCTAATTGGGCGACTATGTGGCAGATGAGGTTTAATGTTGATAAATGTAAAGTTATGCACTTGGGGGCTAAGAATATGCATGCATCATACATGCTAGGGGGAGTACACCTGGGGGAATCAATAGTGGAGAAGGATCTGGGGGGTTTTGGTAGATCATAAGCTCAATAATAGCATGCAATGCCAAGCTGCGGTTTCCAAAGCGAGCAAAGTCCTTTCTTGTATTAAGAGAGGTATGGACTCCAGAGAGAGAGATATAATTTTGCCCCTGTTAAAATCATTAGTAAGACCTCATCTGGAATATGCAGTTCAGTTTTGGGCACCAGTTCTCAAAAAGGATATCGGGGAACTGGAGAAAGTGCAGAGAAGGGCAACCAAACTGATAAGAGGCATGGAGGAGCTCAGCTATGAGGAAAGTGCAGAGGAACTGAATTTATTCACTCTTGATAAGAGGAGAATACGGGGGGATATGATCAACATGTTCAAATATATAAGGGGTCCATATAGTGAACTTGGTGTTGAGTTATTCACTTTACGTTCAACACATAGGACAAGGGTGCACTCTTTACGTCTAGAGGAAAAGAGATTTCATCTACAAATACGGAAAGGTTTCTTCACAGTAAGAGCTGTGAAAATGTGGAATAGACTCCCTCCAGAGGTGGTTCTGGCTAACTCAGTAGATTGCTTTAAGAAAGGCCTGGATACTTTCCTAAATGTACATAATATAATGGGGTACTAACATTTATAGGTAAAGTTGATCCAGGGAAAATCTGATTACCTCTCGGGGGATCAGGAAGGAATTGTTTCCCCTGCTGTAGCAAATTGGATCATGCTCTGCTGGGGTGTCTTCCTCTGGATCAACTGTGGGTATAGAATTGGATTGTAAATTTTTTTTTTTTCTTTTTTTATGGTTGAACTGGATGGACTTGTGTCTTTTTTCAACCTAACTAACTATGTAACTATGGGAAGCATGACACAAAAAAACAACTTTAAAGTAAATGGTTGATACTGTGCAATACCTTATTGTAATGTGCAACATTTTAGGCCAAGTGTTTTTAAACTACTTATTTGAAAAAATTATGAAATAAAGTCTAGCAAAAGTTTTCTGGATTCTAATTTTATTAAAAAGCTTATATAAATTTCAGAGCTATATGTTTCATTTAATATTTGTAATTAGCATTAGCCTAGATAGGCAAACATTGTTACCCTAATGCCCCGTACACACAAGCCGAAATCCTGCCAGCAAAAGTCCGATGAGAGCTTTTGGTCCGAAAATGCGACCGTGTGTATGCTCCATCGGACTTTTGCTGGCGGAATTCCAGCTAGCAAAATATTGAGAGCAGGTTCTCAATTTTTCGGTCGGAAAAAGTTCCGATCGGAAATTCCAATCATCTGTACCAATTCCAACGTGGAAAATTCCTACGCATGATCAGAAACAATTTGACTCATGCTCGGAAGCATTGAACTTCATTTTCTTGGCTCGTCGTAGTGTTGTATGTCACGTGTTCTTGATGGTCGAAATTACAGCAAACTTGTGTGACCGTGCGTATGCAAGCCAAGCTTGAGCGTAATTCCGTCGGAAAAAACATCCAAGATTTTTCAGATGGAAAATCCGCTCGTGTGTACGCGGCATTAGGCCTGCCGTGGAGTCTTTTACCCACCTTGTGCAGCATTGGGTTCAGGTCCCATTAATTCCCATACCTACAATCCAGTGGGCTCCCACAGTTCCTAGGACTCCTGGACACACACAGGGGATATAAATTCCACTGTTTCCCACTTAGGTGCTCAGAGAGATTATATCTGGTGGGAGAACAGTGACTGGGCATGTTAGCTGTCACCAAGTAGGGGAGTCCAAATTAATTCTTCCTGGAGTGCTGGCTGCTGGAGGAGAAAACAGGAGCATGCAGCTTCATCCTAAGCCTCAGACACAGTTGTCGGCACTGTGGTAGCTGGCTCTGGAATACTGTCTTTCCAGTGCAGAGGTCAAGTATCTTCAGCCACCTCCCATTCCTAGTTCTGTTCTCTTAGATATGGTTATTCTGTATTGTGCTGAAACCTAGTGGCCTTTGTAGGAACTACCCCCAGTCAGCCCTGTACTTTTTAATTTGCATTTCAGCAAATGTTTGGGGTCATGTCAGTAAATTGCGCTTCAGCAGGTTGGCAACCCTAGGGGAGGAGAAACATCATCACACCGACCTACCTAGTGAATGGCTGTGCAGGGGGGGGGGGGTGTCAACAGAGGTTTGCTCATTGGAGTAGAGCACACAGACTTTCCAGCACAGCTAGAGAACTAGTCGGTTTTTAAAAGGAAAGCAGAGGGACTGGAAGGAACTTCAAAGTTTTTCACACAAAGGAAGCAATACATAGAGAACAGGATACTTCTTCGTACAAGTACATGGTACTGCGGGCACATATCATGAATATGAGATGTTGGATTGTCCATTAAGTTATATGGGCTTGTGTAATAGGCACTCCTCAATACATACATATATGTTGAATGCTCCTTGTGTTGCAATCAGAGAGGTAGAATCCTAGGACCAGAACAGGCCCACATACACTCCAAGGACCACGGCTATGGAACGCTCTACCTACGAACATCCGCTTGGAAGAAAACCATCAGGCCTTTAGGAAAAAACTCAAGACCTACCTCTTCTAAGAAGGAATCAACGCAGGTCGGATCAAGCGCCTCAAGGCAGTTGCAGTGCTATACAAATCATTCATTCATTCATTCACACTATATCTTCATCATGGATCAGCTCCTTTGATGGAAATGCACTTTATTGTATATTTATCAAAAGGAATTCTCTCAAAGTGAGGAAAATTTCCATGATAGTTGTCACCAGAACTTCTGATACCATTGGGTGATTTCCCCTCACCTTTAACCTATTGATAACTGTGAAATTATGGACTTCCCTTATTTTCTGTTTTAGTGACCAGGACATAGAGAGGGTAAAGGGTTTACTATCACTATAAAATGCTTCTATGATTTTACAGTGCTTAGGGCAAAACTCAGAGAATGTCCTTGCATATTTTTCATTGTATTCCAAATCCTCTCATTCCGATCACTATAAATGACACAAAAAGCTTCAGTATCTCACTTATTCTTTAGCATTTCATGCACTAATTCAGAATCTCCTAAAGTGACCCTGCCTGGGGATTTAAATATGCTAAAAGGACTAGCCTAGGAAAGCAGCACAATTACCTGTATGGCAACTGTTTGCAGAAGCGTCACTATGGAGCGGGGTTCCTGGCACCAATCCTATCCTAAAATGAATTAAATCCAAAGTTGCGCTTATTTAAAGTTGCCTATAAGACAATCAAGTATGTGATAAAGTTAATATTGAGATATAATAAATATAAATATGACAATATATAAATAAATATACGTAAATATAAATTAATATACAATGCTGTGAAAAAGTATTTGCCCCCTTTTTGATTTTATTTAATTTTAATATTTAATTTTAATATTTGTCACACTTAAATTACTTAAATTGACTCCTAAACCTAATAACTGGTTGTGCCACCCTTGGCGGCAACAACTGCAATCAAGCGCTTGCGATAACCGGCAATGAGTCTTTCACATTGCTGTGGAGCAATTTTGGCCCACTCTTCTTTGCAGAATTGTTTTAAGTTTTTCCAGCATGAACTGCCTGAATCCGGACAAAACCTAAATTTTGCTTTGTTTGAACCATTTGGAGGTGGACTTGCTGTTGTGTTTCGGATCATTGTCCTGCTGCATAACCCAAGGGCACTTGAGCTTGAGGTCACAAACTGATGGCCAGACATTCTCTTTTAGGATTTTCTGGTAGAGCTCAGAATTCATGGTTCCATCAATTATGGCAAGTCATCCAGGTCCTGAAGCTGCAAACTAGCCCCAGACCATCACACTACCACCACCATATCTGACTGTTGGTATGATATTCTTGTTATGAAATGCTGTATTCGTTTTATACCAGATGTAACGGGACGCACACCTTCCAAAAAGTAAATTCTTTGTCTCATCGGTCCACAGAATATTTGCCTAAAAGCCTTGGGGATAATCAAGATGTTTTTTGGTAAATGTGAGATGAGCCTTTGTGTTCTTTTTGGTCAGCAGTGGCTTTGACCTTGGAACTCTCCCATGGATGCCATTTTTGCCCAGTTTCTTTCTTATTGTTGAATCATGAACACTGATCTTACCTGAGGCAAGTGAGACCTGCAGTTCTTTAGATGTTATTCTAGGTTAATTTATGACCTCCTGGATGAGTCGTCGTTGTGCCCTTGGATTGATTTTTGTAGGCCAGCCACTCCTGTGAAGGTTCACTACTGTTTCAAGTTTTCTTCATTTGTGGATAACTGCTCTCACCATGGTTCACTGGAGTCCCAAAGCCTTAGAAAGCCTTTGTCCCCCTTTCCAGACTGATAAATGCCATTTACTTTGTTTCTCATCTGTTCTTCAATTTTTCTAGATGGCAGCATGATGTGTTGCTTTTTGAGATCTTTTAGTGTGATTCACTTTGTCAAACTGCTTCTATGTAAGAGATTCCTTGATTCAACAGGTCTGACAGTAATCAGGCCTGAGTGTGCCAAGTGAAATCTAACTCTGCTTTCCAAAAAATGTAGTTAATCACAGTTCATTCATGATTAAGCAATGGGAGGGGGGGGGGGGTTACTTTTTTTCAACAGGGATAGACAGGTTTGGACATCTTTTTGCCATTAATAAATTTTAATGCCAATTTAAAAACTGCATTTTGTATTTTCTCGGGTTATCTTTGCGTAATGTTAAAATGAGTTTGATAATCTGAATTAAGTGTAACAAATATGCAAAATTGTATAATTAATGAGGAAGGGGGGCAAATATTTTTCACAGCACTTAGGCCCCTTTCACACGGACGGATAGAATGGTGCTTTTAGCTGCAGATTTTCTAGTTTTCTACCGCAGCTAAAAGCACACAATACTTTCCTATGGCCCCATTCACACACATCGTTTAGCTGCGATTTCGTTACATGCGGTTCCGTGCGAATAGAAAAAATAGAATTGAATGCGTCCAGGTGCGATGTAGCGCAGCTATATGCACATAACCGCAGGTAATCGCAGTCTTTTGTTTCAACTGCGGATAGCGGCATGAGAAAAATAAAAATTTCACCCGGAAGCACATGAAAATCAGTAGGTGTACCTGGGAAATGACACAGGAAGTGCATATGGATAGAGGAAAGAAAAGGGGAGAAGATAGCATGGCGGCTCGAGACATCTCCCATGAGGCCATTATAGCCCTGGTGCATGCCCGACCGGAGCTATGGGACCCAGAATGCCCAGGATATGCAGACAGAGTTTTGAAGAGGTCGAAGTGGGAGGAAGTTTACCGATACGTTACACCAAATTGGGAGGATATGTCTGCGACAGAACAGGATAACCGAGGTGAGTGCAAGGTTTGTGGTGAAGCAGGGTCCACATGCATCATAGCTGTTTCCTAATCACAAGCTGAACATTTACCCCCTTTGACCAGGCCATTGTTTAGCGATACAGCACTGCATCACTGACTTTTTACCCCCTTTGACCAGGCCATTGTTTAGCAAAAAAGCACTGCATCACTGACTTTTTACCCCCTTTGACCAGGCCATTGTTTAGCGATACAGCACTGCATCACTGACTTTTTACCCCCTTTGACTAGGCCATTGTTTAGCGATACAGCACTGCATCACTGACTTTTTACCCCCTTTGACCAGGCCATTGTTTAGCGATACAGCACTGCATCACTGACTTTTTACCCCCTTTGACCAGGCCATTGTTTAGCGATACAGCACTGCATCACTGACTTTTTACCCCCTTTGACCAGGCCATTGTTTAGCGATACAGCACTGCATCACTGACTATTTACCCCCTTAAATATATATTGCAGGAAAGGAGGTTTATACACGTTGGAGGTCCCTACGCGACCGGTACAAAAAAGAAGTCAACGAAGAGAAGGCTGCGGAGAGAAGCGGAGCACCCTCAACCGCTCGCAGGCCTAACCCCCATGCAGAGGCTTTGTCTTTTTTGAGGCGTACCACCAAGATGCGCCCGTAAGTATATTTAACTTAACGTTTTGTGGGCAGTATAGCTGCACGGTCCCATTGATTAGAATGTGCTAAACAATGTTCCCCCAGCTCCGAGGGTGTAGTGTACACATGACAATATTTTTTTTTTTTTTACTTTTATGTTGTTTTTGTTACCTAGAACTGTGTCAAGTGTTCCTGCGAGAGCAAGCGCAAGGCGTGAAAGTTTGTCACCAGAAGACGCTGACACCAGTCAAGAAACCATTTCCGAGACAGTTTCATCCCAAGAATATATACCATCCACTCAAGAACCTGCGGTATGTATTTTCAAAACGTCACAACCTCCGCCCAAAAAAAAAAAAATGCTGGCGTTGGTACATATGTTCTTTTGAGGAGAAACAACAGCTTACTTTTTGGGCAAAGTACCCCCTCAGTACTTCTGGCTTTGGTCTTCAGGTCTTGCTGTTAATAGGTTTTTGGGGCTGTGTATCATCTATTCTAAACAGGTGATGCAAGCTGTGACATGACTTACATATTTGTGCAAGCATCATGTTTAGCAGTATGCTGTTGAGTAAAGTGTGACCTAAACATCAGAAGCATAATCTATATATTCGATCTATTTTCAGGGAAATACAGATAGGAGAGTCCGGTCTACTTCAACCACCCGGCGAACACGCTCTACTCAACAAGAGACACCTTTTGAGGAATATTTTAACCGTATTATTGCAGAAATGAGAAACCAATCCCAAAACCAGGCCAAAGATGATGAATTCCTCCACATCTCAGACCCAGATGTCATGTTTTTGTGAATGTTGCTTTGTCTAGTCAGGGAGATTCCTCCAGATAAGTGCACTGAGGTCAGGGGTGATATACATGCCTATTTAACGTATATTGTGTCCGCTTGCAAAGAGCTACGCCCATATCCTAAATTTCAGTCATGGGCTATGGGTTTCAATTCACCTAGTGGCTCTTTGAGTAGACCAATGCCCAGTCAGCAGTGCCATGACACCACACCTGCCATTAACCCTTATGCAGGACCCCCACCAATGTATACACCTTACCCAGCTAATCCTGGTTATCAAAGGATGCATGTGCAGCCACACCCAGTTACTTCACCCTCATCTTCCCGATCAGGATCACCCATAGATGTTGGCAGTGAACCAAGCCACTCCTCTATGCGTCACCCTTATCCAGTGTATGAAAACTTATAGTTTAGACCTTCTAATTACATATGACTGTTTTAATATTTAATTTTAATGTTTTTGATACGTATACAAACTAATGTTTACAACCCCAGATTCCTCCATCGATGCTGAACTGTGCGGATGGAGGAATCTCCCACTGTCCCAAGCTTGAATATCTTGCTACTTGGCCCCGCTGCCTCTCACAATACCTGAGCATTCTGATTGGATGCAAGCATTGTTTAGGTTGAGAGCCAGCGGGACTGACTATAGATACTGAAGCTTGGCGCAGTGGGAGATCACCCCATCTACACAGTGCAGCGTACATGGAGAAATCTGTTTCCTCCATCGATGCTGAACTGTGCGGATGGAGGAATCTCCCACTGTCCCAAGCTTGAATATCTTGCTACTTGGCCCTGCTGCCTCTCACAATACCTGAACATTCTGATTGGGTGCAAGCATTGTTTAGGTTGAGAGCCAGCGGGACTAACTATAGATACTGAAGCTTGGAGCAGTGGGAGATCACCCCATCTACACAGTGCAGCGTACATGGAGAAATCTGTTGCACTTTTTTACTGCACTCATTGTCCAGCTGTATACTTAAAAAATTGTTAGCAGCACTTTAAGCATACTATATTTTTCAGGGGGGGGGGGGGGGGTGTAATTTTTTGGGACTCAGCTTACCATTTGTACATTGTAATGAGTCAACTCAGTGTCCAGCTGTATACTCAAAAAATTGTTAGCAGCACTTTAAGCATACTATATTTTTCAGGGGGGGGGGGGGGGGGGGGGTGTAATTTTTTGGGACTAATGTTACCATTTGTACTGAATCAATTTGTACTTGAAACTAAAAGAAAATGTCCAATATTCCAAAGGAATTAAAAACATAGTGTTATATACTTGCAAGTATTCAATGTTTTGTAAGGTTTGTCTATTTTTTCTAACCTTTTTTTACGTTGCATAGCAAAGTTAAAAAATAAAAACAATTTATAATTGTAAAACATTGTAGACTACTTTATTCCAAGCAGAAATGGAAACTGATCTAACAAGCAGGTTGCTGCAACATGGGTAACAAATAAAAACTTTACACATAGTCATTTTGCCATGGGACCTGTCCATCTTCGGTCAAAAAATAGTCAGCAAAATCCTCACGCACTTGTAGGGCTTGATTAGTGGGACGAGTGCCAGTAACATGACCTATGGGTTCTTCATAAAGCGGTAACGGGGATTCGGTGGACACAATCTCCTTACCTCTCAAAAAGTTGTGGAGAACACAACATGCCAAAACTACATTGACCGCATGATCCACTTCCAGGTGCATGGCTGTCATCAATACACGCCATTTGGCAGTGCAAATACCAAATGCGCACTCCACCATTCTCCGAGCTCTGCTGAGACGATAATTAAAAATGCGCTTCCTAGCAGTGAGACCATGCCTCGTATAGGGCCTGAGAATGTGGGTGGATAAGGCAAATGCCTCATCTCCAAGCACTACCAAGGGAAGATCGGGCATAGCAGTACCAGGAAGAAGCCTTGCCTGTGGCACATTAAATTCCCCATATTCAAATCGCTGGCCCAACATGGAATTACGGAAGATTCTGGAATCGCCAGAACTCCCGTAAGCTCCGACATCCACAGCAATGAATCTCATGTTGGCATCGCTGAGTCCCAGGAGGACAATGGAGAAGTACTTTTTATAGTCAAAATAGCGGGAACCTGAGTTTGGTGGCTTGATGAGTCGGATATGTTTCCCACCTACTACCCCAATGCAATTTGGGAAGTTAGTCTTCTCCCAAAATTCTTCCGCTATTTCCTCCCACAGACTGGATGTTGGTTCCGGCATGACTCTGGTTTTAAGCTCTTCCCAAATAACAAGGCAAGTATCATGTACTATTGTAGCTACAGTGGAAATTCCCATTAGGAATTGATGATGGAGGGAGGTGAAACTGGCACCAGTGGCAAGGTATCTGCAATACAAAATTGATAACAATTCAAAAAAAAAAAATATATATACATACATACATACACACTATTGTCAATAATATTGGTACACCTGCATGTACATGAGCATGTGTTCAACATATGGAAACCTACCTTAAAGTAAGTAACAGCCGTTCTTCTGCACTAATGCTTCTTCACATGTTGGTCCTGGTTCTACTCAGGTGTCCTCTAAAAAGTTCCAACAGTTGATCGAAGGTTGCCACCGACATCCTCGTGAGTCCTCAGCTCACCGAACATCAGGGCAAAGTAGCCAATCGATAGACGCTGGGAGGTCAAAAGATGGACCCAGTAACGGCGGGGACGTCGCCTACACTCGATCGCTCTTCTCCTCTTCATCCTCATCATCAGCAATATAAGCATTTCCAGCAAACCGCTCATATTCACATTCATTTTCCAAAAAATCCAAAAAATCAAGCGCAATACACTGATCACTCCTCTCCCTACGAAACTCCAACACACACTCAGCCAGTGAACAAAGAAACTAGAAAAAGGTGGTTTGCAATGCAGAGGACCGAAATGCATCATGGGTAGATTCAAGGGAACAATTCCCTTGGGAACAAAAGGGTTGCTATGGGAATGCTTTTGGAATGTACTGCAGCTAAACGCAACCGCACATAAACGCTCGTAAACGCAGGTAATCGCACTGTACAAATGCAGCTGATCGCTGTGCCTGGAGTCTTGAATTTTCACAGACAAAATAAACATGCTAAACTGCGGCAGAACAGCCATCCGTGTGAAAGGGGCCTTATATAGTGAAAGTGACAGTGAAGTCTTAAATCCACATATACATTCTCAAAAATGTGGAATGGGGTTCCAGCAGGATAAGATGTTCCAGATTTTTGCACGTCCACCAAAAGTGATAGGAATACAGTGTGATGTCACTCTAAAAGTGGGAACTCTTACCAGAAGCTGTGGACCTCCTTGATTAGTGAGGTCAAAGGCGCTTGCAGATATAGCCCTCTGCAGGGTCAGATGGTTCACCTCGTCCCGGGAGTTCCCTGGCAATCACCGACAGTCCTCCACGATATCCAGCTTGTGTCAGATACTCGTCTGGGAATCCCAGCTACCTGGATGTCACGGAGTGTTTTTTAAAAAAACATATGAGGCTCCAATAGTGTGTTATCATTAAAAAAAAAGGATTCTTTATTGCTAAAACCATACAGCATAAAGTCCAAGTGAATTCAAGTAAAAATAGAGCATTTGCCGGCGCACTTCCGGAGTCACGTGGGGCGTGATGACGTCAGCGCGTAGCTCTGCCCGACATGTTTTGTCATACATGCCGTCTTCCTGGGGCCTGGGACCCATCCTATACTACTCCGTACTTCCAGGTGTGTAGAAGAAGATGTCCCCTACTGGCCTCTGTGTTTCCTACCACGAACCTCTAATGCCCCATACACACGCTCGGATTATCCGAGGACCAGTTCCGTCGCATCCTGTCCATCGTACTTTGTCCGATGTTGGTGTTGCGTACACACGGTCGGACAACGTTGTCGGAATTTCCGGTCTGCAAGAACGTCGTGACGTAAGTCGTCTTCCACAAGACTAGAAAAGGGAAGTTCAGCACCACGTCCCGCACCGGTTGGGCTCCTTCTGCTGATCCCGTGTTTATCGCGAGTTAGTTGAAGTTTGGGGACTTACGATTCGCGCTTCTCAGTTTTGTCACTCAGATCGTTACTGCTCTTCAGTTTGTGCTTGTCGTGCGTATCTGTTTATTAGTGCGTGTAGTCAGTTCGCATTTGTTGGTCATTGCGGCCTATATCTTGATATAGGACGCTTTGATTTTCACTGCTTATTGTCTGCTCGTTTCTGGTATTCATTTCCTTCTTTCAGGCCTTGCTGTTTATCGGTGATTTCTGTTTGTCCGTTCTGACCAGCCGACCGTTTGTGAGCGATGTTTCCCGTACGTACTCGTCGCCGAGTTCGTGCTGTACGCGGAATTGGTGTCGGGCTTTTAGCTTTGAGCCAAGACCCGTCCATGAACAGAGTGACGAGGAGTATGTGGACCAAGAATTGGTTGCTTCAGCGTGATCAGTTCTCGCACATGCCTTTGCTTCGTGAGATCCAGGAGAATAATCCTGATGATTTCAGGAACTTTCTCCGGATGACGGACCCCGTTTTTCACCGTCTTTTGGCTTTGCTGACCCCTTTTATCAGCCGGCAGGATACCTGCATGAGACAAGCCATCACTCAGGAGCAGAGGCTTGTTGCCACGTTGAGGTACTTGGCGACAGGGAGAAGCCTTCAGGATCTGAAGTTCTCCACAGGTATCTCTCCCCAGGCTCTGGGAATCATTATTCCAGAGACCTGTTCTGCCATCATCCAGGTCCTGCAGGAGGACTATATTAAGGTAACATTTCTACTTTACTATTTCCTTCTATGTGTGCTCTGTTTGCTAATGTCTTGTATTTTTGACCTCCTTCCCTAATTACCATGATTGCAATATGCTCTAATATGCTGTGCCCCTTTTCTCCTTCATGCATTTTTGCCACCTATGGCCTAGTCACTTAAGCAATGTATTTTGTCTGCTGCATAGTATTGTTTTCCCCCAAACACCCCCTAAAACATGCACAAATGTTTGCTGTGTGTTTTACTTCATGCAGAGCCCCATTTTTTCAACATATTTTTAAGGGGGGGGGGGGGATTTGCACTGTTCTTTTATCTTTCCTGTGGGCTGCCAATAGTGTTAAGTAAGGAGGGTCTGGCCAAAATAGCACACATTATTGAGCCATTTGGCAATCAATGAAGTGCAGAGGGTTACCTGTCCAACCCCCCCCCCCCAAACCCCTAGTTATTGTCAATGGCCCATCAGAAGTGGGGGGATTGATGGGGGGTGAGTAATCTGCTAGGGGGACCCTCTACTTTTCGGTGCAAATACTTTCCATCTTAAAATGTAAAAGTCTGATCTTGTTCCAAGATGTTTAGTGTCTAATCTGCTTGCAATGTTTATGTGCAAAGTGACTAATTTTTTTTTCTTGTTTCACTCCACAGTTCCCTTCCATGCCACAGGAATGGCAGACTGTGGCCTCCCACTTTGCCAGCCGTTGGGACTTTCCTAACTGCGGAGGTGCAATTGATGGGAAATACACTTGCAGTGCAAACTGGAATTGCCTTTAGTAAATTACACCCATTGCCCCCCAAATCCTTTACATTTGACATACATAATGCTTTTGTGTTTTTCAATAATGAAGCCACACATTTAGAAAATTAAAAAAGTTTACTTGCAACACATTCACAAGTGCGTTTTCAAACTTCTTGGCAAAACTGACAAGATCTTGGTTCTTTCCAACATTGTTTACAAACATTCCGCATTTGTTAAAACCAGGCATGGAGCAAAACAGAACATAGGAACTTGCAAAGTTCAACTTTCTAAAGTGAAGACAAGATCAGACATGACTATATGTTCAAAGTGTGTTTGATCTTGCCTTCATCACATGGGGGGTCACCCCTGGAAACTGGAAATTTAGAACATGCACACAATTTGGGTCTGAAAATGGACATTAGATAAATGTAAAACACATGCCTAGAATGTTCAAAAGTGCCATTTCCCATCATGGGGATCAATGGACGTGTTTTGGGGGTGCAACCCCTTTACCACACACACTTTAGTAGTTACTAAAGTGGTTGCACCCCCAAAAAAACGTCATTCATCCACCATGATGGGAGCTAGCACATGTGGACACAATGTGTGCATGTTCCAAATTTCACACATTTCCTAAGTTGCAAATGTGGTCACAAACAGCCACAAATGTGTGTTATTAATTACTTTCAGATTTTCCCTAAAACATCAATGATGTTCTTCAATTTTTGTTGAACATCATTGATGTTTTGCTTTATGTCATCTAGATCTCGATTGCAGACCATTATCTCCCCGATGAGTACGTGGGCACTTTCAGCGGTAAAGTCGAATTCTTCTTCCACAACATCCACGTCACCTAAAAAAAACAACAACAAAAAATGTCTCTTGGAAATGAGGCAGGCATACATTGATTAGCTTACCAGTAGCTGTGTTCTCCCATACTCACCTGTTGTGGTGACAAGTTCTCCAACTTCTATGATCTCTCCTTCCTCCTTCTCCTCCTCTGCTTCTGGTCTTTCCCCTTCTTTGGGAGGTGTCGGTTTTCTGGTTTCCTCAGACGTCCCGAGTTTTCGCTCCCCTATGAGAATGTACAAAAGGAAGATTTAGCACCACAATCTATTGAGGGCAGAAATAGGAAATGTCAAACATTGCTTGAAAGTAAGGGACAATATTTTTGGTTGGCCAGTTACAAATGACAACAACATGAATGTAGTCACTTTGTAAAGGTGCTAAACTTACTAGCTTTTTGGTAGAAGTTTGTCTGATGGAGACACCCCTCTAGTATCCACTGGAGCACATGTGGGGAAAAGCATAATAAAAAGGGGGTTTGGGTGTCCCAGCACTAGTGCTCTAGAGTCCAGATGGGTAAACAGCTACTGAGTGACCTCTCCTTTACATTGAATAAATTAGCTTGACATTCTTGATGACATCTCTATTGAGAACAAACTTCCTTTCACTAAAAACGTCACCAAACCTCGTATTATAAGTGGCCGAACGATCGAGGTTGAGTATGATCGAATGGACACACACGAACATGACACTGGCAGAAAGATCGAGGTTGAGTACGATCGAATGTACACACGAACATGAAAGTGGCCATTTTCTAATGTACAACATTGAAAAAATACAAACACATGGAGCAGTATGCAAGCAAAAAATCTAACACAAAACACAACTACTTACTTTTTTGAAGAACTCGCTTGATCTTTCTGTACTGATCGGGCTCCCTCAGTTTCAGGTCTGACCAGCGTTTCCTCAGTTGCTCCTTGGATCGTTGTACCCCAAAATGATTGTACAGCCTCCTCACAACTTTAGACATGATCTTGGCCTTTCGGACGTTGGGGTTGAGGTAAGGCCCATACTTCCCATCATAGTCGCTCCTCTTTAATATGTCCACCATCTCCAACATTTCTCCAAATGACATATTGGAGGCCTTGAATTTCAGGCTCCGGGATCGTGACGTTTCTGCCTCCGGCCTTTCCTCGTCCTCCTCCTCGTTGGTGGAATATTTGGGGCGCACCTGCTGTGTCCCCGCCATGTGCTCTCCCCACTGCGCCGTAAAGAGAAGGGGTGGGGAATAGACGAGAAAGATCGTCAGGGGCGGGCGGAGTTTGACGCATGCGCACTGTATATAAAACGTCACACGCCTGTGTCGTAGCCACGAGCTGTGAGACGAGGGGAGAGAAAGCTCACGCACGAGACGATCGCTAGAACGAAGGTACAATTTGAAGTTGGTACATAACTAGCCTAGACTGATTAGACCTTGAGGCTTATTTATGGAGAAGATTAGGAGAGTTTAGCCTGACATTATTTATAGTGTTTTGTGTGGTGTTGTGTCTTGCAGAGATTATGGAGGGATTCAACGACGTGAGTTTTCTCCCCGTCTTCATTGATAAGTATAGGGAAATTACCCTATTATGGCAGGCTAAACACAGAGATTACAGCAACAAACCAAAGAGGTACGCAGCCATGAAGAAACTTGTGCAATTTGTAAAGCCAACGATCCCCACGGCAGCCGTGGAGAAGTTAAGACTAAAAATTAGCAGCCTGAGGAGTACCTATTTCAGGGAGCGCAATAAGGTCCTGAAGTCCCAAGCATCTGGAGTTGCAGCAGATGAGGTCTATGTCCCCACGCTCTGGTACTATGAGAGGCTCCATTTTCTCAAAGACCAGGCTGATGTCAGGAAGTCACTCTCGACTCTTCCTTGCACGCATCCTTCCATGCACGCCACCCCTGATGAGGCTTCCGAGGAGCAACCTGGGCCTTCCAGTCAGGAAGAGGTGGAGGAGCCCAGCTTGTGGCAGGTATAGTAGTTTTGTAAACATTTTTGGGAATAATGAATGATGTTAACTTAATTCAGGATCCCCATTTGCTTAGTTCCTAAACGTGTTTGACATATCAACAGACAGTAGTGTTGGAGACATTTGGGGCAAGAATATAAACTGCAGGGCTGAGAATTGTATGGTTTTCTATTTGTAAACATTTTGCAATAGTCACTAGATGAAAATTGTGTGTGTTTGATGAACAAATAACTCAAACTATGTCCCTTTTTCATACACAGGAAGACCTCAGCCAGGAGGTGGCTGTGGAATGTGGCAGTCAGGAGGAGGCAGGGGTTAGTGGCAGCCAAGAGGTGGGTAGTGGCAGCCAACAGGGGGGTAGGCGTAGGAGCCTGACTGTCTCCCAAGTCCCTTCCCTCCGCCTTCCCTACAAAAGGGCGAGAAGGGTGAGGGAGGTGGGAGAGTCAGCGCTCCGGCTGATCAGAGAGGCTTCAGCCTCCCTACATGCCACACCCACCTACGAGGAGGCCTTTGGCTCCTTGGTTGCCACAAAAATGAAGGGTATGGAGGTGGGGCAACGCAGCATGTGTGAGGAGGTCATCCTCAAGGTCCTAAATAAGGGTATGGCTGGGGGGATGACCCCACTCACACATGTTTGCGATAGTGACCATGCTCCGCCTCCTCCTCCTCCTCCTTCTGCCACCCCACCAGCACCACAGCGTGGAAGGAAGCGTACAAGGAAGACCTCAGAGTGACGACCTGGATTCAGTCTGGTCTGAGAGAAGATGGAGCCTCTCGTAGGACCAGAGCCTGGGGACCTAGATGGCATCTGCTGCAGTTCCGGATGTTTTGGACTTCAGGACCAGATAGCACTCCCTTATTATTTAGATAGGTACTCCTCAGGCCCCCAATTTTAGAAGCTTCAAAAATTATGTTTGCCGTGGGGGTCCAAGGCTTTGCTAATTCCCCAAGTTTCTCCATCGCTGCGTTCCTCTTTGGTTTGTTGCTGAGACCTAAATAAAGGTATTTTTGATTTGAAATAATCATTGCCTATGTGTTTTACTTTTCTACAATGACAGTTTATTTGTGAGTAGGCAGGTACATTTCACAAATAATAAAGTCCAATTAACAAGGGGCACCAACAACAAACAAACTCCTAGTAAATTTAAGCAACAAATAGAAATGTTAATAATGTTGTTTTGCTAAGTTGAGACACACAACCCCCCTCAAAAATCTAAATAAATTATCCTGAAAATATGTATTCCAAAAAAAAAAAAAAAAAAATTACAAATCATCCAAAAAATATAACAAAGATTCTTTTACGATCTGAGGAAAAATAAACATCTAGTCTAGAAATCCTGAAAATTAATAAAGAAATAAGTTTGTGAGAAGTGCGGGTGAATAGGAGCAGCTAAAACACGTCATTCTTCTTGCATTGTAAAGAAAAAGAGAATGCGCTGCATTAAAGACATTTTAACATTGCAGCGTGACGAATGTGCTGTGTTGATTAGGAACGGTAGTTTTACCTGACCGAGCGCTTCCGTCACAGAATTTCTTCTGAGCATGCGTAGCACTTTGTCAGTCGGACTACGCTACACACGATCGGATTTGGTGTGATCGGACTTTGTTGTCGAAAAATCTATCCAGCAGGAGATAGGACTTTGTCCGTCGGACAATCCGATGGAAACTGTCCGATGGTGCCTACACCATTTCCGACAACATTGTCCGATAGGACAGAATCCATCGGAAAATCCGACCGTGTGTATGGGGCTTTAGTCACCAATGTGTCCTGCAGTGACTAGGGGTAGCCACCCCATGTAGTTATGCTAAAATAGGGCTTTACTATATCACAAAGGATTGCCAGAGCACTATATCTAAAGAAAAGTTTAATAGATTGTCCCTGTCTTGAGTCCCCGTTTCTGTGTCTGAAATCTCTGAAAGAGCTGCCCAATAAAGGATGAGTCTCTGCTCTGACTCGTTTACTCGTGTGTATAAATTTCAGCATGAACTATTGAGCTCTGTAAAGAACAGACTTTTTTTTTTTTTACAGCAAGTAGATAGGAGATGAAGGCAATGTGAAAATGGGCTTTTGTATCTACCTGCTGGCTAAAAATAAGGATACAAAATGTTTTTATGTAATATTTCATATTTACCTGAATCCAAAAAAAAATATTTTCAAAAGATATATTCCTTTTTTTATATATATACACAAACCTTTTATCTTTAACTAAAAATAAAGCAATAATGACTCATTCTTTTTTTTTTTTTTTACAGGAGCTATCAAACTATGTCAGCCTCACAAATTGACTTATGCTCCTTCTGGAGGCTCGTTTAATATTCCTTGTTTGGTCAGTAGTGACTCACTGAATGGAACTAGAATGGTCTACTGGTTTCGGAGGACTTGGAGGGACCCTGAAAAGCTGGAAAATGTTACAATCTGTAGACAAGGCAATTTTTCTGAGAATTACAATTGTAAGCAGGAGGACACCGGCCCTGTTCTAGAAATACACAATATAAGTGTACAGGACTCTGGAGTATATTACTGTGCCATCTTTCAGAAAAATAATGTTATGTTTGGCAATAAAACAGCTCTAATTACTGGAGGTAAGATATTTTTTAACTTTTTGATTTTCTTAATCCAGCGTTGTGCTACATAAAAATGTTGTGTTCCATTTCATATTCTCTGGGTCACTCAGTTCTACCTTGTAAAAAGTATACATACAGCTGAACATATCTATTGGGTTTTGGCTGTAATAAGCACCTAAGCAGATTGCAAATTCTTTAAATCAGATTTTATAATTTGGTTTTCATTAACAATTTGAATAAACACACATTCAGGGAGGGGAGTTGCATGGAACGGGTAAGGGTTAATCCACATGACTAAGCTCAGTGGACAGGGTGAAATGCGTTGGTAGTGCGGCCTGGTTGGAGCCTGAGCTGAGGATGTCATACACCTTCTTGCAAGGTTTTTATTGTAGAGATGTGCGACTTCCAGGAATTTTCCCTTTCGCATTAAAGGTAAAACCTGTGTTAGAGAAGTAGGATATGCAATTGTGGAACCGCAAACTTTGAGTATGTAGCTCCCCTTGCAGCCCCCCCTCCAATACTTACCTGAGCCCGAACCCAATCCAGTGATGTGCACAAAAGAGGCTTTTCTCCTGCATCTCTGCCTGCTCAATGGCTGAGACACAGCAGCGGGAGCCATTGGCTGTCAATCACAGCCAGTGAGGAGGGAGCAGGGGTGAGGCCAACCACCATTCTGTGTGTCTTTTGGACACAGAGAGCGAGGCTCAGGTGGGAGCACACATGATTGCCCTCATAGCAAGCGGCTGGCTATATGGGCATTCAGCAAGGGGGAGGAGCCCAAAGTGTCGGCGGGGGACCCGAGAAGTGGAGGATTGAGGCTGCTCTGTGCAAAACTCTTAGGTAAGTGTAACATGTTTGTTATTCTTTCTAAAAAAAAAAAAAACGAATGCCCAGTACACACAATCAGAAATTCCGTCAAAAAAAACGTGGATGGTTATTCCGACGGAATTCCGCTCAAGCTTGCCTTGCATACACACAGTCACACAAAAGTTCTCTGAACTTTTGACCGTCAAGAATGCGGTGACGTACAACACTACGATGAGCCGAGAAAATGAAGTTCAATGCTTCCGAGCATGCGTCAAATTGTTTCAGAGCATGCGCGATTTTTTGCGCGTCCGAATTGCATGCAGACAAACGCATTTTCGGATAGGAACTTTTCCGACCGAAAAGTAGAGAACTTCCTTTAAATCTTTTGCTGGCTGGAATTCTGCCAGAAAAAGTCTGATGGAGCAAACACACAGTCGGAATTTCTGACCAAAAGCTCACATCTGACTTCTGCTGGCGGAATTTCTGATCATGTGTACGGGGCATAAGCCTTTATTATCAGTTTAATTTAATACGTTTTTTACCACTATTATTCTTTTATATTGGCTTTTGAAATTTACAAATGCAGCAATTAAGAAATTGGATGAAAGTTTTAGCGTAGTGAAACACTTTTGGAAAGATAGTGTATTTTATATACAACTATATAGATCAGACCAAAATGAGGGACAAATGAGAAGGAAAGAGGGGCAGAGGGACTTTGTTTCAAATCAAGGATAGACCCTCAAAATCGGGGACAGTTGGGAGCTATGCTAATAGGGAAAGGAGGGTCATTTTGGGCTGGGGATATGCTGCAGAAGACAATATGAAACTGGGAACATGTTACATGAGCATAGCTCCTAACTGTCCCTGATTTGGAGCAATGTCCCTCTGTCCCTCTTTGCTCTTCATTTGTCCCTCATTTTGGTCTGATCTATATAATTCTATATAAAATGCACCATTTATCTTTCAAAAAGTGTTTCCCAGTGCTAAACCTTTCATCCAATTTCTAAATTGCTGCATTTGTAAATTCCATAAGCCAGTACAAAGGATTAGTAGTGGTAAAAAAAAGCACTTGTGGGTTTAACTAATCATTTTTTTTAAATGTAATTCTCCTTTATTGGGGCGTGGCAGGGGGTGTGTCCTATGCCTACATATTTTTAATAGGTGTTTCTCGTTACCATCTCAAAACATTGGAAGGTAGGCATGAGGCTAGTAGATATCAATACAATTACCCTAATGAATGTTCACACAACTACAAAGACTGCTGAGGTCCGAGGGCCGCACAATATATACCAAAATAGCATGTTGGAAAATCAACTTTAAATTTTTTGGTGTAAAAGTGGAATTGCACCTTACCTACCAGAGATATCAAAATCTAAATGTGATGCCCTGAACATAGAGAATACCTCTTTTAAAGCTGAGACTCCTTCACAATCCAATCACAGTTTAAACCATTTTTTATTTGCTTTGATTGCATTAGAGACTGGTAAATGGTTGGAACCTGGCATTGATGTCTGGCAGGGATATGAACAGAATAACATTTTATTTATTAGAAGGTAAAAGAACTCCGCTATGTGAATATATATACACACATTTATATATATATATATATATATATATATATATATATATATATATATATATATATATATATATATATATATTCTCATACAGGTGAAATTTGGTTTTTAGGTGTGAGGATAAAATGATTGTATTTTTTTTCTTTAATCTGCCAGGACTTACTGGCAACAGAGGGAAATGGGCCTGTTCTTTTTTATAGAGTGATTGTGGGGGATGAGCATCAACCTACACTAAAATAGAGAGGGGTTCTCAAACAAATAGATTTCCATTTGTCCTAGAAATACCCATTGTAATAAGTGTACAAGATTTGACTGGAATAACTGACTTTGTTAACTCTTCTACCATACATGCCCTTAGATAGTCCCAGCTCCAACAGCCCTGTTGTGCTACTGGCTTCATTACTGCTTCCTCCTTCCAACATCATCCAGCTGGCTTTTGCAGTAAATGTGAGTTGTAACATCACTCAATGGACCTGGAATGTGTCCGGAATATGTCACAAAGGTAAAATCATCTGTAGGGAAGACCATGATGGGAATTGGACTTGTGTAAACCTGATCTCACTATCAAGTAAATCATGGAACTACGGAGATAATGTGATCTGTGAAGTTTGGTGCAATTCCTCTCCTATCCAGCTCCAATGGAGGATTCCAGAAAAAGGTAGAGAGATAGCCTTTCATAAAAAAATTATAATAAATAAAAAGATTTAAAGAATTGTCTCAATTTTTTAATTAAAAAAAAAAAAAGACAGAACCTGAATGCTAAAGTGAATCTGGACCAGGTCACATAAAAAAAAAAAAGCCACCGGTCTCCAGAACAGAACTTTTTGGAGATTTTGAAAAAAAACATACGTTTGTGTCTCAACCCTGTAGTCTCTCTCTTAAATACTTAACTGTATTTGGTATTTGTTCAGACTGTCATACAGGAGCCTTTAGTTGTACTTTATTAGGCCCTCTGCACCCTGCTAGAGAGCTGGTAGGATTTCATAAGGCATCGGTTTATCATAGTGTGTTCCCTTTTGTCTGTGAATACACTGGTAAAGCAAGTTTGACAAGGCCAATCATGCCACCACTGAATAGAGGAGGCAGTTGCCTTCAGATGGAGTCTCACAGACCTTGAGGAAACCAGAGAGGTTCCCCATTTTATTGGTGCTCAGTTAAATGCCCTTTCTTTTATTTGTGATCACGTAGTACCCCATTGTTGATGGTCAACTAAAAAGCTGAAATTTATAATTGTATAGTTATCCTTTAAATATTCTTCTTGCAATGTTCAATTTATTTGATTAAATTCACATTTCTTTTTTCCCAAAAAATTGCCTTGTGGATGACGGCAGCTGATTTTTCAACTAAATGTCGGTATTGGCTGATATTTGCACTGATATTCGTATTCCTGTTGCTATTGCCCTTCATTGCTCCTCTTACGTGGACATATGGCTCAATGCTTCATAACAAATTAAAAAGTATGTATATTTTATTTATCTTTAAAATGAATACAATTCAAGTTTTGCAAAAGATTTTTTTTTTCTCTTTACTTTTCTCTTTTTTATCTTTCCTTCTTGTCCCTGACACAGTTCCGGGACAAGGTCAACCGATAGCCAGGGTGAAAATGCCAAACGGCACATCCCCTCCCTTTTTATTATGAATTAGTCGGTGTCTGTTCAAGAAAAGAACACATTTAAAACATTATAAATTAAATTAGGTTTAGTTCATTCAAAACAGAACTAAATTTTTTAACGGTATATATTTTAGTAGTTCCAGCGTTCCACTTTTTTTATGCCTGTTGTGTGTGGATGCATAATATGCTGTACGTAAAATATTAATTCTGCTTTAACTTTTACCACAAGTTATACTAGTCCAAGCCCAATCGATAAGCATTGATGTTAGTAAACGCGATAATAACCCCCTGCACTGGTGCCAATAACAGCGATAATAACTCCAAACATTAGTGCCAGTTTCCACAATAATACCCCTGGCATTGGTGCCAGTTTCTGTAATAACCCCCTGCATTGGGGCCAGTTTCTTCAATAATCATCCCCAGCATTGGTGCCAGTTTCTGTAATAATAACCCCCAGCATTTGTGCCATTTTCCGCAGAAATAACCCCCAGCATTGGTGCCACTTTCTGCAGAAATAGCCCCCAGCATTGGTGCCAATTTGCACAGAAATAACCCCCAGCATTGGTGCCAGTTTACGTAGAAATAACCCCCAGCATTAGTGCCAGTTTCCACAATAATAACCCCCAACATTGGTGCCAGTTTCTGTAATAATCCCCAACATTGGTGCCAGTTTCTGTAATAATAACCCCCAGCATTGGTGGTGGTTTTCTGTAATAACCCCCGGCATTGGTGCCATTTTCCGAAGAAATAACCCCCAGCATTGGTGCCACTTTTCGCAGAAATAACCCTCAACATTGGTGCCAGTTTCCACAGAAATAACCCCCAGCATTGGTGCCCGTTTCCGCAGAAATAACCCCCAGCATTGGTGCCAGTTTCCACAGAAATAACCCCCAGCATTGGTACCCGTTTCCGCAGAAATAACCCCCAGCATTGGTGCAAGTTGCTGTGTTGGCCTGTGCCAAGACAGAGAAATGTATTCTCCACAAGCTTTATTCATGATTGCAAATAACTCCAAGAGGTTTAGCAATCTTGGCACATTTAAGTAATACCAAGAATTGTGCAATTTCATTTTCTTGTCCCACCTTAGTCAACCTAATCTTTGAATTTATACACCATAAGGGCTCTTGTAGTTTTTTTTTATCTTTCCCTTTTTAGAGAATCAATAAAACATCTTAATGGACTGAATCATATCAAGAGTGATATAAATTCTCTAACCTATGTGACATTGGGGTGTTTAGCTGTGGATAGATGCGTTTTGGTGCAGTGAGTCCACATCAGACAGGCATTTATAGTTAAGGGCCTGGTAGCCCACGTTTATTAAAGGGGAAAACAAAACAAAAGTCCATCCAGGAATCCCACGCAGGGGTCCAAGCTTCAATTAAATACACAAAATCCAAATGAAAATGCTAGCCCACCTGGCTACTCTTCAGCAGTACTGCTGCTATAGGTACTTGCCCCTCAAACGAGCTGCTTGGATGCACACAGTCTTAGGCTCCTTGGATGCACACAGCTTCAAGCCCTTCAATGCACACAGCTTTGGGCTCCTTGGACGCACACAGCTTCTGGCTCCTTGGACGCACACAGCTTCTGGCTCCTTGGACGCACACAGCATCTATCTCCACACAGAGACACTCACTAGCAGCCACTGCTCCACCTTCCTTCCCCTCTGCTCTCACCAGCCCCTCGTTATATGGGCTGTGTGCACCTGGGCACACACCTTGCTGGCTGTCAACGAGACCCGGACACAGGGTTGGAGATCCCATCCCACCCAAGACTCTGACGGATCTCCAAACTACAGAGCCCCATAGGGAACTAGCAAAACCTGGAGAAAACTGCCAGAGCAGTTTTCTCTGTTTCAAATTTACGCTCTGTAGCTCTGCACTCCGATATGCAGACTCTGTGTCCACGTTAACCCCATTTTCATAGGGACAGAGCCTTGCTCTTCCACACCTATAATAATCGTTATTTGCCAAAACAACAATATTTTCAACAGGGAGAAGGGAAAATAATGTAGGCATGGTACCTTAATTCTGAACTGTACACCACTTTCTGTTCCAGAATATGACCATTTATGTAACTGATTGCAGGCTTGCCCTGGATATCTGTTGATGTTTAAATATTTTATTCTTGCAGGTGAGGAAGAGAGAGAAACTGATGGAAATGATTCTGTAAGTGAATGCTGTTGAATAAGCACTGCTAAAAATGATTTGCCCATTGCACAATCATGGTTCTCTACATGGTGGAGCCTGGCGGGTTTAACCAACCCCTGCCTTCTTACGTCTTCACTACTCTGACAGTAACATCCAGCTGCCAGAATTTTTAACTCTTTTCTTTTCCACCTTTGTGTGTTACAGTTTTCCTAAATATAAAATGTGAAAAAAAAAAACAGGGATGGTGCAAGCCCCCTATAATGGCCACAGGAGGTAATTAAACCTAGGAACTCAGCACAGAGGTCTCACCTATAGAGTCCCTGAGATACAGGAGAAACTCTACCAAACGCAAAAATATCAGTTTTAGGTAGAGTGAAAATTTAAAATTGTGCCTTGTTTTTGCTGGAGACTGGATATAGAGATAAAATAGAAAAATTAATACATATGATACATTTTTCAAAGAATAAATCACGGAATACATATGAATAATTGCAAAGCTGATTAGTCTCGACATGTTTTGCCATACAAAGTTAGGCTTCTTCAGGTTTTGGAATTAAGTTTCCGGTCATGTATTTGAACGGCGCTCCTCTCTACCTTAATTTCCGGTGTCCTTTGTATGCCGTCTAGTTATTTCCGGCTTGGCGGTGTCCTATGGATGCTGTTTAGTCACTTCCGGTTTGGCGTTCAGAGTCAGAACGCCACTTTCGGTGCGACGGCGCTTGGGGAATGACGCCTACTGTGTCCTCTCCTCATTTTTGTTGCCAAAATTTGGCACCAAACGAGGAGGAGGGAGATAAAAGGAGCATTGAGCTCAGTCTTGAGGTCTGGTCCACCAGAGAGAGGATTTCTTTACCAGCAGGTAAATCCAATATTAATATTGTTTGATATACCACTCTGAAACCCCTTATTAGTCTAAAACTTTCATCTAATTTGTATTTTAAATTCTAAATTATAGAAGGGAACCCTGATATTACTTATATCTTGGGGACCCCCCCCCCCCCCCTTTTTTTTGGACCACTCCAAATCTTGGATTGGACATATTCAGGTAATGAATTGAAACTGAGGCTGTCTTTAATAGCTCTTTTGTCAGTAGAATTATTGATACAAATTTTTATATATATTTTCAAAGGGAACCTTGGTAATTCTTATAGAGTTTTTTCCTGAGGTTATTTCATCTACCATCTGGAAGTTTTATGCCTTCTCTTTATATGACAAGTCGTATGCCTTCTCTTCATATGACAAATAAGGGTAGGCATTTCTTACCAACCTCTTGGTCTATGTATTCCGAATGATGAAATCACACTTAGTTTATTGTTTTTTTATTTTTGATAGCTGGACCTCTGCTATTGTCTCCTAATATAATTTATCTCTCTCTATGGCATCAACAAACTGACCCATTTTATCCACTCATTCTTTGAATATTATCTCTCCATTGAATACACGGGTCAGGTTTGGGAGCCAATGTTTGTCCATAAAGTGCCCTATATAGCTGTAATTTGTAAAATAATATTATATTGTGTTTTTTGAGTGTTTGATTTTTGTTCATTGCTCATTCTAGTGATTATATGCATTACATCTGATTCTAGTAGTTCTCCTGAAGAAGCCTAACTTTGTATAGCGAAACATGTCGAGACTAATCAGCTTTGAAATTATCCATATGTATTCTGTGATTTGTTCTTTGAAACATTTATCATATGTATTAATTTTTCTTTTTTTTTTCATATCTTGATTTGTCTTTGCGCTTTAAAAGTCCCACCAAAAACTCTTTCGATTATTTACTTCAAGAGATGTGGCGCTACAAATAGTTTCAGTATTTCAGATCTTTTATAAACTTTCTTCTCCTCTGTGGAGACTGGATATAGTTCAGTTCCTAGTCGTAGATGGGTGATAGTTTGGGCAAGTCAGAAAGTTCCTCCAGTAGATTGAGAGTTCCTCCAGTAGATTGTGCCCAATGTAGGATAATTGCAGTATCCCTTTTTTGGGCCATACGGCTGTTCTTGCATATAGACTAGAAAATGTAGGAGGGAAGGCTGCTGTTGCAATCACAGCTGCCATTTTTGCCAGTGTAGTCTCTGGAAACCTGTAAATAGATATCCGGCTTGGGTATCTTTCCTATTTAACAGGTGGCAGCAATAGCCCTGAGTTTTTATTCTACCATCAAATTTGTATTCCTTTGGACAACGGGGGCTTCTTCCCTCCTACTCTTCCTAGTGAAAATGTTAAATGGAACTGTAGCATGGCAAAGAGTAGCAGATCCTTCATCATTTTTAATTAGACATGCTCGCCCATTATGGCAGACTGACCATGTACTCTAGGCAATGTAAAATTTATAAAATAATAAAAAATTACTTTAATAAGAGCTAGGGAAAATAATTTTGTTTGGCACAAGAAATATGTAAAGTCTCTTTAACATCAGTGACTGCATAACTTACATTTCCTAAGAAGTTATAAAGAATTTTCTTTTCTGTGACTGTATTATTTGAACTACTCCTTTTTGTTCTATGCAGGATGAAATTGCATATGCAGAACTGAATGTCCACGCACTAACTAATGAAAGAAGAAAGCTAAACTTCTAATTCTCCATCAGCATCTTCCTGGAGTACAAGAAGATCATTTAGCAATCGCCAAACCCTGGATCTCTTTATTGTTTTATTATTTTATTTAAATGTTTAGAAAATATTTGCTATTAACCACTTCAGCAACTTTTTTTTTTTGTAATAATGGCGATCTGCGATTTATATCGTGACTGTGACATTATGGCGGACACATCAGACACTTTTGACGCTATTTTGGGACCATTGTCATTTATACAGTGATCATTGCTATAAAAATGCACTGATTACTGTATAAATGACACTAGCAGGGAAGGAGTTAAACACTGGGAGCGATCACGGGGTTAAGTGTGTCCTTGGAAGTGATTCTAACTGTGGGGGGGTGGGCTTCAACTCACATGACAGCGATCACTAGACATGTGCAATTCGTTTCGTTTTTTTTTCGTTTTTCGTTTTTTTTCGTTATTTTCGTTCGTTCGTTTTCGTATGACTGAACGAATCGTTTGAATCGTACGAATCCGAATAACGAATCGTTCGAATCGTACGAATCCGATTAACGAATCATTCGAATCGAACGAATCCGAAAAACAACGAAAATCCGAAAAAAACTAATTAGAAACAACTAATTTTTCGATTCGTAACTTTTTTTTTCGATTCGTAACTTTTTTTTTTCGATTTGTGATTTTCCGTGTATCTATTGAACCAAAAAATTCGTACATTCGTAACTTCTTTTTCGATTCGTAACTTTTTTTTTTTCGATTCGTAACTTTTTTTTTTCAATTCGTAAATTAATAAAATGTAATAATAGCATACACATTACATAAAATTATGAATTATGCTCCGATTACGAATCTACGAATGTTACGAATGTTACGAATGTACGAATAAATACGAATGCGTCCGAAAATTAAACTAACGAAAAAACGAATCAATGAAAAAATAACTCTTAGGAATGTACGAATCATTACGAATACGAACACCGACGACTTACGAATGTACGAATCGTTACGAATCCGAACACCGACGACTTACGAATGTACGAATCGTTACGAATCAACGGAAACGAAAAAAAAACGATTTTTTTTCGGAAACGAAAAAAACGAAACGAAAATAAAATAATTTTTTGGTTGTGCACATGTCTAGCGATCACTGTCATGTCACTTGGCAGAACAGGGAAATGCCTTGTTTACATAGGCACTTTACCATTCTGCGGCTGCGTGACATGATTGCTGGGCATCGAGTCCGCCGGTCCCATGGGCATGGTCACGCTGTACGCCTCCGGCGGCATGCGCAAGCCTGCTAGCCTCACCAATTAACCGGGACGTACAGGTACGCCCATTTGCCTACCGCTGCCATTGTGCCTACGTATATTGGCGTGCAACTGTCGGCAAGCTGTTAAACATTGTAGAGAAATGCCAATGATTGAAGCAGAACTCCAGGCAAATATAAAAGACGTTTTTTGGTCCAACTGATTTTTTTTAAATTCATTAAATGTATTTTACAATACTGTTTCATTTGTATAACCAACTATATTTTTATGTATTATTATTATTCTCCCAGAATCCATTTTAGAACTGAAATTACAGAGGAGCAGCCGATCGGCTCTCCTCTACTTGCGTCTGACAGACACGATTGAGGAAAAGCCGATCACCGGCTCTTCCTATTTACACTGTGATCAGCCGTGATTGGACATGGCTGATCACGTGGTAAAGAGTCTCCAAGATTGTAGTTGCGGGGTGTCAGACTGACACCCCGCAACAACGATCGCCGCGATGCGTGCCCGCATCGGCTCAAAATTCTGAGGACGTCATATGACACACGGTCAGGATTTTGAAACCACTTTGCCGCCGTCATTCTGCTATAGGGCGGGCGGCAAGTGGTTAATGTACTGAGAAACACTAGTAAATTAGCAACTCACATGGGAAGAAAAAAATTGCACTTTTTGTAGGTAATCTGTGAGAGGCCAGCTCATGCATCTGAGATGGGGAGCCTCTTCCTAGAACTTGCAGCCTGGAAAGCCTGGACAGGCTGGATGACAGCTTAGATGAGTGGAAACCCACACGATGGCGGAAGGCTTCTTGTGGGATGCAGAACAGACTAGAAGTGATGTCATCGGGATTTCAGGGGGCGGGGCTATGGATTTCATGGCTGCCCAAGCCTCTTTCTCAAGCTCGAGTGCTTGAGAAAGAGGCATGGATGGCACTATCCCAGATGCATGAACCGGCCACTCGTGGATTACACACAAAAAGTGCCATCTCATGTGAGTTGCTAATTTACTAGTGTTTCTGAGTACTATTAATGCTGCACTTAGTTTGGTGCCCCCCGGTGTGTTCTCGTGGTCCTGAGGGTGTATCCATCCACCCTAGGTTTCTATCCTGGTATGAGGTTCCCTGTTTTTGTGAGACTGTCCATCGGAAGCCCTTACTATGTGATGAGCCTGATTTTACATGTCACAATGGGAGTTGCCATTTGTCTTTTTATCACAATAAATCTGTTAATATACTACACTGGGATTGTGCCCTGCTCTTTTTATTATCTTTTTGCCTAGAGATACTTCAGTCCCTTCAGAGGTGCTGCATATGATGCATTGAGATCAGCAGAAAATTACCCTGAGTTACCCTCTAGTTGGACTTTATGATGTTTTTGCTGTTCTGCATAGACATTCAAGTACACACAACACGTATTGCACCATATACCCCATTACTACTATACTGTATAACCCTTCTCCTATCCAAAATTATAAAAAAAAAACGTTTTGTCTTTATTTGTCTTTTTTTCTACTTTAATATTTAAGGTAACAAACAGCTCTTATTCAATAGGCCGGCCTCACAAATATGAGTTGCGGTATGCATGATACTATTCAATTTCAATAGCACCCTAACACACTAAAGCAATGCACTTGCGTTGCAGCGCTATGCAACTCTTAGTAATACACTACCAAGGGAGTATAATTCTAGAGTTGTCATAGGGGCAGGCATATATTTCCATCTCCTCTTTCTCCAATGGCAACTCACATGTTTTCCCTGCCATTCTTAGTGACGATGGTCACCAGGAAAAGTGCTGAGGAAAATCTCCCCACCTTTGAAATGGCTAAAAAAACTTCTCAAACCAGCCGCTGAACATCACTATGTTGCAATGTGAACACACGTATCCTAATGCATCAGTTTCCCCTTGAGTCCTATGCCCCGTACACACGGTCGGAAATTCCGACCACAAAATCCATCTGTTTTTTTCCGACGGATTTTGTCCGACACTGGTGTTGCATACTCACAATCGGACAAAGTTGTCGGAAAATCCGATCATTCTGAACGTGGTGACGTTCGTTGCATACAACGGAACTACGTAGAGGCTAGTAGCCAATAGCTTTGGTCTCGTAATCTGATCTGAGCATGCGTGGCACTTTGTCCGTCGGAATTCTCTACACACGATTGGAAAAGGTCCGATCGGACTTTGTTGTCGGAAAATTTGAGAGCAGGATCTCCAATTTTTTTAGTCGGAATTTCCGATGGAAAAAGTCAGATGGAGCCCACACACGGCCGGATTTTCCGACAACATGGTCCGATCGGACATTTTCCGTCGGAATTTCCGACCGTGTGAACGGGGCACTAGAGTGTTGGCACCATATTCTGTTAAGCCCTGATGAAGTGGATGATGTTGGCCCCTGAACCGCATTGGCTGCTTTACCAATCAATATTTGGAATAAACTTTGGTGTAGCACTTCAATCTCTAGGTCAGATTATTAAAAACTTAACAGGTGTTTAAATCATTGCTTACTCTGTCCAAAACTATAACAAAAATGTTCACAATTATATATATTTTAAGAATTAATGTATATGAATTAGAAGTATTTAATTTAATAATGCAACCGCTGTATTATTTAATAACTTATCAGAACAAAAAGCAGCTCACGTGTGCATCAAACAGTGCTCAGAACAGTTGTGATTGGTTACTTTGAGTTATTGCACTACTTGCCTAAATTAATGGAGTTTGCATATTCTCTCTTTGCTTGCGTGGATTTACCCTGGGTCCTTTGGTTTCCTCCCACACCCCAAAGACATGCTGGTAGGTTAAAGTGTCTTCTTTCCAAATTGGTCCTAGTATGTGTATGTACACATGTGAGTTAGGGACCTTAGATTGAAAGCTCCTTGAGGGAAGAGACTGATGTAAATGTGCAATATTTAAAGTGTTGTTACTAGGGGTGCCATCGCCGATCGGTGATCCGAACGGGTCACCCTGTTCGGATTGGCACACCCTGCAATCCGCGGAGCACTCCGCGGCCTCGGCCTTAAGAAAGGCCGCGGCTTCGGCCTAGCTCAGGAGCGGCGGCCATCTTGGTACACCCGGCGGCCGTTTACAATGTGATTGCTCCATCAAATGACGGAGCTATCACTTGTAAACAAACTCTGCATTACCCAGCCAATACTCTGCATTACCCAGCCAATACTCTGCATTACCCAGCCAATACTCTGCGATACCCAGTCAATACTCGGCGATACCCAGCCAATACTCGGACAATATTACAGTGGGGGAGATGACGTGGATATTACAGTGGGGGAGATGACTTGGATATTTCAGTGGGGGGAGATGATGTGGATATTACAGTGGGGGAGATGACGTGGATATTATAGTGGGAGGAGATGACGTGGATATTACAGTGGGGGAGATGACGTGGATATTACAGTGGGGGAGATGACGTGGATATTACAGTGGGGGGAGATGACGTGGATATTACAGTGGGGGAGATGACGTGGATATTACCGTGGGGGGAGATGACGTGGATATTACAGTGGGGGAGATGACGTGGATATTACAGTGGGGGAGATGACGTGGATATTACAGTGGGGGGAGATGACGTGGATATTACAGTGGGGGAGATGACGTGGATATTATAGTGGGGGAGATGACGTGGATATTACAGTGGGGGGAGATGACGTGGATATTACAGGGGGGAGATGACGTGGATATTACAGTGGGGGGAGATGACGTGGATATTACAGTGTGGGGGAGATGACGTGGATATTACAGTGGGGGAGATGACGTGGATATTACAGTGGGAGGAGATGACGTGGATATTATAGTGGGGGAGATGACGTGGATATTACAGTGGGGGGAGATGACGTGGATATTATAGTGGGGGAGATGACGTGGATATTACAGTGGGGGAGATGACGTGGATATTACAGTGGGGGAGATGACTTGGATATTACAGTGGGGGAGATGACTTGGATATTACAGTGGGGGGGAGATGACGTGGATATTACAGTGGGGGAGATGACGTGGATATTACAGGGGGGGAGATGACGTGTATATTACAGTGGGGACTATATGGTGGTGGAATTTTCACAGGTTTTTGCAAATTCAATTATTATTTGCTGATCCAAAAAATGATCCGATCCGTGACTCTGATCCGAGGAACGATCCGATCCATGAGATGACGTGGATATTATAGTGGGGGAGATGACGTGGATATTACAGTGGGGGAGATGACGTGGATATTACAGTGGGGGAGATGACTTGGATATTACAGTGGGGGAGATGACTTGGATATTACAGTGGGGGGAGATGATGTGGATATTACAGTGGGGGAGATGACGTGGATATTACAGGGGGGACTATATGGTGGTGGAATTTTCACAGGTTTTTGCAAATTCAATTATTATTTGCTGATCCAAAAAATGATCCGATCCGTGACTCTGATCCGAGGAACGATCCGATCCATGAGTTTTTTTGATCCGTTGCACCCCTAGTTGTTACTATATAAATAGCTGTATGTGCGTGACTGAAATTTTTTTTCATTTTGGATCCATTCATTAACCACTTCAGCCCCGGACCAATTTGCAGCCAAAGGATCAGGCCCCTTTTTGTGATTCGGCACTGCGTCACTTTAACTGACAATTGCGCTGTCGTGCGATGTGGCTCCGAAACAACATTAGCGTCCTTTTTTTCCCACAAATAGAGCTTTCTTTTGGTGGTATTTTATCGCCCCTGCGGTTTTAATTTTTTGCGCTATAAACAAAAAGAGAGCGACAATTTTGAAAAAAATTCAATATTTTTTACTTTTTGCTATAATAAATATACCCAAAAAATATATAAAAAAACATATTTTTTTCTCAGTTTAGGCCGATACGTATTCTTCTACATATTTTTGGTTTGCGCAAAAGTTATAGCGTTTACAAAATAGGGGATATTTTTATAGTATTTTTATAAAATTTTTTTCTAGTAATGGCGGCGATCAACGATTTTTATTGTGACTGCGACATTATGGCGGACACATCGGAAATTTTTGACACATTTTTGGGACCATTGCCATTTATACAGCAATCAATGCTATTTAAATGCATTGATTCCTGTATAAATGACACTGGCAGTGAAAGAGTTAACCACTAGGGGGCGGGGAGGGGTTATGGTCTGTGACGTGTGTGTTTTTTTTTACATTAGGGGGCGTGGCTGATGTCTGATGTCACTGATCGGCTTTCCAGATGACAGGGAACAGCCGATTAGTGACAGGCAGTGTAGGAAGCGCCGGGAGAGGTTTGTTTACACAGACCTCTCCCCGTTCTTTAGCTCTGTGACCCGATCGCGTGACACTAGCGGAGATCGGGTCCGCTGGTCCCGCGGCCGTGGTCACTGATCTCCCGACCGGGTCGCGAGCGCGGTGCCGGCGGCGCGCGCGCGACCCCACGGCTAGGCAATTAAAGGGGACGTATATATACGTGCTTTTGCCTAGCTGTGCCATTCTGCCGACGTATATTTACATGAGGCGGTCGGGAAGCGGTTAAGTTAATAATTACATTTTGTCATATTCGTTATATTATAATGATCCGTTTTCGCGATTCGTCTCATGTATTTGGATTCGGTTACTATATTCTTTATTTTTTTAATCGGTTTGAATTTCGGAAGACGGCTGTATTCATTCTATTCTATTTTTTTTCAACTGTTTTCTTTTCTATTCTTATCATCTTATTTCACTTTTATACCCTACTGTATTGATTGCAGTATGTTTACATTTCAAATTTGAAACTGATTTTGAAATGGAAACATGTTGCAATACATGTTGCAAAAAAAAAAAAAAGAGTGAAATAAGATGATAAGAATAGAAAAGAATAGATTCAAATTCAAATTAATTTTCAATTTTTTTTTAATTCATTTTCAATTTTTTTTTCTAATTTGAATTAAATTCTTTAAATTCGTTATTTTGTTACGTTATTTCGTTTCATTATAATTTATTTCCGATTCGTTGAAAATCATTACTATTGTAAGTCAGAAATTTGGATACATCTGAATCTCTGAATAACAAAAATTTCAAAACAAATTGCACATTTCTACTGTGGACCAACCCCCAATCCTTATTGTGGAGGAGAGGGGGGGGGGTACTATGTAGTGCTGTCCTAGGGTGACAACATTACTCCTCTAATAGTACAGTACAGTAAGTGAGTGTTGGCACTCTAGGACAGAAAGTGTGTTATGCCCCGTACACACGGTCGGAAATTCAGACGGAAAATGTCCGATCGGACCATGTTGTCGGAAAATCCGCCCCTGTGTGGGCTCCATCTGACTTTTTCCGTCGGAATTTCAGACGGAAAAAATTTGAGATCCTGCTCTCAAATTTTCCAACAACAAAATCCAATCGGACTTTTTCTGATCGTGTGTAGAGAATTCCGATGGAAAAAGTCCCACGCATGCTCAAAACAAATTACGAGACCAAAGCTATTGGCTACTAGCCTCTACGTAGTTCCGTTGTACGCAACAAACAGCACCACGTTCAGAATGATCGGATTTTCCGACAACTTTGTCCGACCGTGTGTATGCAACACCAGTGTCGGACAAAATCCGTCGGAAAAAATCCGACAGATTTTTTGGTCGGAATTTCCGACCGTGTGTACGGGGGCTTACTGGCAAGATCATCAGCTGTAAGTAAATTAAAAAAGCATGGAAAAAAAGAAAAAAAAAGAAACAAAATGCAGCCACTATATCCAAGTAATGATTGCTGTAATACATTATATTTTTAACTACTACTTACAAAGTCATCCACAATTTCTCCCCCAGCTACATCACTAGCCTAGTCTCTAAATACCAACCTACTTGTTCTCTTTGTTCCTCTCAAGACCTCCTGCTCCCTCATCACCTCCTCCCATGCTCGCCTCCAGGACTTTTCCAAAGCCTCTCCAATCCCATGGAATGCCTTACCCCAATCTGTCCGCTTAGCTACTACTTCTATTAGCTTTTAGGCGATCCCTGAAAACCCTTCTCTTCAGAGAAGCCTACCCTACCCACACCTAACAACAGTTTTTTCATTTTCTCCATCAGCTCATCCCCCACAGTTATTACCTTTTGTTTCCACTTGACCCTCCCTTTTAGATTGTAAGCTCTAATGAGCAGGGCCCTCTGATCCCTCCTGTATTGATTTGTATTGTAAGTGTACTGTCTGCCCTCAAGCGCTGCGCAAACTGTTGGCGCTATATAAATCCTGTATAATAATAATAAATAATAATTTTTATTATTAGGCATGGATATATTTTACTGGTGATTATACTATGGGAGGAAGTGAACTTTGGCAAAATGTAACCTTTTTTCCTGCTCAGTACCTGTCATAAGACCTTGTATGAATGTCCGTCCGTTACCTGTTCTTGAGGTTATCACACAATTGTTGTATGCATTTGTAAATATGCATCTAAATTCTGTTTAGTTTATTATTATATTTATTAGTAAAAACTGTTTTAGTTATTTCTCTTTTTTCCTGGCTATTGTGATGTTAAATCTTCGCACGCTGAAGCAAACCCACTGCTTTGTCATATATGGGCAAAGCCAAATATTAGCTTTAAGGAGCTAAAATAAATAGCCTATCTGCTTAACAACTACTAAGTTATGATTCTGTCCATGCATTGCTTTCATGCTGACGCAAAAGCTTGAACTGTGAGCAGAAGCATTAGAGACATTGTTTCTCTCTGCTGAAGGTGGGTCGGTTATTTGACCATGGTGACCAACTTCAGGGGGGCCTACTTGGACTTTGCAAACTGATTAAAATAATTACCTTATATGATCCCTGTATGATATAAACAGATAACACTGGGGCTTGGCGTGCTACATTGGTTGTCTTCTTTGGCTCTTCTTCTCTTTCTGGGTGTGCATGGGTTCACACACACATATGAATTTGACTGGCATTCCATATGTCAACATTTTTGTAAGTGTATGCAGTTTAACCCCTTTTTGGGCTAAAATATTTTTTTAAACAGAACCCTCTAACCAATCCTGTTGAGTTTTCCCCCTTTACCTTGAGAAGCCAGATATACCCACCCAAGTCCCCCTTCCAGGCCCTTCACCAACTCCAGTTACGTGTGGGGGGACCTCTGATCCAGGGCTGTGATTCATCCATCCTGAGAGCACCTGCCACCCCAACCACCCTGTGATGACACCATACTCTTCTCTATTTGGAGTGGAGCTAAGTATGTTGACATATAGGATTGCCTGTTTGCCCAATAAGGTAATATGCCAATCACATATTCAGATGTAATGAAACATGAAACGCATCGACAGTCCAGTGCAGTGCTATCATTGGTTGACACTAATGCCCCGTACACACGGTCGGATTTGCCGACGGAAAATGTCCTATCGGACCATGTTGTCGGAAATTCCGACCGTGTGTGGGCTCCATCGGAAAGTTTGAGATCCTGCTCTCAAATTTTCCGACAACAAAGTCCTATCGGACTTTTTCCGATCGTGTGTAGCGAATTCCGACGGACAAAGTGCCACGCATGCTCAGATCACATTACAAGACCAAAGCTATTGGCTACTAGCCTCTACGTAGTCCCGTCATACGCAACGAACGTCACCACTTTCAGAATGATCGGATTTTCCGACAACTTTGTCCAACCGTGTATGCAACACCAGTGTCGGACAAAATCCGTCGAAAAAAATCAGACAGATTTTGTGGTCGGAATTTCCGACCGTGTGTATGGGGCATAAGAATTCTTATTTTATTGAATAGATTAATATGTTTATAATGCATCAATTATGGGTTTCTGTAGAATATACAGTACTTTAACAAAATTTACAATGAGAAACAGCCTTTTTTATAAGTTTCAATAATTTGGTGAAAAAAATATACACTTTTTAGCAATAGAAACTAGGCTGGCTCAACAGGGACCCACCACATTTCAATCCATCTATAGCTGTTCTTGCTTGGCAGAAGTCGATCCCTTAAGAACCCCTTTTTATTTTTCAATCAGCCCACTGGCTCTTCAGAAAAAAAAACATCTATGGGCAGCCTCATACACTAATAGTTTGTTTCTTTTTTTTTTTTTTTCGTACAGCCAGCGTGTTGAATGAAAAAAACTGACAAATCCCTATATATATAAGTCATGTGGATGCAGGGATCTCTTCTACTGCGTTATTGTATTCTGATAGCAGAGATTCCCCCAGCTACAATATACTGATTAGCACTACAGCCATTGGCTGCATGTGCTGATTGAATGCTGGTTTTCCAGCTTCTTCATTAGACCAGCTTCTGCTGAGCAGACAGGGGTACACATGGAGTGAAATTTGGCCAATTCCTGCTGAACTGGACCATATTTTGTCCATGCATACTCTGCTTTAGTCAAAACACAAGTTACCGTTAAACCATCACAGTGTTTGTCTAGGCATGAGTTCTGCTCCAGTGGAATACAGACCGTCCATTTACATACTGAATAACGTTGCTCATACAGCAACCACACAAGATTGGTTTAACAAAAGGGAGACAAGAAACTAGGGTTGCCACCTTTTCATCAAACCAAACCCAAACACTTTAGCGGCACACTGCATTTTTTTTACTTATTTTTTAAGGGGGAACACTGTGGACGTGTAAAATGGAACTCTGATGATAGGGGTTTCACCAAAACCCCCACTTACATCAGAATTCCCAGCATTCCCCCTTAAATCTTGTTTCCTAAAGCCCCCCTTACATCAGAGTCCTCAGAGCACTCTTGCATCTGAGTCCCTCTTACCATAATGTACTCACTCACTCAGAGGCAGGAGAGAGAAGGGAGGAAGGGAAATCTGCACCACACTGGGTGATTAGGGTGTGCCCAGGCACGCCTAAGTTGGGGGACCACAGTCCACTCTGAATGATGTGTCCGGGTTTCAGGGAGTCTGAATCCTGGACACATGATTCAAACCCATGGGTTGAATCCCGGATGGGTGGCAACCCTACAAGAAACTGGAAGCTAAAGTTTAGCTGTTGCCTAAAATAACAAATCAAATTTCATCTTATTATCTTTGAGAAGTAGTAGTAGAGGAATCTTGTACAATTTTAGCCATGAATGCATAAAGTTTGGAGCCTAAATAATACCCTTTGTTGGCCAACTTAAGCTAATAAAGATGAAACCTTTCAAGAACCAACAAGGCCCATCTACAGGCTTTATTCTGAAGATAATTCTGAAACCCACAGTATGTATATGCACCATGTTAGTTAGATGAGCCATAGATCCATAGATTCACAACTAACAACAACAAAACTGGTGCTGTAGTGGCTCTTATCTGTAGGGGACATGAACTTTAGATGCTGCTATGATTTTAATTGATTTTTTTTTTCACGTAAGCATTTGATCACAGGCATATGGACATTTCAATAGGATACTTATTCTTACTAAGTCAAAATGAGATGAGAGGTGTGCCTGGGCTTCTTATGTCCTAGTCAATCACCCCCAACTACAATTGTAAACTCTAAGTACTATCAGTATATCCTAACCAGTTACAAAGGAAATCATTACTCAAGGGTCAAAAATGTTGTGTTTTATGAACGCTTTCATTGCTTTTCTGGTCTATAGACAATTCAAAAGCAGTCAGACATAGGTGAGAAGTGTGCCTAGTGTGCCTACAGACTTGGTATGCCCAAATCAATTACACCAATAACACTCCTAGGATCTGATCTTTATAACGGCTGTATTGTTTTGCTCCTCTTTGTAATTCTGTGTATGTGTGAGTCTCAGAGCCATTTCAGAACATCTGAAAAAGGGCACTAACAAGACCCTATTGGAAAGGTCATATTTTATTTATTGTCCCTGTGATATCAGTACATTAAATGGTGCATATGGTTGGCCAGGAAGACACTGCCAGCAAAACAAATAATATCAGGATTTTTAACCTTTCTCACTACTAGGAACGTGTTTTAGATGTTTGCCTGTCTCCCCGTTGGGCGAGATTTCTCAACAATCCCTGTCCCCCTTGCAAAAGTATTCACCCCTTTGGCATTTTCCGTGTTTTGTTGCCTCACAACCTGGAAGTAACATGGATTGTTTGAGGATTTGCATCATTTAATTTACAGAACATGCACACAACTTTGAAGATGTTTTTTTTTTTTTATTATTGTGAAGCAAACAACAAATAGGACAAATTAACAGAAAAAGTCAATGTGCATAACTATTCACCCCTCTAAAGTCAATACTTTGTAGAGCCACCTTTTGCGGCTATCACAGCTCCAAGTCGCTTTGGATAAGTCTCTATGAGCTTGCCACATCTTACCACTGGGATTTTTGCCCATTCCTCCTTGCAAAACTGCTCCAGCTCCTACAAGTTGGATGGTTTGCGCTTGTGAACAGCAATTTTTAAGTCTGACCACAGATTTTCTATTGGATTGAGGTCTGGGCTTTGACTAGGCCATTCCAACACACTCAAGTGTTGCTTTAGCAGTGTGTTTGGGGTCATTGTCCTGCTGGAAGGTGAACCTCCATCCTAGCCTCAAATCACACACAGAGTGGTACAGGTTTTACTCAAGAATATCCCAGTATTTAGCACCATCCATCTTTCCCTCAACTCTGACCAGTTTCCCAGTCCCGACTGCTGAAAAACATCCCCACAGCATGATACTGCCACCACCATGTTGGGGATGGTGTTCTTTGAGTGATGTGATGTGTTGGGTTTGCGCCAGACATAGCGTTTTCTTTAATGGCCAAAAAGTTCAATTTTAGTCTAATCAGCCCAGAGCACCTTCCTCCATACATTTTGGGAGTCTCCCACATGCCTTTTTGCAACCCCAAAATGTGCCATTTTGTTTTTTGCTGAAAGTAATGTCTTTCTTCTGGCCACTCTGCCATAAAGCCCAGCTCTATGGAGCGTACGGCTTATTGTCGTCCCTGGCTATTCATTTATACCTTATATGCTTTTTTAATGACTATGTGATTATATATTTGTAATATGTGTTCTAAAATACATTGTAATTAAATTTGTTATTTTAATCATCAATCTTTTTGAGTTATATCGGCACAGTAATAACTCCCTCCCTCTTTTGCCTCTTTATTTGAATACTGTTTTGACAAAAGCTTAAACATTTAGAAATTGACCTCCTGCACTGTATGTTTATGAGGGATAGCTCAGTGAATCCACGGTCTGTACAGGAACAGAGGCACTGAGACTCTCCTGATATGTTTACAATCAGACATGACACCTAAAAGGTAAAAAAAAAAAATGTATGGTATGTTGTGTGAATGGGAGCAAGGTTGACTGCAAAAGTATAAATAAGCTCTACGGGAAATTACTATAAAAAAGGGAGAGCTGGAAGCAGTGAGGAGCAAGGAAACCAAGAGGTTTGAAGAAAACAAGATTTAAGATGGTCCTGGGTAAGGGTTTTTGAGGAATGGTACAAGTAATCTCCAGGTCCCTTTGTTTCAAATCCACGGAGAGTAAATCTTGGACTCTTATGTTCCCAACACAAGTTCTTGGAGCCTGTTGGGTATTCTTACGCTTGGTTTTCACTAAGCATGTGAAGATTTAATTCCGTATAAACAATTTCACCCTAAAAAAGCAAAAAGAAATACATTAAAACCACTTTCAGACCGGACCATTTTGCTGGCTTAAGACCAGACCACTTTTTGCGAATTCGGCACTGCGTCGCTTTAACTGACAATTGCGCGGTCGTGCGACGTGGCTCCCAAACAAAATTGACGTCCTTTTTTTTCCCACAAATAGAGCTTTCTTTTGGTGGTATTTGATCGCCCCTGCGGTTTTTATTTTTTTGTTATAAACAAAAAAAGAGCAACAATTTTGAAAAAAAGCATTATTTTTTACTTTTTGCTATAATAAATATACCCCAAAAATATATAAAAAAAAATTTTTTTCCTCAGTTTAGGCCGATATGTATTCTTCTACTTATTTTGGGTAAAAAAAATCGCAATAAGCAATTATTGATTGGTTTGCGAATAAGTTATAGCGTTTACAAAATAGGGGATAGTTTTATAGCATTTTTATTAATAATTGTTTTTACTAGTAATGGCAGCGATTAGCGATTTTTATTGTGATTGCAACATTATGGCGGACACATCGGACATTTTTGACACATTTTTGGGACCATCTATTTAAATGCACTGATTCCATAGTAAATGACACTGACAGTGAAGGGGTTAACCACTAGGTGGCAGTGTAGGGGTTAAGTGTTCCTAGAGGCGTGTTTCTAACTGTGGGGGGGCGTGGCTGTGAGCTAGTGAATGCTGATCTCTGCTCCAATCACAGGGAGCAGAGATCGGCAACACTAGTTGCTAGGCATAACGGGGAGATGCTGTTTATTTCCGCATCTCCCCGTTCAACCTTCCCGTGAGACGATCACGGGTATCCCCGCGGCGATCGAGTCTGCGGGACCCGCAACCAGACTCACGGGGGGCGCGACCAGCGTGTGCGCTCGGTGGCACGGCGGCATCTTAAAGGGGACATACCTGTACGCCCTTATGCCTGTCCGTGCTATTCTGTCGACGTACATCGTCGTGCGCCGGTTGGGAAGCGGTTAAGGTGATCATGTAGTCAAAACACACATATAAGGATTTCTCATGGGTAGCCTGTATACAGATCCCGAATAGAGTCTACGTTGGGCGTTACTCTACACTTGAATAGAGTTCACTGATGAACTAGGATCCCATGGATTCCTTTAAAGCCAACTATATTACTCTCAGGTACAGCAACAAGTAACGTACACATTACACATTTTAAAGTGAAGTCCACATAAGAATTACTTGGTAACTACCAAAACTGTCGGACTAGCTCAGATCTTCTATAGAAAATATGAAAGTATCCTTGAATAGTACAATTCTCTAGACCAGGGGTGTCTGAACTACAGCCCGTGGGCACAAATACGGGATAAGTTGTTGCAGGAGAGGCAAAACCTTCTAGCATGTCAGAACCCGCTACAAGGTTTTGCCTCTTCTGCAACAACTTATCCCGTATTTGTGCGGTGTATTTCCATGCTGCACGCGAGCCAGCTGCCAGCATCATGACAACCAATCACACTGAGCAACCAGGACATATGGGGGGAGATTTACTAAGACTGGTGCACTCAGAAACGGGTGCAGCTGTGCATGGTATTCAATCACCTTCCAACTTCAGCTTGTTCAATTAAGCTTCTACAATAAAACCTTGAACACTGAGTGGTTTCTATGCAGAGTTGCACCAGATTTAGCATTTTCAAGCTTTAGTAAATAACCCCCATGGAGACATTCATTGCTATGCTGACAGCTGGCCTAACTGTACGATGGAAGCACATGACTCTAATCCAGGGCAGCGTCAATCCAGGGCTACCCCAGATGAGGACCTGCTCCACCTCCTGCTCTGGGACATGCTGCCACTGTGGTGAAGATTGTAGGGTAGGACAAGAGGACTAAGGACTCTGATGTGACTCGAATGTATAGAAGGGGGGCTATAGTGTGGAAGGCGGCTTCTGATGTGTACGAGGGTCTCTAATGTTAAGGGGGAATTCTGTGAAGAGGGAACTATGATGTGAAAGGGGGGACTTCTGATGTGCAAAGGGGGGCTTCTGATGTATAAGGAGAGCTCTTATGTGAAAGGGGGGCCTCTTAGGTGAAGAGGGGACCAGTGGCGTTGTGTCCATAAGGGTGCACGGGCACCGCTCCCTCTCTCCTGCCACCCCCTCTAGCACCAATAGATAGATTCATGCATTGCATGAATCTATCTATGGCCACCACTGCCACCCCCTATTCAGGTGCCCGGCCCCTTTTCGAGTGCAGGGCGCCTGAATTACAGCGGCAGAGGGGTGGTTTTGAAGCACTTGATTAGAGCCATAGGCTTTAATAGGCGTCAAAAAAGGTGACCTGCGAGCACCATGCTGGGCGCTCGCAGGTCACTCTGTGTGTTAGAAAAGCGAATGAATATTCACTTTCCTAACACTAAACCGCCTCTCCGCCAACCAGGTGCGCAGATCTGTTACCTGTCACCAGATTGGGTGAAACAACAGCGTTTGATGGAGCACAGAGGGAGCAATTGATGGCACAGTGGCGGCAATTGATGTGCACAGTGGGAGCAATTGATGGGCACAGTGGGAGCAATTGATGGGTACAGTGGTGACAATAGATGGACACAGTGGCTGCATTTTATGGGGCACAGTGGCTGCATTTTATGGGGCACAGTGCCTTCATTTGATGGCACAGTGGCGGCAATTGATGGGCACAGTGGCTGCGTTTGATGGCACAGTGGCTGCGTTTGATGGCACAGTGGTGGCAATTGATGGGCACAGTGGCTGCGTTTGATGGCACAGGGGCTGCGTTTGATGGCACAGTGGTGGCAATTGATGGGCACAGTGGCTACGATTGATGCCACAGTGGCTGTGATTGATGGTACAGTGAGGTTGCAATTGATGAGGTTTTTTTCTGAATTTTTCAGTTTGTTTGCGCCCCCCCCAAAAAATTGAGCACCAGCCGCCACTGGAGGGGACTATGATGTAAAAAGCAAGAAGTGTAAGGGGGCTTACACATGTTGTGAAAGAGGGCTTCTGGTGTGAAGGGGGGAGCTATGATGTGAAAAGGAGGACTTCTGATATGAAGGAGGGACTTCTGATGTGAAGGATGGACTTCTGATGTGAAGGAGGGACTTCTGATGTGAAGGAGGGACTATGTTGTGAAAGGGGGTTTCTGATGTGAAGGGGGGACTATTATGTGAAAAGGGAGACTTCTGATGTGAAAAGGGTCTTCTGATGTGCAAGGGGGATTTGATATAAAGGGGGGCTTCTGATGTGAATGGGGGGACTATGATGTGAAAGAGGGGACTTCTGATTAAAAGTTATTTCTTGGAGCATGTTTAATAATGCATTTAAATTTAATAGTTTTTTTTCCAAAACGGATTTTTTTTTTTTTTCTGGCCTGCAAACATTTGTAAAATATACAATGTGGTCCTTGTACAGAAAACTGTGAGACCCCCTGCTCTAGAAGGCAATGAACAGTGGTAGAGCTGCTTTGGCATTTGTGGACATTCTGCCTGTTCATTCTGAGTTTCTCTATTTTTCTTATCTCTATTCATTGCACTAAAGCAAAACGCAGTATATGCTGTTATGGATAGGCCATCTAATTTTTTTTTTTTATTTCCTGTTTCTTCTGGGACTCCTGACCACTCTGCCAGTGCCGGGAAGAAATGTAGACTGACAGATAACACTTTAAGTTAATACAGGGTATTCAGCCTTTTGAATTCTCTTTAATGAGAAGTATTTGATGAGAAATCACACATTTTATTTTTATTGACACTGAATGAGTGATCATCCTAAAGAAGAATTGGAATCCTGTTTTTTTTTTTGTTTTTTTGTTTTTTGTTTTTTTTGTTTTTTTGTTTTTTTATTTCTATACACAAACTAGCTATTACACACCATGTGCTTTGATTCAGCAATGGCCGTTCCTCCTCCACACACAGTGACAGTGACATGATTGTCAGTGGTGAAAACTAGCTTTATTCTTCAGCACTGTATTTTTTTCTCCTAGTAAAGTAAATGGTCTTATATCATGCAGGCATACAGGAGGATTATTATGATTATTCAATCTAATTTAGCTGTGAACATACCTCATCCTTAAAGTCCCAGCTTCTAGAGGCATTCAGCCTCTGACCTAAAAAATATAAGCAGATACTGTATGTTATCATTTTTTTTTTTTTTATTATTATTATATTTTTATTATTATTTTTTTTTTTTTCCTGCCCTCAGTTTGCAGTGTCGTTTTGGGACAACTGCTCTCTCTTGTGGTCAAAGCGCAGCTCTATATGTAGGGGAGAATATATATCAAAGTATCCCGATATAGAATGATTTAAAGCGTTCTTGTTGAAAATCCTCCTATGCGCCTTCCTTGGTGGAAGTACTGGAGCTCTGCAGGAGATTTGACATAAATTTCAATGCTTGTATATGTATGTATATATATATATATATATATGTTTGATGTGATGTAATCAGGGCTGTATTTAAAGCAGGGCAAAAGGGGCAGCTGCCCCGGGCCCAGTCATTATTGTGGGGCCCAAATCAGCTGCCCCTTGAGCCCACACTGCTTGAAAATAGGTGACAAGTGGAATTGGAAGGGTACAAGAAAATGTTTGCCCAGGGTCCAATTAATATTAGAGAGGGCCCTGGATGTAATGCAAATGTGTGTGTGTATATATATATATATATAAAGAGTATTATATTATGGAATAATTCTATTATTTTAGAGTGGTGATTTACATCCCTGAAGAAGATAATCGAAACATTGTTGGATACAGTACCCAATCCATTAGTGTAGTACAATCAATCAGCTTATGAATTTGGGTATCACCATTTCTTATTTCCATGTTTTGTATACAAAATAGTTTTTAGTTGTCCCATGTGGGAATCTTTTACTCGTGTTTCAATAAATCATGCTTTTTTATTACCGTATTTATCAGCGTATAACACGCACTTTTCCCCCTGAAAATCAGGGGGAAATCGTGTGTGCATTTTATACGCTGATCCCTGCTACTCAGAGTGGAAGGAGGGAACGAGCGCTGCTGGACGACACAGACCTGCGATCTCCTGTGTGTCCGGCGCTGTCTCACACAGTCCCGCCCCCCTGGCCCAGCATTGGACCACTGCTCTGTCCATCATATGAGCCAGGCGGGACTGTGAGTGACTGAGTGCCGGATACACAGGATTGCGGATCTGTGTCATCCAGCACTGGCGCGGATGCAATCATCTGCAAAGGTGAGTCTGCAGATGTATACTAAACAGGCTGCAATCATGGGCATGCTAGATGCTGCAGATGGGCATGTTAGAGACTGCAATCATGGGCACATTAGAGGCTGCAGATGGGCATGTTAAAGGCTGCAATAATGGGCATATTAGAGGCTGCAGATGGGCATGGTAGAGGCTGCATATGGGCATGTTAGAGGCTGCAATCATGAGCACATTAGAGGCTGCAGATGGGCATGTTAGAGGCTGCAATAATGGGCACATTAGAGGCTGCAGATTTGCATGTTAGAGGCTGCAGATGGGCACTAAACAGGCTACAATAATGGGCACATTAGAGGCTGCAGATGGGCATTTTAGAGGCTGCAGATGGGCATGTTAGAGGCTGCAATCATAGGCACATTAGAGGCTGCAGATGGGCATGTTAGAGGCTGCAGATGGGCATGTTAGAGCCAGCTTACTACTGTGAATAGAGTTTGCTTAAACTGGTGGAATTGTTATATTATATTGTAATTTTGAACAAGATACCTAAAATAGATTTAAATCCAAAATATATACTGCCAAACTAATAAAGAGGAGGATAAGGCTAAAGCCTCGTAAACACGGTACAATTGTTGGCAGGGGATTGTCTGTTGACAGACTGTTATCCCAAATTCTTACCGTTAGTACGCTCCTTTTGACAATTGTTGTCCAACTTTCAGTCAACAAATGTTGGATGACAGGCTAGTAAATTTACGCTGGACAACGGTTTGACATCAGATTTTGGTCTGGTCAGTAGACAAATCCGTCACACAAAAGTCAAAAAGTACAAACATGCATGCTTGGAATCAATGCTCACTAAACACAAACTATTAATTTTTTACATTTTCTTCTCCATCAGTCTGACATTAGAATCTGTTAAGCCCCATACACACGGTCGGACTTTTTCATCAATTTGGTCCGATCGGACAAGGTTGTTGAAAAATCAGACCGTGTGTATGCACCATCGGACAGTGTTCGTCGGTTTGTCCGTCGGACAAAGTCTTATCTCCTGCTGGAAAGATTTCCCGTCAACCCGGTCCGATCACACCAAATCCGAGCGTGTGTACGCTTGTCCGACCGGACAAAGTGCTACGCATGCTCAGATCACATTACAAGACCAAAGCTATTGGCTACTAGCCTCTACGTAGTCCCGTCGTAGGCAACAAACGTCACCACGTTCAGAATGATCGGATTTTCCGACAACTTTGTCCGATCGTGTGTACGCAAAACCAACATCAGACAAAGTATGACGGACATTGTCCGACGGACCTGGTCCACGGATTGTCCGCACGTGTGTATGGGGCTTTACAATTGTTCAGCTACAGTGCCTTGCAAAAGTATTCACCCCCTTGGCATTTTTCATGTTTTGTTGCCTCAGAACCTGTAATTAACATGGATTGTTTGAGGATTTGCATACTATAATTTAATTTACAGAACATGCCCACAACTTTGAATTTTCTCTGTGCTGCCTCTCGGATTAATGCCCTCCTTGCCCGGTCCATGAATTTTGGTGTGCGGCCGTCTCTTGGCAGGTATGCTGTTGTGCCATGTTCTTTCCATTTGGTTATAATAGATTTGATGGTGCTCCTAGGGATCTTCAAAGATTTGGATTTTTTTTTTAATAACCAAACCCCGACTTGTACTTCTCAACAACTTTGTTCCTTACTTGTTTGGAGTGTCGCAGCCTCTGGGGCCTTTCAAAAAGGTGTGTATATGTAATGACAGATCATGTGACACTTATGCCCCGTACACACGGTCGGAAAATCCGACCACAAAATCCACCGGATTTTTTCCGACGGATTTTGTCCGACACTGGTGTTGCATACACACGGTCGGACAAAGTTGTCGGAAAATCCGATCATTCTGAACGTGGTGACGTTTGTTGCCTACGACGGGACTACGTAGAGGCTAGTAGCCAATAGCTTTGGTCTTGCAATGTGATCTGAGCATGCATTGCACTTTATGCGTCGGAATTCGCTACACACAATCGGAAAAAGTTCGATAGGACTTTGTTGTCGGAAAATTTGAGAGCAGGAGATAAAACTTTGTCCATCGGAAAATCCGACGGAAAAAGTCCGATGGAGCATACACACGGTCGGAATTTCCGACAACATTGTCCGACCGTGTGTACGGAGCATTAGATTGCACACAGATGGACATTATTTCACTAAATATGTGACTTCTGAAGGTAATTGGTTGCACCAGAGATTTTTATAGGCTTCATAACGAAGTGGGTGAATACATACACACATGCCAATTATCATTTTTTTATTTCTGAAAAATAGCTTTATTCATATATTTTTCTAAATTTACTTCACCAACTTAGAGTATTGTTTTCTGATCCATCACATATAATTCAGATTGAACTAAAGGCTGTAATGTAACAAAACATGAAAAATGCCAAGGGGGGTGAATACTTTTGCAAGGCACTGTATTCCTATAATTAACTGCCATCATTGTGCATGGCAGTGGGCAGAAAATCCTGAAAAATTCTACATGGTTTTGGACCAAGGTCTTGAAGCTCATACATTATTTGTTTGATCGCCCTTTCCCCAAAGACCCTTGGTATGTCTTATTATACCTTAAACCCCCATATTTTACTAAAACACAATTTAAATTGGTGACTTAAATTTTGTTAGCAGGAAAACAAACTATCGCCAAAGCCTGTAAGACACAATTTGTTTCCTTTGACGATGTTTGTCAGCGGATGGTCGGGTTCTTGTTAACGAGAAACTGACTAGTATCCTGCTGGACATGCAAAAAAATCCTCCTGGATTTGGACCCTGTGGATACAATATGCCCACCCATCACTGTCCACAGAGAGCTTTATTTTATTAGAATAGTCTGGCTTTGGGACTCTGGTCTCCACCCCCCCCCCCCCCTTCCTCGTTACCACCTTCCTACCATGAACTTTCTTCTTACCTCTTTCTTTCTTATTTTATTGTTGCAGATCATGCTGTGGTTACTCAGACTTGATGTTTTGATCTGCTTATTGATTCATGGCCTGCGACAAAGTTGCCTGGCTCACTGATACCTATTCTAACTTGCAGGCTACAAGTGTTGTTTGTTAATATGCTATTTATACTGCTGGATGTTATACAATCCTTGACAGCTACGTTCCAGCTGTCTAATGCCGCGTACACACGGTCAGAATTTCCGATGGAAACAGTCCGATGGGAGCTTTTCATCGGATTTTCCGACCGTGTGTATGCCCATCGGTCTTTTTCTGTCAGAATTTCCGACGGACTTTGGATTGAGAAACCTGTTCAAAATTTTTCGGAAAATCGGATTTTCCGATCGTGTGTATGCAATTCCGACACGCAAAATTCCGACGCATGCTCGGAAACAGTTTGACGCGTGCTTAGAAGCATTAACCTTCCCTTTTATAGTGCAGTCGAACGTGTTGTATGCCGTGGTGTTATTGAGCGTCGGAATTTGGTGTGACCGCGTGTAGGCAAGACAGTTTGAGCGAAATTCCGTGGGAGTTTTGACGGGAAAACCATCAGAGCTTTTTCCGACGAGAATTCCGACCGTGTGCACGCGGCATAACTCCTTCTCTGCAATTACAAAAAGTCTTTTTACACTATGTTTTGTACATTTTTCAATAAAAATCGATTGAAAGTGAAAATCCTGAAAAATTCTGTGTGTGTACCTAAATACTAGACATGTGCACAACCAAAAAATGTGATTATTTTCATTTAGTTTTTTTCGTTTCCGTTGATTCGTAACGATTCGTACATTCGTAAGTCGTCGGTGTTCGTATTCGTAACGATTCGTACATTCGTAAGAGTTATTTTTTCGTTGATTCGTTTTCCCGTTAGTTTAATTTTCGTTTATTCGAAATTCAGACGCATTCGTATTTATTCGTACATTCGTAACATTCGCAACATTCGTAGATTCGTAATCGGAGCATAATTCATAATTTTATGTAATGTGTATGCTATTATTACATTTTAAGAGACACAGAAAATTATGAATCGAAAAAAAAGTTACGAATGTACGAATTTTTTCGTTCAATCTATTCGAAGCACGTTAAGCAGCACCATTGTAAGAGACACGGAAAATTATGATTCGAAAAAAAAAAAAAGTTACGAATGTACAAATTTTTTCGTTCAATCCATTCGAAGCACGTTAAGCAGCGCCATTGTAAGAGACACGGAAAATGACGAATCGAAAAAAAAAAAAAAAAGTTACGAATGTACGAATTTTTTCGTTCAATCTATTCGAAGCACGTTAAGCAGCACCATTGTAAGGGACATGGAAAATGACCAATTCAACAAAAAAAAATAAGTTATGAATGTACGAATTTTTTCGTTCATTTTCATTTTCGTTGTTCCTGTTTTCGTTTTTTGGATTCTCTTCATTCGTACATTCGTTGTTTCTAATTAGTTTTTTTCGGATTTTCATTATTTTCGGATTTGTTCAATTCGAACGATTCGTTATTCGTTAAAATTTTTAGCAAATCGATCGTTCATTCGTACGAAAACGAACGAACGAAAATAACGAAAAAAAAGAAAAAACAAAAAAAAACAAACGAATTGCACATGTCTACTAAATACCAGTTCATTCATTTTTTCTCCAACTGGAGGCCAAAGTAAAGGCAGAAGACCCATGTTCTAGACAGGGAAGCATGCATTCGGTGAGGAAATAAACTGGGAAGGGCCATGGATGATCCCCCTTACGAGTTAACTCCATGGAGGGGAGAGCAAATATTTTTTCCTGGTAGGTCAGGAAACACTGAGAATTTTTAAAAATCTGCTCATCTGCCCAATCCACTTGAAAAAAAATCAGATGAACCATTCGCTCACTTGTTACAAATGTGTAAGGTTCTCAACCTTATTAAAGTGCAAGTATTCTAGAAATTGCAGTCTTAACCACTTGCCGGCCGCCGCACACCGATGTACGTCCCTACTTTGGGGGCGCATATCGTTGTTATGGCAGCAGCTAACTGTTTGGCTGTCGGCTACAAGATAAAAGTGGTCTCTGCGACAGATTTGTCGCAAGATCACTTTTATCGGTGGCGGGAGAGGCCCCCCCTCCTGCCGCGATCCGGTACCCAATGCCGCCTACCGGAGCTTTTTGACCCCAGATCTCATATTTGAGAGGTCCTGTCATGCTTTTTTTCTATTACATTCCTTGTAATAGGAATAAAAGTGACACATTTTAAAACAGTGTAAAAATAAAAAGTAAAAGGTAAAATAAATAAGAAAAAAAAATTGAATGTGCCCCGTCCCGCCAAGCTCGCATGCAGAAGCGAACGCATACGTGAGTAGCGCCCGCATATGAAAACAGTGTTCAAACCACACATGAGGTATCACCGCAATCAGTAGAGCGAGAGCAATAATTCTAGCCCTGGACCTCCTCTGTGACACAAATAATGCAACTGGTAGAATTTTTTCGCCTATGGAGATTTTTAAGGGTAAAGGTTTGTTGCCATTCCACGAGCGGGCGCAATTTTGAAGCGTGATATGTTGGGTATCAATTTTCTCGGCGTAACATTAACTTTCACCATATACAAAAAAAATTGGGCTAACTTTACTGTTGTCTTATTTTTTAGTTAAAAAAAGTCGATTTTTTTTTTAAAAAAGTGCGCTTGTAAGACTGCTGCGCAAATACGGTGTGACATAAAGCATTGCAACGACCGCCATTTTATTCTCTAGGGTGTTAGAAAAAAAATGTATAATGTTTGGGGGTTCTAAGTAATTTTCTAGCAAAACAATATGTTTTTAACTTGTAAACACCACATCTAAAAAAGAGGCCCGGTCGTAAAGTGGTTAACCTCCCTGGCGGTATTATTATGTCTGATTTTTGCGTCTCAAATCGGTACAATTGTTTCGCATAGAAATTTGGCGTTTTAGATTGTAGGCCTGTAATTCTTAGGAATAACTCACTTAAATCTGTCCAAACCAGAGTCTAGTAGACATCCCGGGTATGATAAAGTTTGAAACATAAATCATATATTCTAATATAATAAATAACTATAAATAATTATATCATAATAATAATAATAAAATGTATTCAATACTGTAATCAAATCAAAAACACAGAAAATGGCTCAGTTGCAGAATTGTCGCTGTCGTTACTTTCAGTGTTTGATGATAAATTTTCGCACGAATCACTATCGCTCAATTCTGCACGGGTTTCTTATTTACTACCGCTGTTTTCTAGCTGGTCAAAAAACGCTTTTGATGTAAAGGGACGCTTTTTGGTTGCCATGGACATTCTCAAGTTTCCAGGCAGAAAGAACAGTATATCTAGTATAAAAGTGCATGCAGGGCAATGGAAAAATCATTAGGGACAAAAGGGAGATGGAAATAATTTGATACAGTAATGTAATCTATAAGATGTGTGTTATGTATTTTTGCACTTTTTGAATTTGCCGCCGGGCTCCGCCCCCATGCGTTGCGTCGCTCGCAGGGAACGGAGCCTGGAACACAGTACATTAGATGTAGGACAGAGCCTGCAGACACCGGGAGACATTGCAGGATCCTGGAGACAAGGTAAGTAACCTGCACCAGGATACTGTGATTCAATCCTGAGTGTGGCTTGGGGGTTACAGCTTTTGGTAGTGAAAATTCACCCCGAGCCCCACTCAGGATTACCGCCAGGGAGGTTAAAGTACTTCTTGGTTACTTTATGGTTACCTTATCTAAGCTACCTTGCCTCTAGTAACAAGTACATTATATTACCATTAATCTATAATTGTATATAATTGTTATCCAAACATTTAAAGATGGATTCTAGATATAGTTACATAGTTACATAATAGGTAAGGTTGAAAAAAGACACAAGTCCATCAAGTCCAACCTATGTGTGTGATTATATGTCAGTATTATATTGTATATCCCTGTATGTTGTGGTCGTTCAGGTGCTTATCTAATAGTTTCTTGAAACTATCGATGCTCCCCACTGAGACCACCGCCTGTGGAAGGGAATTCCACATCCTTGCCGCTCTTACAGTAAAGAACCTTCTACGTAGTTTAAGGTTAAACCTATTTTCTATATTTTAATGAGTGGCCACGAGTCTTGTTAAACTCTCTTCCCCAAAAAACTTTTATCCCTATTGTGGGGTCACCAATTTTTACATTAAAGCGGATGTTAACCCCAAAAATTCCCTAGCCTGAGACAGGCACATCCTGTGTAATTATAAAAAGTGAGAAATCCACCCCTCCCCCACATAACAAATCCTGGTGATGGAAAGGAATGTTATCTGTGATCAGGTGACCTCAGACACACACACTGCACTATAACAATCATCAGATCACTGGATGTTCTACTTTGCCCAACTCTGACTACATACATCTCCCCTATATTCTTCTTGCTGTTCACTCAAGAATAAATTTTCCTTCACCCTGGTCTGTGGATCTGTGGTCTGTGCCTGTCTCAGGCTAGTGCATGAGATATGTAAATCACCTGTCACTCACAGCAAGGGGGTTTTTTGACAAAGTTTTCAGCACTTTGTCAAGATTTTTCTAACTGAACAATAAAAGAGGATTTCTCCGGGCTGGAGTAAATCTGTGTGGCAAGACTGGGCTCAAATGAAAGGAAATTGTATTCTCTACATTATGACATCAAAAAAAAAAAAACATCCACTTTAACCACTTCAACACCGCCCATAGACATATGACGCCCACAAGGTGGATCTACCATCCTGGGTGGGCGTCATATGACGTCCTCGGATTCCCGGCCGCCTGGGGGGCGCGCGCGCGCCGCCGGCGGCCCGCGCCCGCGCCCGCGGCATCGCTCGGGACCCGGTGCGAGTGCCCGGCGGCCGCGATGTCCGCCGGGCACCCGCGATTGCCCGTTAAAACAACGGGACCGGGCGGGACCGTGGAGCTGTGTGTGTAAACACACAGCTCCACGTCCTGTCAGCGGGGAGGAGACCGATCATGTGATCCCAGTACGGAGGATCACATGATCGGTCTCCTCCCCTTAAGTCCCCTCCCCCTACAGTTAGAATCATTCCTATAGGGACACATATTAACCCCTCCAGCGCCCTCTAGTGTTAACCCCTTCCCTGCCAGTCACATTTACACAGTAATCATTGCAATTTTATAGCAACGATCGCTGTGTAAATGTGAATGGTTCCAAAAATGTGTCAAAAGTGTCCGAAGTGTCCGCCGCAATGTCGCAGTCATGAAAAAAAAATCGCAGATCGCCGCCATTAATAGTAAAAAAAAAAAAAAAAAAATTCAATAAATCTATCCCCTATTTTGTAGACGCTATAACTTTTGCGCAAACCGATCAATATACGCTTATTGCAATTTTTTTTACCAAAAATATGTAGAAGAATACGTATCGCCCTAAACTGAGGAAAAAAAAATAGTTTTTTAAAAAAAAAATGGGATATTTATTATAGCAAAAAGTAAAAAATATTGTGTTTTTTTTCAAAATTGTCGCTCTTCTTTTGTTTATAGCGCAAAAAATAAAAACCGCAGGGGCGATCAAATACCACCAAAAGAAAGCTCTATTTGTGGGAAAAAAAGGACGTCAATTTTGTTTGGGTGTAACGTCGCACGACCGCGCAATTGTTAGTTAAAGCGACGCAGTGCCGAATCGCAAAAAGTGCTCTGGTAAGGAAGGGTGTTTAAAAGCCCTGTATTGAAGCGGTTAATGAACATATGCATGTATATATCATAACTGTGTGATCCCCGTGGAAGCTTGAAAATCACTGTAGTAGACATAACTCAATTTTCTCAATTAATGTAAAGCGTTCTCTGGATGAGGTGGAGAGGTGAGGCAGTGATGTCACAATCTTCACCTCATACAATCAGAAAACACTAAGCAATTATTGAGAAAATGGAAAGTGTTCTCAGAATGGTGCCCATGTCAAGTGAGTGACTCCCTGTATTCAGTACGCAGCAGTGTAGACGGTTGGCATGGGATCTGAAAACTTTCATGAGGATCCCACAGGTGTGGCACATTCATACTAACACTGGTCCAAGCATTGGTCAATGTAACTATGTAAAAATTGCCATAGCTGAAATTCCTTATTAAACCTGTGCATTCATTTTAAAATCATGACCATACTGGACAAGTTAAATTACTGTATATACCCGAGTATAAGCCGAGTTTTTCAGCACATTTTATTGTGCTGAAAATGCCCCCCTCGGCTTATACTTGTCAAGCACTTTTCTGCAGTAGAGAATTAAATTTTCTGACCCGACATTGGGGCCCCCATATCTCGGGGCCACTTGGTGCTAGGAACCCCAAATTTGGTGTGCAAACCAAGTGGAACTAGCACCCCGAGATACGGGGCCCCAAAGTCGGTTCAGAAAATGTCATTCTCTGCTGCAGAAAAGTGCTTGACATTTTACGAACCGAGTTTGGGGCCCCGTATCTTGGGGCCACTTGGTGATAGGAGCCCCATATTTGGATATGTTGTAGTGAGAGTTCCACTGGGTTGGCACCAAGTGGCCCCGAGATATGGGGCCCTAAAGTCAGTCAACTGTGTCCATTTGCAGCAATGTCATTTGGGGACCCTCTGGGTCCAGAGACCCCAAAGTTGGGCTGCAGCTAGGGGGGGCATCTAGGAACCCTTAACTACCAAGTTTGAAGTTCGGGGGACCTATTATTATTATACAGGATTTATTTAGCAGTTTGCGCAGCGCTTTAAAACATCAGGGAATACAGTACAATTACAATACAATTCAATACAGGAGGGATCAGAGGGCCCTGCTCGTTAGAGCTTACTATGGCTGCAAATGGGCACAGTGAGGCATGCAAATGGGCATTTACAGTAGCTGCGCATTTCTCACCCTAGGCTTATACTCAAGTCAATACGTAACGTTTTCCCATTTTTTTGTGGTAAAATTAGGTGCCTCGTCTTATATTCGGGTCGACTTATACTCGAGTATATACGGTATTTGCAAAAATATATGATAAGACTAAAAAAAATTCTTTAAAAATATGATTACCCTTGCCAGCATTTGATTTCATCTGAGGTGTGCCACTCTCACCTTCTAGAACACACTGTCATTTAAGGTTTTAACAGTGACCAGACCACTGGAGTATATTAAAATAGCTAGGCTAATGTGTGTGGTCAGAAAGACTACATCCTGTGCGTAGGCAGTTTCTACAATTTAATTTAGAAACATTCCATTTGCAGTTCTGCCCGCTTTAGCCCTTAAGACAAAGCAGTAAAAAGATGATACTAAGATATATATATATATAAAAACAACTGTCTACAGTTAATAAATTATATGGACTTATCAGATTATTTGCTTATTTTTCTTAACTGAAAGATGAACTGGTAATGTTGCAGTGGGTGATTAAAGTGGAGTGCCCCCTAAAAAACAAAATGTAAAAGTCAGCAGCTACAAATACTGCAGCTGCTGACTTTTAATAATCAGACACTTACCTGTCCCAGGGTCCAGCGATGTGGGGGATCGAAGCCGCCCCTTCCCCCTCTCCACTTGGCGGCACCGGCATTCTTACTGTGGGCACAGCCGGGCACCCACTGCGCATGCGTCATACGCCGCGCATGCGTCATACGCCGCGCATGCGTCATACGCCGCACAGTCATTTGGGACCTGTCACGTGTCCCAGATGACTGACTGCGCTGAGGGGAAGTGATGTCAGTGCCCGGGCACTGAAGGAGGCAGACTACGACGGACCCCCTAGCAACAGGCATTTAGAGGTGAGTAAAAACAATTTTTTTTTCCAATTTTTTTGTATTTTATTTTTTTTTAATTAATTTTACCTTTTATTTTTACACTGTTTTAAAAAAATAAAAATAAAATTGTGTCACTTTTATTCCTTGTAATTGAAAAAAACATGACAGGACCTCTTAAATATGAGATCTGGGGACAAAAAGACCTCACAACTCATATTTGGACTTAAATGCAAAAAATAAATAATAATGTTGTAATTTTGAAAAAATTACAACAAAAAAATGTGCCTTTAAGACGTATGGGCGGAAGTGACTTCTTCCGTCCTGCTATGGTATGGAGACGGGTGGGGGCCATCTTCCCCTCACTCGTCTCCATACTTAGCAAGGAGACAGACGCGATTGCCTCCACCACTGCCGACAGCTCCGGTACAGTGTTGCCAACCGTCAGTATTTTTACTGGCAGCCAGTAAAAAATGGGCACTTTTCTCCTGCCAGTAAATGCCAGTAAGAGGAAAATGTTGCCAGTAAAAAATATGGATGTGACGCTTGTCTCGAACTGGGCATGCACAGCTCGGGTCCGGAGCCGGCCAGGACCATCCAAGTGCCTGCTACAGTGTGCCGGCGGGGGCGGATCCGGCGAAGATGGTGCCTGAGCGTGTCGTGTGATGTCATGGTGCAAGGGAGCCGAGTGAAGCGACCAGAGCCTCGTGTGCGTGTCTGCTGGGACGGGAGGAAGGCAAGCCGGGAGCGGGACTGTCAGTGCTGTTTGGACTAGAGGGGACTGAGAGGACCACCTGGCATGGAGAGAGAGTGTCACTGTGACTCAGGATGGGACGTGCCAGTGATCTGTGCTGCTGCACACTGCTGTGAGTGACACTGTGAGAGTCCATTTCATGGGCGTGTGTCGCCCATTCAAATTTCCTGCCCCTGAGTCCTGTCCCTGAGCCACTTACTATATTGAGAATAAAATAAGAAGTATGTTTTTGCCTTCATATCTACCTTAAATCACATTGCTAATTGCATATTGTACTTATTTGTAGCCTAAATACTGAAATTTGCACTTACAACTGTAATTTTGTAACTTTTGGAAATGCCAGTAAAAACGTGGCTGTGCCAGTAAATTTTGGATGTCGTGTCAGTAAATTTCAATCTGGTAGGTTGGCAACACTGCTCCGGTAAGCGACGGAGGGCACCGGATTGCGGCGGGAGGGGGGGGCCCTCTCCTGCCACCGATAAAAGTTATCTTGCGGCGAATCCACTTTTATCTTGTAGTCGGCCGAACACGGGGATACCAGAGTTATGCCAGCTATCTGCTGCCATAACCACGATATCCGTCCCCAAAGTAGGGACGTACATTGGCGTGCAGCAGTCGGCAAGTGGTTAAGGACCGAAAAGTTTCACCCATTTAATGACCAGCCCATTTTTTGTGATACGGCACTGCGTTATTTTAACAGAAATTTTTTTATTTATCAAAATTTAAAAGATTTGAAAACATCATAGAGAACTGTAAGGCACACAGTCCGTCACGACATTTTATTCAAGACAGTACTTCGTATAATCAAATTAGGTGAGGTAGTTAAGTCATCTATAGAAAAGTCGAACCTTAGAATTTAAAGCATAAAGCTGCGTACACACGATCGGACTTTCCGACGGGAAATGTTCGATGTCAGGCTGTTGGCGGACAACCCGACCGTGTGTTTGCTCCATCGGACAATTGTTGTCGGACTTTCCGCCAACAAATGTTGGCTAGCAGGTTCTCTACATTTGTCCGCCAACAAATGTCTGTTGTCGGATTTTCCGATCGTGTGTACACAAGTCCATCGGAGAAAAGTCCAAAGTACAAACACGCATGCTCGGAAGCAAGGACGAGCCAGAAGCGATCGGTCTTGTAAACTAGCGTTCGTAATGGAGAATTAACATTCGTGACGTGGCAAATTATGAAATCTCCATATGCAGCGCACATTCTTTAATGGGATAATAATGAATCTGCTTTGCTGGTAATACTGATTGAGTTTTTGCAAACTAATTTTCAAAGGCTTTTTCTAGTGATATCAAGAAAAATATTATTATGTTTTTTTATTTTTTTTATTTTTGCAAGTTACCACAACACCATTATCCCGTAGTTTTTAAGAACAAAGATACAACTATGTTGGTGTCCCTTGGTAAAAGCAACCCGCTAGAGGCCGAAATGCGCCCCAAATCCGACGCTATGGGCTGCGTGGTGTGAAAGGGGTCTAATAGATCAGGTTCCTCTACCCCTGTAAAATCATTATAGGTTATAACAGCAAAAATGCACTTTTAAAGCATAATTCCACTTTTGTAGAGAAAAAAACATTCCCCTCTGGGTGAATGGGTGATGTACATTGCAAGGATTTTTAACAAACTTTGTTGCAGATTCCTACCTTTTGTTATTCAAAAGAAATCCCTGTGTGTTCCTCTGTGCCCCTGTGGAAAAGTGAGTCTAATGGGAGTGGTTTCATATTTATCATACAGCTGTGGCAGCTTTAGGGCACTAATGAGAAAAGCTGCTGGGTCTGCATTTCTTTAGACGTGTTCCTATTGGGAGTATCGCACCAAAAATGTTCCAAGGGATGCCCGAAATCGGACTTTTCCTATGTGTAGATTTTTGCCCTTATAATCTATAGCAATTTTTTTTCCCAATACTTTATTTTAGAACAGCACACGGTAGTTATCGAGACCATAGTTATAGTTTTATGTTAAACTCGAATACAGTCAGAAAAGTTTCTACACAGTAAAAGTCGTAACAAGCAAATATATGTACACGCCAAGTGGAATACCAGGTCTAGGACATCTCTGTACCACATGTGATTTTTATACAAGGTACATTCCTTTATTATACCATCAAAAGAAGAAAAGCAAGTCAGAAGAATAGGAATAATGCAGGGGAGAAAGGAAAGAGAGAGAGTGATGGGAAGAGAAGGAAGAAAAAAAAGGGGGGGAGTGGGGTAGATTAAGGGACAAAAAGGGACAGTCACTCCGCCAATGCTCCAGGCCCAAAGTCATATCAATACAAAGTATTCAGGTAGTAAGATTTACTTCAGCAGATCCGTGTACTCCTCAGAGTAAACAAATTTGTGCGAGTAGAACCATTTTTTTTTTTTTATTTCTCCCAGAGACCCCTTTCCGTGGCCACCAAGTCCTCCATTTCGTTGATTTCAGACACCTTTTTCAACCAGACAGCTATAGATGGCGACTGTGTCCGCTTCCAAAAAAGTGGAATGCAGCTCTTCGCTATAAGCAGGAGAGGTAGAATAGATTGTCTGTATACCTTGCTCAAAAAACTATGGTTATGCAGAAAGAAGAATACAGGGTCCTTCGGAAGCTCGTGGTCTGTGAATTTTTGGGTGCACCTTCATCCAAAACAATTGGAGAAGGCAGCAGGACAAGAAGATGTGCAGGAGTGATCCGGATTCCTCTCCACGCCAACAAAAGTCTGAGCATTGGGGGAATATCCTATGGATCTTCACCGGTGTCTAGTACCACTGGGTCAGAATCTTAAACCCCGATTCTTGGTGCTTAGCACAGATCGATGTTTTGTAAGAGAACATCAGAATTCTCCCTGCTTATCTGTAAAACCGACCCCTAGGTCCCTTTCCCATTTGGTAATGTAATGAGGTTTGAAATCTGGAGGCGGGGAAATCAGCAAATGATATGTAGAGACACCGGATGATGCAAAGCAGATTGGTCCAAGAAAATAAGTTTGGATGAGGTGAGAGGTCTCCTGAAGGAATCTGGGGAAGGTAGGGCTCAGAGGAAGTGGGATAGCTGTAGTTTTTGCCAAACGGACAGTCATGCGAACATTGGGCCATCCATGATTTGCTGTCTGGTCAACCAATGACCATTTTCAATAAAATGACGAGCCTGAAATGACCCCGCTGATTTCAAGTTTTGAAATCTAGAATCTTGTAGGCCAGGACTGAAGGCCGGGTTACCGACTATGGAAGTAAGTGGAGAGGGAGTTGGAGCGATGGAGAAGTCTCGAAATGCCTTGGAACAAACCCACCAGGTCCCCCCCCACCATAGGATGAGGAGAACCCAGTCCGCTTGACACCACAGAACCGAGTCCAGCTGAATCTCAGAGAGAGTCTGTTTCACCTGAACCCATTGCTTCAGAGGGCCATGGCGGCACCAATTCAACACTCTTGTCAGGTGGCTGGCCATGTGATAGAGGCTAGCATCTATAGCAATTTTTACAAGGGGGGGGGGTGCTTGATCTTATAAACAGACCTTATATTTTGCTGCAAGATCCACTTTAAATGTCAGACAGACAACATTACATTTTACAGAACTTACTTGTGTTAACTGATTTCCTTTTCATCCAAGTGAGATGGACATAAGCAACTCCAATCAGAAGAAGAGCTATGCTTATCACACTAGACAGCCAGCTGTAGCATGAGTCAAAACTTATAGTTTTTACACCTTTGAAAACAAAAATGGTTGATTTGTTCAGTGTTTCTTATTCTTAAAACCATTTAGACCAATTTGGATGAATATTGAAGAATAACTTAACTTTTTAAACATCTTACATTTGTTTCTCTATTCAGTCAAATCAAGCATCTATCCCTCTGTCTAATGTTCCCTGCAGGCTGCACTGGGATCATCAAGGTTGTCTAAGCACGTAAGCTGTCTGCATGCAGACTAACATGTGGATTCGTCATGTGTTGAGTTTTCAAACAACTTCCAGGTCTCATATTCTCCTCCAACACCTACACTTTGGGCAAATTATGGCTTCTGTTCACAATCCCCTGCGCTCCCTGGCCTGTGTAAGCTAACAACTGCCAATAATTGGGAAAATGAGAAGGGGGGCAAGGGAATGGGTACCCTATAAAAGGCAAAAAACAAAAAAAACAAAGACATTACTGAATTACTGAATTTCTTATCAAGAATCTTATCTTATCTCTGCACATTTCTGCATCGTTTCAAAGAAAAAAAGTGCAAAAATAATGTGCACCAAAATCACTTTACACTATCACTCTTTACAGCATCCCCCTATCCCCATAGTTCAAAGTTTGACTAATTTGTACCCACTCATTTGAGAGTTATTTACCATGCAGGCTCCTGTCATTTCTTGAATTTGTTGTGGTCGTTAAATTCATTCACAAAGATCTCTGAAAGGAGGGCCTAAAGTCCCTTCAGCCACCATGGCAGAAGGATTCGTAGATCTCAATGGAGCACAAGTGAAGTGATGTCACTGCATTTGTAGTCCATTGATTTTTCCTCCAGCCCCCTAAGGCTACTTTCACACCGGGGGCGCAGGCCGCGTTAGTGGTAAAAGCGCCACTAGTTTAAGGTAGGCGCTTTTAGATAGTAGAAAAAAATAAATAACAATTCCAGTATACGTATACCATCGTTTGTAGGTATGACTATAGCTTTTACTCCAACCAATCAATATATGCTTATTGGCCTGGTCATGAAGGAGGTAAATCTTCTGGAGGTCAAGTGGTTAAATAAAACATAACCACTGTCCTTTCAGAAGTGCATGCTCCCTTGAGTAGCCTACAATTTTCTGACATACAGAATTAAAGGAATACAGAGTATGCCTTATTTTATGTAAGTGTGCATTTTTTGTGCGTGTTTCAAGATATTGATTGCATTGAATTAACCACAAACAGATACATTTTATTTCTATCACAAAGGTAGACTTGCTCTTTAAGGTTGGGTTTACACATGCTGCAGCCGCGGCTCAGAGCATAGGGTCCGGTGCATCGCTGTTCACAGTGGCGGCCTGTCCATAGGGGGCGCCCGGGCGCCTCTACTCCCCCCAGGCAGTCCAAAAAAATAAATGTAAAAATAAAAAATTGTGTAAACATGTCCATTTAAGATTTTTATTTTTTTAAAAAGGTCCTTATGTGCACTGTGTCCTGGTGCCAGGCGCCGGACTCAGTGCAATGTGGGAAGCGCCACGTCTATGCAATCATGAGATTGCAAACGAGGTGCTTCATTCGCTGCCCAAAATTCACTCTGTGGCGCGATCTGCACCACAGCTTCCGGCACGATGGACTGGCCGGGCGGGTGCATAGACTTGCACTTTCAGCTATGACATGGGTGGCGCTTCTGTTTCTAGTCAGAGTCATTTGGGAAACAACACAATATAAAGGGACAGATCAAAGAATTTCATTCTCTATAAATCATTTCTCACTGATTTTACTGACAATCTATTATTGAGGGGCATATTTCTAAAGCAGCACATGTCAATTCACCAAAAACATTCACTGGCACTCCCACCCCCTCCCCTGCCATGTGTATAGTGTAGCTGACCTGATTGGGGGTTGCAGAATGCAGTTATGTGCAATTTACAGGTTGCAGAATGCAGATATGTGTGATTTACAGGTTTCAGATATGTGCAATTTACAGGTTGCAGAATGCAGTTATGTGCGATGTACAGGTTGCAGAATGCAGTTATGTGCGATTTACAGAATGCAGATATGTGTGATTTACAGGTTGCAGAATGCAGATATGTGTGATTTACAGGTTGCAGAATGCAGGTATGTGTGATTTACAGGTTGCAGAATGCAGTTATATGTGATTTACAGGTTGCAGAATGCAGATATGTGTGATTTACAGGTTGCAGAATGCAGATATGTGTGATTTACAGAATGCAGATATGTGCGATTTACAGAATGCAGATATGTGCGATTTACAGGTTGCAGAATGCAGTTATGTGCGATTTACAGAATGCAGATATGTGCGATTTACAGGTTGCAGAATGCAGTTATGTGTGATTTACAGGTTGCAGAATGCAGTTATGTGCAATTTACAGGTTGTAGAATGCAGATATGTGTGATATTCAGGTTGCAGAATGCAGGTATGTGTGATTTACAGGTTGCAAAATACAGATATGTGTGATTTACAGGTTGCAGAATGCAATTATGTGTGCTTTACAGGTTGCAGAATGCAGATATGTGCAATTTACAGGTTGCAGAATGCAGTTATGTGCAATTTACAGAATGCAGATATGTGCAATTTACAGGTTGCAGAATGCAGATATGTGTGATTTACAGGTTGCAGAATACAGTTATGTGCAATTTACAGGTTGCAGAATGCAGTTATGTGCAATTTACAGGTTGCAGAATGCAGTTATGTGCGATTTACAGAATGCAGATATGTGCGATTTACAGGTTGCAGAATGCAGATATGTACAATTTACAGGTTGCAGAATACAGTTATGTGTGATGTGCAGCCTGGTATATGATGTGCAGAGCCCTGTGTATAATGTGCAGCCTGGTATATGATGTCCAGAGCCCTGTATATAATGTGCAGCCTGGTATATGATGTGCAGAGCCCAGTGTATAATGTGCAGCCTGGTATATGATGTGCAGAGCCTGGTGTATAATGTGTAGCCTGGTATATGATGTGCAGAGCCCTGTGTATAATGTGCAGCCTGGGATATGATGTGCAGAGCCCTGTGTATAATGTGCAGCCTGGTATATGATGTTCAGAGCCTGGTGTGTAATGTGTAGCCTGGTATATGATGTGCAGAGCCCTGTGTATAATGTGTAGCCTGGTATATGATGTGCAGAGCCCTGTGTATAATGTGCAGCCTGGTATATGATGTGCAAAGCCCTGTGTATAATGTACAGCCTGGTATATGATGTGCAGAGCCCTGTGTATAATGTACAGCCTGGTATATGATGTGCAGAGCCTAGTGTGTAATGTGTAGCCTGGTATATGATGTGCAGAGCCCTGTGTATAATGTGTAGCCTGGTATATGATGTGCAGAGCCCGGTGTATAATGTGCAGCCTGGTATATGATGTGAAGTTCTCTGTGTATAATGTGCAGCCTGGTATATGATGTGGATTATATAAGGGGTGTGGCTTATGGGAAATGGGAGGGGCCAAACATGGACGGGCAGGGTCTTGCGCCCCCCATCCTAAAACTTCATCAGCCGCCACTGCCTGTTCACCGTTTCAGGTGTGAATCAGGTCAGAGTTTTTGCCTGAATTTGCACCTGATTCGGAGCCAAAGACGCACAGGACCCTTTCCAAATGCGGACCGTGGTCGCCCCGAAGGTGTGTGAACTGGCTCCATTGAGAACCAGTCACACTCTCATGTCATACAAATTGGAAACCCGCATCCAATTCGCATATGTGTGAACCCAGCCCCAAGCTTTCTTAACCACTTCAGCCCTGGAAGATTTGGCTGCTGAATGACCAGGCCATTGTTTGCGATTCGGGAAACTGCGTCACTTTAACTGACAATTGCACGGTCGTGCAACATTGTACCCAAACTAAAATTACGTCCTTTTTTCCCACAAATGGAGCTTTCTTTTGGTGGTATTTGGTCACCTCTGCAATTTTTATTTTTTGTGCTATAAACAAAAAAAGAGCGGCAATTTTTTAAAAAAATCATTATTTTTAACTTTTTGCTATAATAAATACCCCCCAAAAATATATATAAAAAAATATTTCCTCAGTTTAGGCCGATATATATTCTTCTACATACTTTTGGTAAAAAAAAAATTGCAAAAAGCGTATATTGATTGGTTTGCGCAAAAGTTATAGCGTCTACAAAGTAGGGGGTAGATTTCTGGCATTTTTTTTTTTTTTTATTAGTAATGGCGTTGATCTGCAATTTTTATCAGGATTGCGACATTTTAGCAGACACATCGGACACTTTTGACACTATTTTGGGACCATTGTCATTTATACAGCGATCAATGCTATAAAAATACACTGGATTACTGTGTAAATGAAACTGGCAGGGAAGGGGTTAACCACTAGGGGACGACGAAGGGGTTGTGTGTCCTAAGGAGTGATTCTAACTGTGGGCGGGATGGGCTACTAGTCACATGACAGCGATCACTGCTCTCGATGACAGGGAGTGGTGATCTCTGTCATATCACAAGACAGAACGGGGAAATGTCTTGTTTACATAGGCACTTCCCCATTCTGAGGCTCTGTGACACAATTGCCAGGAGACCGGCGGACATCGAGTCTGCTGGTCCCACAGGCACGGTCACACTGTACGTGGCAGGCACACATGCGCCTGCTATCCCCTGCTCTTAAAGGGGACGTACAGGTGCGCCCATTTGTCCACCGCTGCTATTGTGCTGATGTATATCAGCATGCGGTGGTCAGCAAGTGGTTACGGTTGGGTTCACACATGTTGCGGCCGCGGCTCACAGCAGAGGGTCCTGTCCCCTGTTCACCATTTCAGGTGCGAATCAGATCAGAGTTTTTGCCTGAATTTGCACCTGATTCGGAGCCAAAGACGCACAGGACCCTTTCCAAATGCGGACCGTGGACCCCCTGGAGGTGTGTGAACTGGCTCCATTGAGAACCAGTCACACTCTCATGTCATGCGAATTGGAATTACGCATCCAATTCGCATAAGTGTGAACCCAGCCCCAAGCTTTCTTAAAGTGTCATTAAGCCCACATCATAAAACACTATGAATAAATGGTATATTACATGCTGTTCATACTCAGTCACTATGAGATTTGTTTTCTGTATTCTGCAAAAATGCTGTACTCTATCTCCACCCTCTGTCTATGTCCCCACTGTAGCTAGGGATTTTGCAGCTCTGCACATGCTCAGTTCTCAGTGAGTTTCTATCCTATCACATCTGAGCAGCTCATATGACGATATAAAACATGTGACCAGCAGCAGAGGACTAGAAGCTCCTCCTGTCACTGTTTCCCTACAAAGAGTCTGGGGAAGAGCTGGGTCATGTGACAGCCGTAAATCCATTAGGAAAAGGGTACTTCTATGTTTTTTTTTAATTGTTTTTTTTTTTTAATTAAAATTGCAGTGCCATCATCCATATACAGAAAGAGAAGGCATAATGTAAATTAAACAATGTGTGTTTAGTATCACTCTAAGCTAGGGAGAGATAGTCCATGATCCCCATGCTGTATTTGTGTCCTATTAACCAGAGTAAGGGAATCATCAAGAGAGGTCCCTAATGACCTTGTCTGCCTTCTGAGCATACAGTATGTGGTTTACCCACAAATCTTGCCTTCATTATCAGTGGTATGTATGATGTTCATCCAGTATTGACCTGTACAGGCAGTCCCCGGGTTACGAACATAATAGGGACTATAGGTTTGTTCGTAAGTCGAAGATGTTCGTAAGTCGCAACACTGCATTTGTAAGTGTAACTTCCGGTCGGAACACTGCGTTCGTAAGTGTAACTGCCGCCTATGCATGGATGTGGGATGTTCCGGGCACTTGTTATGTTATCTGGGGCATAGTACGGCAGCGTGGGATGTGTTTGGAAGTGCTAGAAAGGTATCCAGGACCGGCGTGGAGCACAAGTGGCCGGCATTTGAGGCCATTCGTAAGTAGGAGTCGTTCGTAACTCAGGTGTTCGTAACTCGGGGACTGCCTGTATTTGGTTATTAATTAGAATAACTAAAAATATAGCTTTCTGTCTTTTCTCTCATAGAGAGGTTTTGTAATTGCTACCATTTGGGGCTCATTCATACTAGCTCAGTCTGCTGCAGTGTGTTAACCACTTTACGACCGCCCACCGCACATATACTACGGCAGGGCAGCCACTCTGCGCCGGATCACGTACCCATTATGTGATCCGACACTCCTGGGTCTGGGGCACGCACTCCCGCTGTAACTAGACACAGCGGGAGCTGATCTGCGGGTACCGTTGACTCAATGTCTGCCGGCACCCACCGATCATTAGGCAGAGAGCCAGAATGACAGTCTGTCTATGTAAACAAGGCAAATCCCTGTTCTGTCAGTAGGGAACGCATTGATCCCGTGTGCCTGCAAGGCAGGAACAGGGGTCAATGCCTTCCCATAGTAAAAGCACCTCCTCCACAGTAGTAAAACACTGGTCAGGCACCCAGTTAACCCTTTGATCGCCCCTGATCTTTAACCCCTTCCCAGCCAGTGTCATTAGTACAGCGAAAGTGCATTTTTTTTAACACTGATCACTTTATTAGTGTCACCGGTCCCCAAAAAGTTATTGTCCCGACTGTCCACCGCAATATTGCAGCTGCTGATCGCCATCATTACTAGTAAAAAATAAAAATAAAAAAAATAACTTTTATGCAAACCAATCAATATACGCTTATTGGGATTTTTCTTTCCAAAAATATGTAGTAGAATACGTATTGGCCTAAATTGTTGAAGACATTTGATTTTTTTTTTACATTTTTTATTGGATATGTTTTATAGCAGAAAATAAAAAATATATTTTTTTTTTCAAAATTGTTTGTCTTGTTTACAGCACAAAAAAAATTATATTCAGAGAACTCTAGTGGTACATAGCTTATTGCAATGCTATCTAAAGATGCTGTCTAGAAATGCATGTCCTCTTTGAGTTGCAATACATAAGGTAAAAAAGCTTCTTTAGCAAGGCAGTGGTTGTCTTGGAGGTAAAAAAGACAAGCCCATTATTACCTCTATGTGGTATTGACCAATGAATCTCGACAGGAGAAGAGCTGAACCAGACTTCACAGGTCACATTGTTTCCATAGTTCCAGCTGTCTCTGGGAAGGTTGAGGAGGTTCAATAATGTCCATGTACCATCATGGAACTTTGTATAGGTTCTTCTGTCCATGTGACGTGTTCCAGAGATGTTCCAGGTCACATGGCCTTTATGAAGAGACATTCTCGCTATACAGGCCAGCTGGATAGTACTGTTAGGAGTAGGTTGCTGTGAAGTAATCAGGAGATAACCAATATTGTTGGTGTTGGAATTATCTGAAAATGCGAGATTACCAACATCCAATTACTGAACTTTCTATAACATTTCAATCCAAAATGTATGAATGTTATCAATTTAAAGCCCAGCCAGCCAAGCATTTTGTTTTTCCTTTGGACAGAGCAGAAAAGGGTTAGAGTCTCGGTCAGCTTATGTTGCCATTTGTATCCCTATTACAGAGATTCCCCACAAGGAAAGTAAATTTATATAAATTCTCAACAACAGGAACACAAGCAGATTCGCAGTCCAAGGACCACGGCTATGGAATGCTCTACCCACGAACATCCGCATGGAGGAAAACCATCGGGCCTTCAGAAAAAAACTCAAGACCCACCTCTTCTAAGAAGCAGGACAACACAGGATGGACCAAGCACCTTGAGGCGATTCAGTTCGCATTTACAGCGCTATAAAAATCATTCATTCAAGCAGTGAGGAAGCGTTAGAATTTATGACTGTTTTTTTGCAGTCTGTTTCCTTGCCCCAGATAGGTTTTTTTTTTTTTGGCCTGTGCCCTGTAACTCTTTTCTCACTCTATAAAAACGGAATTCCAGCTATGGATTTTTTGCATAGTTACATTGGTCCATCTTCAACCAATGAAAGTATTCATATTCCATAGCTGGTTGCTTTCTGCAGAATGCAGAGAATCATTATGAAAATGATAAGCATTCTCTGAATGGTGCCCGGGTGACCCCCTGTGGATACTCTACAGCAGGAAAGGCGATTGGCAAAGGACCTGGAAGACAGCAAGGATCACTGATATAGTGGTGGCTACTACAGTGATTTTCTACTTCTACAGGGATTGACCAGGTATTGAACATGTGTACATACATTGGTCCATACCTGGAATTCCGTTTTAAAGTGCTTGCAAACCCTTACAGACCACTTTGACCTACAGGTAAGCCTAGATTAAGACTTACCTGTGGGTCCAAGAAATATCTCCTAAACCTACACGGTTTAGGAGATATTTGCAAAAAGACAGGCACTGAGCACGCCGCTGCTAATGGCGATATGCCGCTAGTGGGGGCTCCCGTGCACATGGGCAGGAGTGACGTCATCCGCTGTGATTGGCCGGAGCCACGAGACCCGGAAGTCACTCCAGGATACATGGCAGCGGCGGAGATGAAGAAAGAGGACCACTTCGGGGGCTTCATTCTCAGGTAAGTTATTCATAATGAGCTAGTATGCTATGCATACTAGCTCATTATACCTTTGCCTTGCAGGGTTTATTTTTTATTTTATTTTTTGTTAGGGGTTAACTTCCTCTTTAAAGTAAATGCAAATCCATTTTCATATGTTTAGCATTGTGCTAACTTTATACAGTTTTTTTTTTTTATATAATTTCTTGTGACTCTGTATCTAGGTATATCACCTGGAGATCCTGCCAGACTCCTGTTGCAGGTTCACAACACTAAACCTCTACCCTACCATTAGCAGCGGCATTGCCAGCCTACCATGTACACTCCTTCCTTTAACCATTGGGTTGCCTATCAGGTCTTTTATATAGGCGGGCTTTTCGAAGGATATCAGACAGCACTGGATAAGAACCTGCTGTCTATGGAGATTTACCCTTTCTGTTTGCCTTGGTGACCATTTTCACCAGACAGAAGGTAATAGAAAATCCAAAATTTGAGGGTTGAATGGTTTTGAGAGATTTTGTCTCACTTTCTATTGCATCTCTGGGAGAGGAAATTAAAAGAAAATAATAGAGGGACACAAATAGCAATAAAAACTATTTTTTTTTATCCCTGTCAAATGAAAAAAAAAATTAAAAAGTTTAGACTATAACTACATTCTAAAAAGTTAGTAGACCCAAAACTAAAATAAAAGCAGGCTGAATCACCCATTTCCACTATCTGTCAATCAGAATTCCTAGATTTACTATTATGTAGAACCTTTCTGGGTGTAATCACTCCTCGTTTTGGAATTCTATGTTAATTTACAGCCTGGGAAGGGTAATGCCCCGTACACACGATCGGACTTTCCGACAACAAAACCGTGGAATTTTGTTCGAAGGTTTTTGGCCCCAACTTGTCTTGCATACACACGGTCACACAAATGTTGGCCAACAATTACGAACGTAGTGATGTACAAGACGTACGGTGAGCCGATAAAAAGGAATTTCAATAGTCATGTGATATCTCCATTACGAACGCTAGTTTTACAAGACCGAGCGTTTCCGGCTCGTACTTGATTTCCGAGCATGCGTGGACTTTTGTGCAACGGACTTGTGTACACACGATCGGTAAGTCCGACAACAAAAATTTGTTGGCGGAAAATTTGAGAACCCGCTAGCCAACATTTGTTGGCGGAAAGTCCGACAATAAATGTTCGATGGAGCGTACACACGGTCGACCTTTCCGCCAACAAGCTCATATCCAACATTTGCAATGTGCCGAGTGCACACGATCGGACTTTCCACCAACAAAACCATGGATTTGTTTCCGAAGGATGCTGGCTCAAACTTGTCTTGCATACACACGGTCACACAAATGTTGGCCAAAAATTCTGAACGTGGGAACGCGGTGACATACAAGACGTACGACGAGCCGAGAAAAAGGAAGTTCAATAGCCAGTGCGGCTCCTTCTGCTTGATTCAGAGCATGCGTTAACTTTTGTGTGACGGACTTGTGTACACACAATCAGACTTTCCGTCAACAAGTTTTGTTGGCGGAAAATTTGAGAACCTGCTCTCAAACATTCACATTGAACATTTCCCGTAGGAAAGTCCGACCACGTGTACGCGGCATTAGAGTTCACCACAGCTCTAAGTGGCAGTGACAAGCAATTCTCACTTTTGGAGTCCTCATCTTACTCATCTATCCATCCTTCTTCTGTCTCTCACTCAAGTTTTTACAAAAACATAGCTGAAATTGGACAAAGACTAGCATCGTTGTGTATACATAGCCTTGAATGTTCTAAATTAAATATGTAATACAGTTCTGAAAGGAGCACAGTTTACCTCCAGTGATTAACATTGTTCCATTAGCAAAGACCAATGATCTTAAATGAAGACATGAACAGTAATACATTCCGGAGTCCTCAGGCTGAATGTTGAATAATTTTATAGTATAGCCATTTGTGTCCTCTCTACAGGAATAGGTTTGTGGGCTCATAGTCGCACACGATGCAACTCTTGTCAGCATATTCCCATCTCTCCATGTCTTCCGATACCAAAAAATTCTTCCCATGTCATTTAATACATTTGTTGTATTGGAGATGCAGAAGATATCCACAGTGCCACTGGCAGGTACAAAGATGATGTCCTGGGGCTGATATAGAAATATCCCAACAGCTGTAATAACAAAGTGAACATTTGGCTCAATATACGTTGCACACAACCACTCTTCCCCAATTTCCTATATAATAATAACCTCCCAATTTTTTTTTATTTTGTAGGTAAAAGTAGTTTTCCAGGACAGTGAAAATGCAACACATATACAACTATTTATTTTTGTTGATATTTAAATGGCATCCTTAAATGGTGTATATCAGGGTTGTTAAACTCAAATTCATTGCGGGCCACATGGGCATTATGGTTGCCCCCAAAGTGCCAGTTGTAAGACTAGATGTCCAGAGCTCCACACTCCCCCTTACATCAGATGCCAAGAGCCCCCCACCATCAGAAGTCAAGAGTCTTGTGATGCTGCCAGGAAAAAGCTGGGGATGGAAGCAGGGAAACAGAAAGTACAGGGTCTGGAAGATGGCCAGAGGAGGGTTGGAGCCAACTGAATGGCGAGACCAGGGAAGGCTGAGACCAGGAGGTGCTAGATCTGTAGGAGGCACAGGATCTGGCAGGAGAAGCACAGAATGGGGCAGAGAAGTTCTGTCTTCCTCTCTGCTGCCGGCTGCTGGGACAAGGTGGGGGCAGAAAAAAGGGGCTTGCCACAGCTTCAAGAGAGGTGCGAAGGCCTGATGAAATGGCCTGGAGGGTCAGATTCGGCCTGCAGGCTTTGTGTTTGACACATGTGGTGTAGATTGAAGTTTCCTTTAACACTTTGGAAAACGTTTTTGATACTCAGTTGCTGATTTCTTTTAATGCAGAGGTAAGCAAAAACTGGTTGTGAATATAGTATACTTGGATTTTGCAAAAGCGTTTCACATAGTCACAAATGGCTACTGTGTACAGTAAAGCCTACAGGCTCAAATGGATAGAAAATGGCTAAAAAACTGTATTCAGGGAGTATTGGTTAATGAATTCATATATTTATACTATATATATACATATATATATATATATATATATATATATATATATATATATATATATATATACAGTTGTGCTCATAAGTTTACATACCCTAGCAGAATTTATGATTTCTTGCCCATTTTTCAGAGAATATGAATGATAACACAAAAACAATTCTTTCACTCATGGTTAGTGTTTGGCTGAAGCCATTTATTATCAATCAACTGTATTTACTCATAATCACAACAGAAACTACCCAAATGATCCTGATCAAAAGTTTACATACCCTGGTGATTTTGGCCTGATAACCTGCACACAATTGACACGAAGGGGTTTGAATGGCTATTAAAGGTAACCATCCTCACCTGTGATCTGTTTGCTTGTAATTAGTGTGTGTGTATAAAAGGTCAATGAGTTTCTGGACTCCTGACAGGTCCTTGCATCTTTCATCCAGTGCTGCACTGACGTTTCTGGATTCTGAGTCATGGTGAAAGCAATAGAATTGTCAAACGATCTGCGGGAAAAGGTAGTTGAACTGTATAAAACAGGAAAGGGATATAAAACTTAATTGAGAATGCAAGTCAGCAGTGTTCAAACTCTAATCAAGAAGTGGAAAATGAGGGGTTCTGTTCAAACTAAACCACGGTCAGGTAGATCAACTAAAATTTCTGCCACAACTGCCAGGAAAATTGTTTGGGATGCAAAGAAAAACCCACAAATAACTTCAGGTGAAATACAGGACTCTCTGAAAACATGTGGTGTGGCTGTTTCAAGATGCACATTAAGGAGGCACTTAAAGAAATATGGGCTGCATGGTCGAGTCGCTAGAAGAAAGCCATTACTACGCAAATGACACAAAGTATTCCGCTTACAATACGCCAAACAGCATAGAGACAAACCTCAAACCTTCTGGCACAAAGTCATTTGGAGTGATGAGACCAAAATGTTGATTTTTGGCCACAACCATAAACACTACATTTGGAGAGGAGTCAACAAGGCCTATGATGAAAGGTACACCATTCCTACTGTAAAACACGGAGGTGGATCACTGATGTTTTGGGGATGTGTGAGCTACAAAGGCACAGGCAATTTGGTCAAAATTGATGGCAAGATGAATGCAGTATGTTAGCAAAAAATACTGGAGTTACATTTGCATTCATCAGCCAGGAAGCTGCGCATGGGACAGACTTGGACATTCCAACATGACAATGATTCAAAACACAAGTCGACCTGTCATTGGCTACAGCAGAATAAATTGAAGGTTCTGGAGTGGCCATCCCAGTCTCCTGACCTCAACATCAATGAGCAACTCTGTGGAGATCTCAAACGTGCAGTTCATGCAGGACAGCCCAAGAATTGACAGGAACTGGAGGCTTTTTGTCAAGAGGAATGGGAAGCTTTACCATCTGAGAAGATAAAGAGCCTCATCCACAAATACCACAAAAGACTTCAAGCTGTCATTGATGTTAAAGGGGCAATACACCCGGTTTTAACAACTGGTATGTAAACTTTTGATCAGGGCCATTTGGGTAGTTTCTGTTGTGATTATGATTTTAAAAGAGTAAACACAGTTGATTAATAATAAATGGTCTCAGCCAAACACTAACCATGAGTGAAAGAAAAGCTTTTGTTTTATTCATATTGTCTGAAAAATGGCCAAGAAATCATAAATTCTGCCAGGGTATGTAAACTTATGAGCACAACTGTATATATATATATATATATACACACACACACACACAGTATACCTGTATATATGATAATCGATCAATCCTGATGTACTGACATCCTATCTCATTTATTGAGGCCCAAAAATGTAAGGACAGTACAAATATCTTCCAAATGGCCTATTTTCAAAAAGTAGACGGTCCAAGGTATTTAGTAAGAGGCATGGCAAGTTTTATGAAGTTGTAATGTTTTGTTAGAAGTTTTGGGCACCAGTTCACAAAAAGAATGGTGGGAAACTGGAGAAAGTTTCTCCAGTTCCCCACCATTTCTCCAGTTCCCCACCATTCTTTTTGTGAACTGGTGTCCAAAACTGAACCGCATATTCCAGATTAGGTCTTACTAATGAATGAAATCTATCTTTGCAGTCTATATCTCTTTTAATACAAGAAAGGATTTTGATTGCTTTAGAAACTGGAGCTTAACCTATAATCTACCAGAACACCCAGATACTTCTCCACCATTAATTCCCCCAGTTGTACTCCCCTTAGTGTGTATGATGCATGCATGTTTTTAGCCCCCAAGTGCATAACTTTAAATTTATCAACATTATTAACCTCATTTGCCAAATTTTTTGTGAAAAAAAAAATATTTTTAAAAATGTCTTAATTTTCCAAAAAGTTGTGGGCAACCAAATTGATAAGAGGCATTGAGGAGATCAGCTATGAGGAAATATTAGAGGAACTGAATGTATTCTTCCTTGAGAAGAGGAGATTAAGGGGGATATGATAAATATGTATAATCACCATTTTTATCTATATACGTGGTCCATATAGTGAACTTGGTGTTAAGTTAGTCCATTTCAGGGATACTAACACTTACAGGTAACAACATCAAGGCTAGTTGATCCAGGGAATAACCCAATTGCCTCCTGGGGATCAAGAAACATATTTTTCTCCTGCTGGAGCAAATTGGATCATACTTTTTATTTTATTTTTTTATTTTTTTTGCCTTTCTTTAGCTCAACTGTGGGTATAACCTTGTGTAATGGAGGTTTTCTATACAGTTTGTTTGTTTGTTTTTTTCTATTGGTTGAATTAGATGGACTTGAATTTTCAATTTTTTTTCATCTTGACTAACTATGTATCTATGCATCACATTTGACAGATTGTGGCAAATTATTTTCTCTGTGTTAATATTATTAGGGATGAGCCGAACACCCCCGGTTCGGTTCGCACCAGAACATACCGAACAGGCAAAAAATTTGGCAGGACACACGAACACCGTTAAAGTCTATAGGACACAAACATGAATAATCAAAAGTGGTAATTTTAAAGGGTTATATGCAAGTTATTGTCATAAAAAGTGTTTGGGGACCCGGGTCCTGCAATTTCTTTTTTTTTTAAACTGCAGTTTTTATAGGAGCAGTGATTTTTTAATGCTTAAACTGAAACAATAAAAATGAAATATTCCTTTAAATATTGTGCCTGGGTGTGTCTATGGTATGCCTGTAAAGTGGCACATTTTTCCAGTGTTTAGAACAGTACCACAGCAAAATTAAATTTCTAAAGGAAAAATTGTCATTTAAAATTGTCATTTAAAACGTCTGTCTCGGCAATATAGATAAAACTCATTGAAAAAAAGGGCATGCCCCCCCCCCAGTCCATTACCAGGCCCTTTGGGTCTGGTATTAATAGGGATTTTATTTATTTATTTATTTTATTTATTTTTATTTAAATAAAATCCATACCAGGTTCTTCAGGTCTGATATGGATTTTAAGGGCAACCCTGCACCAAATTTTTTTAAAAAAAGGAGTAGGCGTCCCCTCAAAATCCATACCAGACCCTTATCCGAGCATGCAACCTGGCAGGCCACAGAAAAAGAGGGGGGAGAGAGGCCCCCCCCCTCCTGAACCGTACCAGGCCACATGCCCTCAACATGGGGAGGGTGCTTTTGGGTAGCCCCCAAATCACCTTGTCCCCACGTTGATGTGGACAAGGGCCTCATCCCCACAACCCTTGTCTGGTGGTTGTAGGGGTATGTTGGCGGGGGGCTTATCAGAATCTGGAAGCCCCCTTTAACAAGGGGACCCCCAGATCCCATCCCCCCTATGTGAATTGGTATCGGGATAGATTGTACCCCTACCATTTCACAAATAAAAATGTGTCAAAAATGGTAAAAAAGACAAGAGAAAGCTTGGGACAAGTCCTTTATTAAAACGGGGTGACATCAGAGGGGGTGGGGTCACACGTTTACATCACCGGGTGACCGTCACTAAGCTATATAAGAACTGTCACCCAGAAGAAGTGTCAGTCGGCAGGAGCCTCCCATGGAGGCGCAACGGTTGCAGATTTTTTTTTCGGTCCGTCGAGTGCCGTGGATTTACATTGCAGGACTTTTTTAGTTTTTAATTTTTTTAATAAAGGACTTGTCCCAAGCTGTCTCTTGTTTTTTTTACCATTTTGACACTTTTTTCACATAGGGGAGCCGGGATATGGGGCTTCCCTTGTTAAAGGGGGCTTCCAGATTCCGATAAGCCCCCCGCCCGCATACCCCCACAACCACCGGGCAAGGGTTGTGGGGATGAGGCCCTTGTCCCCATCAACATGGGGACAAGGTACTTTGGGGGGCTACCCCAAAGCATCCTCCCCATTAGGGATGAGCCAAACACCCCCCTGTTCGATTTGCACCAGAACCTGTGAACAGACCTAAAGCTTGTGTGAACTTTAGAACCCTTTTAAAGTCTATGGCACTCGAACGTTCAAAATCAAAAGTGCTGATTTTAAAGGCTAATATGCAAGTTATTGTCATAAAAAATGTTTGGGGACCTGGGTCCTGCCCCAGGGGACATGTATCAATGCAAAAAAAAGTTTTTAAAACGGACGTTTTTTTGGGAGCAGTGATTTTAATAATGCTTAAAGTGAAACAATAAAAGTGTAATATTCCTTTAAATTTAGTACCTGGGGGGTGTGTATAGTATGCCTGTAAAGGGGCGCATGTTTCCCATGCTTAGAACTGTCCCTGCACAAAGTGTAATTTTTGCAGGAAAAAAAGCTATTTAAAATCACTCGCGGCTATAATGAATTGCCGTCTCCTGCAATACAGAGAACAGTCATTGAAAGTCATTGATAAAAAAAAGCGTGAGGGTCCCCCCAAATTCAATTACCAGGCCCTTCAGGTCTGGTATGAATATTAAGGGGAACCCGGGTCAAATTAAAAAAAAAATGACGTTGGGTTCCCCCTAAATATCCATACCAGACCCTTCAGGTCAAAGCATGTCCCCATGTTGATGAGGAGAAGGATCTCTTCCCCACAACCCTTGCCGGTGGTTGTGGGGGTCTGCGGGGAGGGGGCTTATCAGAATCTGGAAGCCCCCTTTAACAAGGGGACCCCCAGATCCCCCCCCCTGTTTGAAATGGTAAGGGGGTACAAATGTACCCCTACCATTTCACAAAGAAAGTGTAAAAAATTGTTAAAAAACACACAGACACCATTGGGAAAAGATTCCAGCGGTGGTAATCCACTCTTGCTATCCAGCGACGTGTGGCCTCTTCTCCGGGGTCCAGCGATGGCTGATCTCTTCTCCGGGGTCCAGCGATGACTGATCTCTTCCGACGCCAAGGGCTGCGCATCCTGTCTCCACGGAGACACTGAGGGAATTCCGTCTGCAGAGGAGGAGCGGGCCACTCCGTCACCTGACCCCGCCCCCCTCTGACGCAACACAAGGGGGAAGCTGGTATTCCCCTGTGACGTACGGGTGACCCCGCCCCCTCTGATGTAACGGAAACCTGCAATATTTTTTTTTCTTTAATAAAGGACTTTTCCCAACAGTGTCTGTGTGTTTTTTTTAACTATTTTTTACACTTTCTTTGTGAAATAGTAGGGGTACTTTTGTACCCCCTTACCATTTCAAACAGGGGGGGGGCAGGATCTGGGGGTCCCCTTGTTAAAAGGGGCTTCCAGATTCTGATAAGCCCCCCGCCCGCAGACCCCCACAACCACCAGCAAGAGTTGTGGGGAAGAGACCCTTCTCCTCATCAACATGGGGACATGGTGCTTTGAGGGGTCACAAACCCCAAAAGCATCCTCCCAATGTTGAGGGCATGTGGCCTGGTACTGTTCAGGAAGGGGGGTGCTCTCTCATCCCCCCTCTTTTCCTGTGGCCTGCCAGGTTGCGTGCTCGGATAAGGGTCTGGTATGGATTTTGAGGGGGACCCCACCCCATTTTTTTTTAATTTGGCGTGGAGTTCCCCTTAAAATCCATACCAGACCTGAAGGGCCTGGTAATTGAATTTGGTGGGACCCCCACGCTTTATTTTTTTTATTTTATTTTTTTTTTCAATGACTTTCAATGACTGTTCTCTGTATTACGGGAGCCGGCAATTCATTATAGCCGCGAGTGATTTTAAATAGCTTTTTTTCCTGCAAAAAATACACTTTGTGCAGGGACAGTTCTAAGCACGGGAAACATGTGCCCCTTTACATGCATATTATACACACACCCCAGGTACGAAACTTAAAGGAATATTACACTTTTATTGTTTCACTTTAAGCATTATTAAAATCACTGCTCCTGAAAAAACGGTTGTTTTAAAAAAAAAAAAGTGCATTGATACATGTCCCCTGGGGCAGGACCAAGGTCCCCAAACACTTTTTATGACAATAACTTGCATATAGGCTTTTAAAATTAGCACGTGAGATTTCTCCCATAGACTTTTACAGGGTGCTCGCGACTTTTCGAATTTGCCGCGAACACTCCAAATTGTTCGCTGTTCGGTGAACAGGCAAACAGGCAATGTTCGAGTCGAACGTGAGTTTGACTCAAACTCGAAGCTCATCCCTACTCCCCATGTTGAGGGCATGTACCTTACTTTTTGGCTGGATGACATGGCTGAGATTGCCATGCACAACATGTAGCAGCAGCATGAACACACAGAGCAAGTAGAAGCCTGCTGTAAGGAGACCTTTTGGGCTAAGATGAGGCATGTGTGTCACATTCCCACAATTGCGCTACTCACATGTTGTAAAAATTGCAATGTTTTGCCTACATGTACCGATTGCTCATTTGCTGCCCACATATTGTAGCAATTCCCTGTTATGTAATGATTGCCCATACTATGCATTAAGGTGAAAAAACACCTGGCAGTGACCGGCCCCCCAGCCCCCCGTTTTACTTACCCGAGCCCTGGAAGTTGACCCAGTGGGGACACGCTGTCTCTGCCCGGGGTTCTCGGCTCTTGATTGGATAGATTGCTAGCAGCGCAGATTTTGGCTCCCGCTGCTGTCAATGGCGTGGGGGGCGGGGCTGAGTCATACATTCGGTGGCTATGGACGCCAAATGCTGGACTCGGAAGCACGTCCACAAGGTAACCCCCTCAGGGAAGCACTTCTCCTAGGGGGTTATCTGATGTGGGAAGGAGCCGAGAGAGCCACGAGGGACCCCAGAAGAGCAGGTTCAGGGGCAACTCTGTGCAAAACGAGCTGCACAGTGGAGGTAAGTACGATATGTATGTTATTTAAAGAAAATAAAATGAACCCTTATGCCCCATACACACAATCAGACTTTCTGACAGCAAAACCGTGGAATTTCGTTGGTTCCAACTTGTCTTGCATACACACGGTCACACAAATATTGGCCAACAATTACGAACGTAGTGACGTACAAGATGTCTGGCGAGCCAATATAAAGGAAGTTTAATAGTCATGTGATATCTCCATTATGAACACTAGTTTTACAAGACTGAGCGCTTCTGGCTCGTTCTTGATTACGAGCATGCGTGTTTGTACTTTGAACTTTTGTCCGACGGACTTGTGTACACTCGCTCGGAAAGTCCGACAACACACATTTGTTGGCGGAAAATTTGAGAACATGCTAGCCAACATTTGTTGGTGGAAAGTCCGACAACAAAATTCCGATGGAGCATACACACGGTTGGACTTTCCGCGAACAAGCTCACGTCCAACATTTCCCGTCGGAAAATCGGATCGTGTGTACGCGGCATTGCAATCACTTTAAGGTGAAACCCAGCTTAGAGATGAGCCCTACACCGTGTGCAGTAATGCATTATACAGAGTTCCTCTGTAAAACATTCCATCCAATGTCACTAAACACCTTTGCGTGATTAATGTTGCAAATTGTTTTGCATGCACTTCAGCAATGGTTTCATGGTGTTCCTTAAGTTGGGTTTCCTAATGGTGACAACAGTGAACCATGCCTTGCATAATGCATGTTGAAACCGCTAACCTGTAGTCTGCATCAGAAGCCCCTTTGCAGGGTGACAAGGCAAGGGTACATTTAGGAAACATTCACAGAGAGTTGTCACCCTATACCAGGAATTGTCAGAACAAGGACTTTCATGGCAGGATCGACATATATTATTTAAATAATGCTGCAGATTTTAAGATAATAAACATTACTTTTCTGAAATTAAATTAACATGGTAAAGCCTTAATGGGAGTTTAGTGGTTAAGTTTACATATACTTGGGGCATTGGACTAAGAGGGATTACCATGACAGTGCTTTATAACATTGTTTGCTAAATAAATCCACAGGAATTCTCACTTTGCCAAATTTCAAGCAAAAATTGTGGGTGATATGAGATGACTCCCCAGTCCTTGATATAATATGTAGATGGGTGACTGAAGCCACCAGCATCTACCTAGAACTGAAATAAACATAAATTATACATTACTAATTATATGTATTTAAAAAAAAAAAAAAAAATTTAATTTTGCCTTACCTCCAGAGATCAGCAGGAAGTAAACGAGTGTCATGCTTTATACAGAAAAGAAAACCTTAGAAAAGAACAAACTCTCGTCTACGCATCGGAAATATCTCTTCATGAAGAAGTTACACCTCCACCCTATCCACTCTCAGAGTAGCAGAGATATAATGAGTTGAGTTTTATGCACGTTGACCCAGATATGCCTAATTATGACGTAACGTGAGGTTGGGTTTGAGGTTTGTTACCAGGCTGCAGGACAGCAGACCAATGTGTGCCAAGTAGAATGTTTCCCAATTGATGATCCTTAGGACCCATTCACACCATTGTATTGCCTTAGAGCTGAACTCCAGAGTCTACCTCACACTGCTCCAGATCCTCTTCTCCCCATCATCAGTCCATTGTAAAATGGCTAATTAGATAAAAAAATTAAGATTTTAACTACCAGTAACATCACTAGTAATGGCCAAAATCCTTGCCATGGATGGATGCAGGGTGGAGGGTCCTGTGTGGGGCCACAGGTAATTTCCGATGAAGCCCTGTGTACCTCACAAACCTAGATATCACATCTCCCACCTTTGGGACTGTAGAGACACACTTGGGCAGTGATAGGGGAGTTCTTTTCTCCATGTCACCGCCCCCTAGTGTCAAGCCACTGTCACAGGCAGGGAGGAGAAATACAGAGGGATCCAATAAACAATCCACGCAGGTATTTATGTCAGCCAGTGGCGTCGTTAGGGGGTGGCTATTGAGGCTAGAGCCTTGAATCTGGGGCCCGTAGCCCCTAGTCAAGGGCCAGCACTATCTTGAGAGTGTCACAGCCTGCCTGACACAGCACTCTCCCGCACAGCCGTGGCACTCTCACTGACTCCGCACCAGAAATAAAAAACGCAGAGGTGATCAAATACCACCAAAAGAAAGCTCTATTTGTGGGGGAAAAAATGACACAATTGTATTTATTTACAGCCTTGCATGACTGCGCAATTGTCAGTTAAAGTAACGCGGTGTCGTATAACAAAAAATGGCCCAGTCATGAAGGGGGGGGGGGGGGGGGGGGGGGGGGGGAATAAATCATCCTAGGTCAAGTGGATGAAGAAAAAGGGGGCCAAAAATGTTGAAAAAAATGTTTCCCTTACTTTTTTTGGCAAAAAAAATATCAAATAAAAATATCAGGACAGTGCAAACACCTTCAAAATGACCGCTTTTTTAAAAGTAAAGCTTCTCTTCCTAGAGAGCTGGACCTCGGGATCCAGTGCTTTGGTGTTTTCAGCCATAAAGTTTTTACTGGCGGGTCGCTTTACTGGTCCAGGAGTGTGGGTTCCCCGAGGGTCCCTGGTTCCTGAAGGTTTTGTAACGGAGCCCACCGTGAGAGGTGAAGATTGGGTCTGTTGGTGTTACCACAGAAATCCCTGCGACGGGAAAGGTAAGTGGAGGTTTCTAAGGAATTTTTTAATTTTCTTATGAAATGTCTCCTTTAAAAAAAGTAAATGTTGTCATGCCTAAGAGTCACCACTGGGGGCTGTATAGAGCACGTACCTTGTCATGCTTTCCTCAAAGATCATGCTGTGTCAGCAGTAGCAGCAGGCTTCCCTCCAGCGAGCAGCTCAGACCTTCGGTAAGATTGGGGGGGGGGGTTTCCACTAAAAACCCCCCACCTGGACAAAGCTCTCCCCCTCTCCCTGAATAGGGGGAAGCCAAAATGAACGACGATGCCGCTCCATTTTTTTCAACGCCCCTGCACGGCAGCTTGTCACAGGTCTCCTCCTCACCAAGCCCCCCCCCCCCCACACACACACACACGCCGATCTGTTGGATCGGAGGCCCACACTTGCGTGGGAAATCCCTCTTTTAAAAAAAGAAGGGGGGCGCGATGGGGCGGGGCTTAGCGCAGCGTTGGCGTGCAGCAACGTCCAGCGCCTGAGTATATTTAAAAGCTCCATTTTTGCTGCAATGCATTGGTGTGTGTGTTTCTAAGAAGTTGACCCATTTGCTGCCTTGCATTTTTATTTTGTTTTTGCATACATATTAAAAAAAAAGCATGCTATGCCTGAAAATTTGTTAAAACCCCCAAACATTATATATTTTCTGAAAGCAGACACCCTGGAGAATAAAATTATAGAAGTCTATAGTTTAGCGCAAAAAAATTATTAAGCTCAAATTGTCAGTAAAAAATGTACTATTACCCAGTAAGAAAATGGAAAATTGTATACTCACCTTTCCGTAATTTTCCTTTCCTGACGCATCTTCATGGCAGCACACACTGGGTTGTGGCTCCGCCCCCACAACCTGACAGGATTGGATTAACTATAAATTTGAAGGGGAGACCCCCCGCTGCATTCTCTGTGTATATCATTACAAAACACGGGGAGGGAATCTGTGTGCCACTGCCCTTACAGGGACATCAGTTTGGAGTTAACTGTGAATAAATGGAAAATGTGAATTATTTATATGTCTGCAGCGATATGTAATCTGTGTGGTGCAATATATGTTTTTGTACATGGGTGCCCCGAACCTTTGCATTTATATAGTACATGTTTATGTGTAATTGTAATTTTTTTACCCTTTTTTTTCACTTAACTTTATTGCTATCACCTAGGGGACTAATAGCCCCCTATGTAAAAGCATTTTTAGTTTGACAGGTTCTCTTTATGAGACCTCAGGGGCATGTAGATCATGCTCTTTTACCTTACCGGTAGTCCCTGGACACAGCAGCCAGGAAAAGTGTCATCAGAAGGGATGAAATCTTCATATCTTCCGGGTTCTTATTACCTGGGGAAGATCAGCAACAAGTGTTCGCTGGTCTCTCTCCCCTCTACAGCTGCCACGTGGGTCCCTGGCCTGCAGATAAGACAACGGAATCCGAGAAACATGGCGGGGGGAATCTCACAGAGGGGGGTGGATGTACCGTGGGGTCTATGGAAACTTATACCTGAAAGCCAACAGCCCCCCCCCCCCCCCCCACCCCAGCCAGCAGCATGTGACTTATGTCAATGGCAGAAAATGGGCTAAAGTGTCTGTCCACTGAAAAGCGATATTTCAGTTTTAGGTAGAAGCTGGACCATTAAAGCAAATGTACAGCCAAAAATGTTTTTGTTGTTGCTGTTTTAGGTGGCATAGGGAAGGGTTTATCACTCCTGTCAGTTTGTGTTTTGCTGACTCTAGGTCGCTCGGGAGATTTCCCTTCACATCCTGTCCTGCAGACGCATCGGGAAGGGAGAGGAAGTCTCCACAAAAAGAGTGAAATTCCCCTCTTGGACAGTTGTCACTGAAACTGGTGCACCCCATTGGAAGATTTCTCTTCACCTCTTGTTCTGGTGACAGTTATAAAAAATTCCCATCAGTTTCTGCCTCAGTGACAATCAGTGACAATGGTGGACTCAGGACATATAGAGACAGAGAATCTTACCTACCAGGGACATAGACATCAATACTCTATCTCAATCCCTCTATATATTCTTTAAAATATACTTTTAACTCTACATATACTTTAAACCACCTGACAGTCATTAATATCTTCCATGGACTCAGTTAGAGAGGACTGTTTGAAGCTCCCAAGCTTCCAACTACGCACATCTACTGTTCCCAGTATGAAGGGTTCAAACTCTCCTTTATTGATTTATTTAATTCAACTATGTAAAAATGTAACAGATTGAGCTAAAACAGGAATTATTTTAGGGGGATCTGTTGAATTATTTAAGCCAGGGGCTGAACAGTCCAACTGTAAAATATGGGTGGATTGATTCTTTATTATTTCTCAGTACAATAAAAGAAAATATATATCCTTTTAATATTTTCAAAGGTGCAAATGTAGGACTTTTTTGGTGTCGCAGGGATCTGATATGACCCCCCCGACACCTCCTTGCGCCTATATCTTACTGTTTGAGCCCCCTGAACTATGGAACCCTAAGGAGTAATGACCCTATATACAGTAGAAGCCTTTTTTTTCTTGCCGATCTGTGGAATCTTGATTACGGGATTTCGGTAAATGGCTAATGCCCCGTACAGATGGTTGGAATTTCCGACGGAAAATGTCCTATCGGACCATGTTGTCGGAAAATCCGACCGTGTGTGGGCTCCATCTGACTTTTTCCGCCGGAAATTCCGTTGCTCTCAAATTTTCCGACAACAAAGTCCAATCAGACTTTTTCCGATTGTGTGTAGCGAATTCCGACGGACAAAGTGCCACGCATGCTCAGATCACATTACAAGACCAAAGCTATTGGCTACTAGCCTCTACGTAGTTCCATCGTACGCAACGAACGTCACCACGTTCAGAATGATGATTTTCCGACAACTTTGTCCGACCGTGTGTATGCAACACCAGTGTCGGACAAAATCCGTCAGAAAAAATCTGATGGATTTTGTGGTCGGAATTTCCGACCGTGTGTACGGGGCATTAGGGTGGTTGGCAATTTCTGGAAGCTGAAATGGAAATTGTTATATATTTATTTTCCGATCTTCTTTTATTGAGTAAAAGGAAAGAAAGATTACAAGAACAATAGAAAGGTGGGTACGTTCATAGAAACACTAACAGATCTTATCAAAAAATATAGGTGACAAGTAAGACATTAAGAACAATAATGGGTTGCAATGATAACAACGGGTAACACTTCAGCAGTTCCGACAGGAGGATGTAACCAATTATGTAAATGGGGTGTATGATGTCTAGGTTGTATATGTTGCTTCCCATAATCCTCTCCTTTCATGATTTACATCCAATATGTGTCTTGGCTAGATGCCTTGTATAGTATGTGGCGATTGGGAACGTAGACTCTGCATTGGGGTTGTCTACTTGTATGTTTATACATGTGTCCAGCACAACAATTGTATTCAGATATGGTCTTGTATAAGGAATTAATGGGGGGGGGGGGGACTAAAGGAGAGTGAGTATGGAAGAGGATTTGAGAGGTTGAAAGGGAGGTAAGAGGTGTGTTGTGGTGGTTATATGTGTTACTGGGTTTAAGTCTGCGTACTTGTACATGTATGTATGTGTTCGTATTGGGAGGGACGAGTAGGTTTTTTAGGATGAGGTATTTGTATATTGTCAGCATGACATGTTGCGTTTATGGGTATAGTGTTAACGTCAAGTAGTGTATAATTTTGTCTTAGACTCCTTTTGTATATAGAGGGCATTGTTTTAGGGGGGGGGGGGGAGATGCATGATTTTCAGGTAGTCTTTGGAGGATCGAAAATGGGTCCAGCAAGCCCATAAAGTAGGGAATTTATGCAGAGAATTCTGAGAAATTAAGATGAGTTCCTCCATTTCTGCAATTTTATTTATTCTTTTATACCAATCTGAAATGGAGGGGACTCTGGGTGTACCCCATGGTGTGGGTATGCACATTTTAGCTGCGTTTACTAGCATCATGGCCAATGACTTATAGTATGGTTTGTCATTTGATTCATGATGATGGATTAAGAACTGTGCAGGTGTCAATTCCAGAGAGTACAGTATATACTCGAGTATAAGCCGAGTTTTTCAGCACTTTTTTTGTGCTGAAAGTGCCCCCCTCGGCTTATACTCGAGGCAAGCACTTTTCTGCAGCAGAGAATGACATTTTCCGACCCGACTTTGGGGCCCCGTATTTCGGGGCCACTTGGTGCTAGGAACCCCAGATTTAAGTGAGTTATTTCTAATAATTACAGGCCTACATATAAAACGCCAAATTTCCATGCAAAATAATGGTACCACTTTCAGCACCAAAAATTTGAAATAATCATACCGCTAGGGAGGTTAAGGGATTTCTGTAAATGGCTTAGGGTGGTTGGCAATTTCTGGAAGCTGAAATGGAAATTGTTATTTATTTATTTATTTTCCAATCTTCTTTTATTGAGTAAAAGGTAAGAAAGATTACAAGAACAATAGAAAGGTGGGTAGGTTCATAGAAACACGACCAGATCTTATCAAAAAAGATAGGTGACAAGTAAGACATTAAGAACAATAATGGGTTGCAATAATAACAATAACAACAGGTAACACTTCAGCAGTACCAGCAGGAGGATGTAACCAATTATGTAAATGGGGCATATGATGTCTAGGTACTGATGTACAGCACTACAACATATCCAAATATGGGGTTCCTAGCACCAAGTGGCCCAGAGATATGAAGCCCCAAAGTCGGTTCGGAAAATGTCATTATCTGCTGCAGAAAAGTGCTTGACATTTTCCAACCCGAATTTGGGGCCCTGTATCTCGGGCCACTTGGTGCTAGGAAACCCCAAAGTTGGTGTGCAAACCCAGTGGGACTAGCACTTCAACAAATCCAAATATGGGGTTCCTAGCACCAAGTGGCCCCGAGATACAGGGCCCCAAATTCGGTCAACTGTGTCCATCTGCAGCAATGTCATTTCGGGTCCAGAGACCCCAAATTGGCTGCAGATAGGGGGTATCTAGGAACCCTTAACTACTAAGTTTGAAGTTTGGGGGACCTATGGCTGCTAATGGGCACAGTGAGGCATGCAAATGGGCACAGTGTGGCTGCAAATGGGCATTGTTGACCCTCTTTTCCACTTACAGTAGCTGCGCATTTCTCACCCTAGGCTTATACTCGAGTCAATAAGTTTTTTGTGGTAAAATTAGGTGCCTCGGATTATATTCGGGTCGGCTTATACTTGAGTATATACGGTATGTGGTTATTTTTTTGATTAGTTCATGGACCTGTTTCCAATAGGCGTGAATAGCTTGGCAGTTCCACCATATGTGTAAAGCCCCATACATACGGTTGGATTTTCCGATGGATTCTGTCCTATCGGACAATGTTGTCGGAAATTCCGACCACGTGTAGGCACCATCGGACATTTTCCATCGGATTGTCCGACGGACAAAGTTTTATCTCCTGCTCTCAAATTTTCCGACAACAAAGTCCGATCACACCAATTCCGATCGTGTGTAGCGTAGTCCGACGGACAAAGTGCTACGCATGCTCAGATCACATTACATGACCAAAGCTATTGGCTACTAGCCTCTACGTAGTCCCGTCGTAGGCAACAAACGTCACCACGTTTTGAATGATCGGATTTTCCGACAACTTTGTCCGACCGTGTGTATGCAACACCAGTGTCGGACAAAATCCGTCGTAAAAAATCCGATGGATTTTGTGGTCGGATTTTCCGACCGTGTGTACGGGGCATAAGAGATCTCCCGGTGCTTGTCCGCATCTCCAGCATTTATCTGAGGTGGATGCATTAAATCTGTGTAAAATAAAGGGGGTGCGTTACCATTGTGAAATAATTTTATAATTGTTCTCTTCGATAGAGACATTTATGGAGCCCTTGTGTACGTTTCTGTATATTTTTTCCCAGGCGGTGTTTGTCAGGTTTGTGTCTGAATCTTTAGCCCAGGCCTTGCAGGCTGTTCCCTCATCAGCAATATTGTCCCAGAGCATATTGTGAATCCTGGAGATGACATGACGTTGGGGCATGTGGCTTAGTCATAGGTTTTCAAATGGGGTTAAAGCTTCAGAAAGGTCTGTTTTGCATTAAATATGGGTTATATAATGTTTAATTTGCAGGAATTCTAGGAAGCCAATGTTTGGTTAAGCCCAGAGTGTGTTCAGGAAGAGGTTATTTTAAAGCTGAACTTTAGGCAATAAGCTAAATACACAAATAGATATACATATATGCTTACTTTTTTACCATCTGAAGGATTTGTAGTTTTGACCAGCCATTCTGGCGAGACAAACACCTCTGCTAGTCAGGAAGTGTCTGAAATTTTAGAGATGAGAGAGACACCTTTTAGAACAAGGACACCCCTCTGCCACATGTCCAGTTACTTTTACTTTTACGCTACGCTACTACTACTTTATACTTGTTTTTCAAAATAATAAAAGTAATAATTTAGAAGACTGATAAAAGATTCAATGCAGTAAAACACATTTGGTAGTTAACAGCTGGTCAGTTTTTTGTCGTCCTCCATGTTAGTCATGCGGCTTGTAAGGGCCTCACAAAACAGTATAGGTGTTTTTTGTATGCACAGTTAACAAACCACAACCACAAAATACAAAGAAACCCACAGGAACTAGAATAACACTTGTGAACTTGAAAAACATGTGGACAGGAAAACAGTTTGTAAAAGCAAATTTACTTCTTTCCTCCATAATGTATATCAATCATTATTGGTCTCAAGGAGCAAATGTGTGTGAATGATATATCAATCAGACTGTCTAGTAGTAGTTTGTTCAAGTGGACTTTATGGTTATGTAATGTTATAGATGTTTCATAGCTTATATAAACCACTTCTTCAGTTCCAATGAGTGTCAGGAAAATACCCCAGCATTTGTACCTACGGGTAGCACTGACACCATGATCCAATCACCATGGAAAGGCAAATGTAATTTCTAGTTAAATAATCCCATTTTTAGTATAAGGAAAATTTCACAGGTGTTAATTCTTCAATATACATGGCTGCAGGTTTGAATTGTTGTTAAAGCTCCATTCTAGAGATGTTAAAACAGCATTATTATTATCATTATTAGTATTATTATACAGGATTTTTATACATTAGTGTCAACAGTTTGCGCAGCACTTTACAATCCAAAGGGAGACAGTATAATTATAGTAAGATCAAATACAAGAGGGTTAAGCAGGCTCTGCTCATAAGAGCTCACAATCTAGTAGAATGGGGCAAGTGGTACAAAAGGTAATAACTGTGGGGGGATGAGCTAATGGAGTTTCCAGAGATCTCCAAAGTAGGAGATAGCCAGACAGATTGAGGTAGAGAGTTCCAGAGGATGGGAGAGGCTCTGGAGAAGTACTAAAGATGAGAATGGGAAAAGGAGACAAGAGAATGAGAGAACAGGATGTCTTGGGAGGAGCAGAGAGGACAGTTTGAGTGGTATTTGGAGACAAAATTGGTGATTTAGCTTGGGGCAGAGTTGTGCAAGGCATGTGGAAGACAGATGGTGTTGAACATCCCCACCCCTATTCAATGATGGCTGTTCCGGTTTGACGTAGATGGCTTTGGTCATGCCTCTTGAGAACAATTTGTTCTCTCTGTCCAAAATGTGCACGTACTGTCCTCTAAAGAATATCCTTTTGTAAGTGTAGGAAAATTGTTGAGGCTTGAACAGTAGAATTTGCCCACCTATGTTAAGCCATTGGTTTGTAGAGAGGTTACTTCCTTCACTAATGTACAGGTCTTTGCATTCCTCCCTATGCTGCACTGCATATACCAGCCCTACTGCAAGGGAGGATTTTTACTTTCCCTAGAGTTCAGTGTCCCTAGAATAGTTGCTCTTACTCCAGCATGCACGATGATACCTAATCTGTGGCACAATTGTATTACTTATGCCTGCACAACCGATGCACATGTCTAGGTTCATGTGTGCGCATGTACACAGGAGCGGGAGACTTTAACAATTTTTGTGGCGTTTCATAAAAAAATGTTTCATTCCAATGTTTCTTTATTAAATTTGAAAAAGTTTGTACAAAGGTTATACAGAGGTTGTACTTTTTAAAAAAAAATTGTTTGCTAGTTCTTTTTCTGCATCTTCAGGACATCAAGTGAGGAGAAACACTTTTAGAAGTTCTAACAATTCCTCAGGCTATCAAAATATTACCCATTTATAATTAAGTATAGTAAACCCTAATAAAAGACCATAGTTATATGGGCACTGGAAATGTTTGCGCTTTGTGTTCCATTATGTAAAGCTCAGACAACATTTTTCACATGGATGGGTGACAGTTGCATCTGAAGCAGCCAACGTGCCTGGCGAAACCGGTCAGGTGTCCAGCTTTGCTCTCATGCTGCCAGCCTCTGGGATACCTCCTCCCCTACCTCCTCCTTTCTTCTAAGGGACCAAGATCTCTCTGGATATGGACTCATAAACTTCCATTGTTACAAGTGCAGCTAGTACTTTTCAAGATCCACATGGATCGCTAAGTACACTTTCTTTATTTGAGTGCTAAATGGCTTAATCCTTCCTTGATTAAAACTGATGGCTCCCACATTGGGCAATGATGAACCACAAACCACACAGGTGGAGGAGTTCTCCTGTGTCTATCTAGTTGCCAACAAAGGGTGGGTTATGAGCTACAGGGGTACCATATGTGATCACAAGGGCACCTATTCCTGGGAGATTTCCATTTACATCTGATCAATAATAGCATGCAATGCCAAGCTGCTGCTTCCAAAGAGAGGAAAGTCCTTTCATGTATTAAGAGAGGTATGGACTCCTGAGAGATAGATATAATTTTGCCCCCGTACAAATCATTAGTAAGACCTCATCTGGAATATGCAGTTCAGTTTTGGGCACCAGTTCTCAAAATGGATATCGGGGAACTGGAGAAAGTGCAGAGAAGGGCAACCAAACTGATAAGAGGCATGGAGGAGCTCAACTATGAGAAAAGATTAGAGGAACTGAATCCATTCCCTCTTGAGAAGAGGAGTTTAAGGGGGGATATGATCAACATGTACAAATACATAAGTGGTCCATATCATGAACTCAGTGTTGAATTATTCACTTTAAGGTCATCACAGAGGACTAGGGGGCACTCTTTATGTCTAGAGGAAAAAAGATTTAATCTCAAAATATGGAAAGGTTTCTTTACAATAGGAGCTGTGAAAATGTGGAATAGACTTCCTCCAGAGGTGGTTCTGGCAAGCTCAGTGGATTGCTTTAAAAAAGGCCTGGATTATTTCCTAAATGTACACATTATAACTGGGTACTAACATTTATAGGTAAAGTTGATCCAGGGAATAGCCGATTGCCTCTCGGGGGATCAGGAAGGAATTGTTTCCCCTGCTGTAGAAAATTGGATCATGCTCTGCTGGGGTTTTTTGCCTTCCTCTGGATCAACTGTGGGTGTAGGTTTGTGTGTATGGAATTGTATTTTATTTTTGATGGACTTTATGTCTTTTTTTGCAACCTGTCTAACTATGTAACTATTGCTGTCTTTATGTGGTACATAATGACTGGAAGTTAGTTGTTCTCTTAGGGTGGACACTTGTCTGAAGAACAGCTCTGGAGTGGATCTTACATATTTGGAAATGGTATAATCCTCAGTAAGGAAATGACAGTTTTTTGCAATCTGTGTTCGCAACTGTGGTTCATGAGTAGAGAACCTTGTGACCAAACCCACGGTTTGGGGATTAAGTTTAGATGGAATATTGTACAATAAGGACCCTCTTGGTTTTGTCCATGCCCTATTGTAAGGGTATCTCAGGAGTTTGCAGGAATAACCTTGTGCAAGTAACCTTTTGCATATCAGGTCTGCCTGTTTTTTTAAATCTATATCAGAAGTACAGTTCCTCCTTTAGGCGGAGAAACTGGGCATATGGAATGCTCTGAATCAGCGAGCTCGGATGCAAGCTGCTGGCATGGAGTAGGGTGTTGCCGACAGTCAGCTTGCGGTAGAGATCAGATTGCATGTAACCCTCTGGCTCAATCGAAATATTGAGATCAAGAAAGCATATTCTTTACTCGTTCACTATATATGTGAATTTTAGATGTAGATCCCTCTCCGTGCCAGTCCTGATGACCAACAAATCATCAATGTACTTGAACCAACACAGGATGCAGGGGAGCCAGGGCACATATATATTGCTGGAGAAACCCTCTCTATCCCAACCCCCTAGATAGAGATTGGCATAAGATGGAGCGCAACACGTGCCCATGGCTACCCCCTGCACCTGCAGGTACAGTCTTCCATGAAAACAAAGTCATTTTTGGTCAAGATAAAAGACAATAGATCTAAAACGAAGCAATTTAGTGGCCAAGAGTGTCTATCTTCCTCCATGTGAAAGGACTCCATTCGGACGCCCTGCTTGTGTGGGATACTCAAATAAAAAGACTCCATATCGATAGCAACGAGCACGGCGCCCGGAGGGACATTAGTACCCTCCACATGTCTGAGTAGATCAGGTGTATCCTTAATAAAGGATGGCAAACTAGTTACATGTGGAAGGAGAAACAAATCAACATATCTACTTGCACATTCAGATAAAGATCCAATACCGGAAACAATAGGTCTTCCTGGTGGGCAGCTTACGTTTTTATGGACCTTAGGCAAAGTGTAGAACATCCGTGAGAAGGGGTTGACCAGATATTCCAAAGTATCTTTGTCAATCAGTCCTTTCATATTGGCCTGAGTACAGAGATCTCGAAACTCGCTATCAAATGAGGACATCGTTTGTGAATCAATAGGGCAATACCATTCCCTATTGTTTAGTATATCATAGCACATACATTGGTATTGTAGGTGGGACATCAAGACGATATTGCTACCTTTGTCTGATGGTTTAATGACTATTTGTGTTTGTGTTTTGAGTTGTTGCAGTGCAAGTAGTTGTTGATCAGAAAGATTAGAAGATGGAGAGGAAAAGGATGACCATTGCGCATTCTTGATATCCCTAATGGATTTTTGGAGGAACATCCACACATTTGGACAGGGATAATTCAGGGAAGTGACCTCATTTAGACTTCAATTTTTTCACCCTGTATATGTTAGATTCAGAATATTCATCTGTTACCTCAAGTGGGGGGTCAAGGTCTATCTTTCCCTCATCATATAGAATTATCAAGTCTCTCAGAGCTCGAAAGTCTTTCATAGTGAAACCCTTAACTTCTTCTGATATTTATCTTTCAGTTTTCTTAACTTTACATTCTGAATCGAACATGTATTTATACGTTAAGTTACGAGCAAATAGGTATAGATCTTTGATTGTTTACAATACGTCAATCTCATGAGAGGGACAAACCCCTAAACCCAGATCTGTGTGTCAGTCAAATTAAAATTTGTGAGGTTAATTATATTGAGCTCTGAGGATTTGGTGTTTGTGGAGCTCTCACCACAAAGGTGTTTAAATTGCTCTGGACTTTGACTTCTGCCAGAGCCAGAGCCGGATCTAAAAAATACAGATCAGTGGGGAGTTTAGTGTTGGCTGGCACAGCAAATGTGCCCTTGTTTAACAGGCTTTGTAGTACTGGTGTAAAGTTACTCTTTATAGTACCTTGATTTCCCATTCGAGGCGACACGTTAGAACGTGCTCTTTTATCATTCTCAGTAGGTGAATACCCACCACCTTAAATTCACAATCTTTTATTCTGGCGTGCTTGTGATGCTTGAGAATTGGATAATCGTGAGTGAGCCTGTGAGGAAATAGAAGCAGTATCAGTAGTGTCGTCTATTTAAGCATGAACAAAATGTCTATTGTTTTTACCCCCTGTCCATCTGTAAGCATATCCTTCAAAAAAAGCCATTTTGTCTAGATTACATTTTTTCTGTTTTTTGATGACAATTTCGTTGTTCATGTTCTTGAGGAAATCCCTGATCTCCTTCCATTTCAGAGGGAATCCAGTGAACTCCAGAACCTGTTTATTGAGTGTTAAGAGTATCTATCTCAAGATCTAGGGCTTCCATATCTTTGGCATATTGATTGACAAGATGAGTCATAAGTTCTTTACTACATTTAGTGAGAGTACCTTCCCACACCTTTTTGTGGGAGAACTACCGTGCCCTCCGGGGTAGGTCATCCTCTTTTGGGCCTCTGATAACCCAGCGTTCCTGGTAAGACAATTATTCCGGGAGGTACTCACAGCAGATGCTTTTTTTACATCAGTATATTATGTTATTTCAAAACATTTTGTTTTGTTTTATGCAACTAATGTATACTTTCTTTACTTTATAGTTATGTGATAATCATCTTTTAATCACCATTTAACTGTACAATAAAGCTTCTGAAGAAGCTGCTAATGTGATCCGCGAAACATGTAGAACAACCAATATACAGATGGTATCTATGTTCCAGTTGTCACAATTTGGTGCGACTACAGAACTAAATGATTTGTCTGATTATCACTGCTTAAAATATGTAAATGTTAAAAGTTATATTTATATATTTTTGTATTAAATATTTTCAAATATTTTATTCACAACTGTCCATTGTCAGTTGGTATACGGTACCATTAAAGTCCACTATAGCCTCCCCCTTCACAATCCCTTTTCTATATTGTTGGGACGAAGGTACCATAGGTAAATATATTACTGCTAGGGCACTCCTCCATATGTAACTATAATGTTTGATATACATGCCATTATTTACTCCATGCTGCATATATGGGGGTTTCATAGTTTCATAGTTAGTAAGGTTGAATAAAGACATCAGTCCATCCAATTCAACCTGAGTGAGTGTCTACAATTGTCCCTATCCCTTTACATTGCACAATCACATCGGTCCCTACCCTCAAGGAGCCCACAATCCAAGGTCCCCATTCAAATACTAGGGCCAATTTTTTTGGACAGAAGCCAATAAACCTACCTGCATGTCTTTGGATTGTGGGAGGAAACTGGAGTACCCAGAGGAAACCCACGCAGGCACAGAGAGAACATGCAAATTCCAGGCAGGTAGTGTCGTGGGTTGGGATTCGAACCAGCGACCTCTTACTGCTAGGTGAGAGTGCTAACCACTACACAAATGTGCCGCCCGGTTTCATACAGGACATCCTCATGGACTTGAAATGCCATTAATCACATGTAGTGGCCAATTACACCATTCATATGTGGGTTGATCTCATGCTACAGCACAAAGGATTTATAATACTACTGGCCACACGGGGGTGACATTATCCATTTGTGGATTGGATTCTCATATATCCATGAGAAGATCTTCTAATGGACTCTGAATAATATCCAACTTTAAACTAGTCCTAGAACATGTTCAACCCCAAGACTTCCTTTTTAGGTATCCTTAATACCATCAAGTTATGAGCTACACATTATGATATTACAATATGGAGGAGGCAATGTCATGTTTTTGATCCAGGTTATGTAGATTGTACCCCCTTCTGGGGCACATACATTTATGAACACGTGATCACATTTGTTTTTCTCTCCCTCTTTTTGGGGAGGGGGGGTTGTTTACATAACTTCCTGTAGCTGTCTTGGTTGTGCCTTTACTAATTGGCCAATTATGATTTTATTAGTTGGATAGTGGGTTTTGTATTGTTTAGATTATTGGTGTGTAAAAAAGTTTAATTCTATATTGTTACATGTGTCAGACTACTTTGATAGGTTCTCTTACAATACATTGTATTCATCTAGAGATACATTGTTAATTTTTCACATTGAGGTTGAGCTCGGTCTGGTTTTTATTTCTTTTTTCTTTTTTTAAAGCTCAGTGCATGTCTAGGTGTTTCGGTGGTTAGTTTGATAAAAATAAATTGAGCATTTAGCAGGAAATAGAGGAAAGTACAAGTCATACAAGTGTCTCCATTTAGTTACCATAAAGGTGAAGACAACTGCTATATGTTACTCTCCGTGGACCAGACATGACTCTCCAAAGCATTTTGCTGTTTTCTACAGGTAACGTCATCACAGAATTTTTTCTAGTTTTAGTTGAGATTATTTGCTGTCTTCTATAAAGTGTTGTGTGTCAGAAACAATTTTTTAGGTCAAAGTGTATACCAAAAACCTATTTTTCAGTATGCTTCACAAAAAATATTTGCTTAAGAAAACTGTATGATGTGAATTTGTTGTTTTTAACCCCGAGACAACCAGCAACAACACTTCCTGTTGGAGGCTGAAAAATGTTAAGCCACTGACTCGCAACAAGCAACAGCGTTGGCAGCCTGCCAAGTGTACCGATTCAGTTGGCCATTTGGCTTTCTATTGAAATACACCTGATAAGGCAAGCAATTGCTGCTATTTGCGAGGCAGTGGTTTAGCTTTGTACATTTTGAGTTCAAATATTCTTTAAATTATCATTTTACACCTTTACTTACTTTGAATTGACTTCTGACTGAGTTTTGGATTTGTGTAACAGTGCAAGCAAAGTTCTGAGCTGTGCAAGGTGTACTGTGTAAAGTGCATTTCTGTTAAAACAAGGATCAGCACGGCAAGGTAAAGCTTTGAAACTAGTTTATAATATTAGTGTAGTTTGGGTCAGTGTTGTAATTTTTTATTCCCCCATTTAGCTGGTGTTAATTATGTCTTCCGTTAGTGGTAATGTCATTCAATGTCATGTAAGTACTCCCCAAACAGTCATTTGAAGGTGAATATTGTGTGTGAGATATGAGTGAGTTGCTTGTTTGGAATCCCAGATAGAGGATCTAAATGATCGACTAGCAATAGTGGTGTTTTGCCGGTGGTATTACAGCGCTGCACCATTGATTTCAATGGGGAGCAGCGGTGGAGGAGTGGTAAACACACCGCTCCTTCACCGCTCCAAAGAAGCTGCTGACAGGACTTTTCCTGATGTCCTGCCAGCGCACCGCTGCAGTGTGAATGCCCTCGGGCTTTCACACTGCAGACAATGGAGCAGCAGTTTGAGGGCAGATTGCAGGCGCTATTTCTAACGCTATAGCGCCTGCAAAACACCCTCGATGTGAAAGGGGTCTTATAAATATAACAGGGGTGGACGATATTGGGGATATCAGTTTAGGGGTAGTATTGCTGGAACAGAATACTTCCAGTATAACAACTGCTGTAAGAACAATGGGAGCAGGTGTACAGGCAAGGATAAACCGGCAAGGATAGACCTGAAACCTCTGCTATGTCTGGCAGCATCTCTTTTTGCTGAGCCACTGGAGATGCTGGAGAGCTCCATGAACAATTCCTTGGACAATCTTGCCTTGAAGATTGTTCCTGGTGAACCTTGAACTCTTTTCTCCTCCCATAAACTTCCTTTTTAAGCCATGCCTTTGCACTTCCTGGTTGCCAGATTATTGTGCTTTCTCCAGACAATATCTCTCTTGTTACTCCTACTTCTTTTATTTATCTTGTCACTCCTACTTCTGTCCGTATCTTCACTACCACTCATTACTGACCTTTGGCTTGTTCCTCAACTATACATCCAATTGATCCCAACCTGCAACTGCTTGTTGGCTTGTCTCTGTTCATTCAGAATAGGGGAATACTCCGTTAAATTACATATTTACTGGCCCCCTTTACCGCTCTCCATCTTGAAACATCTTCTAAGCACTAACCAGTGTTCACCAGAGCTCCTGAAAGTGGAGATGCGTTTTGCTGCATGTTAGTACCAGGCCACAGTCTAAACATTTCAAAGGTTGCAAGTTGTGATCAAGCAGAAGCATAGTCGAGGGACAAGCCCAGAGTGGCTCAACGATATTGTGGTCAGGAGACTGAGATGGCCTCTCTTCACTGTATTCTGCTGTAGCCAATGACAGATCCACTTGGCCTTGTGTTTTGGATCATTGTCATTTTGAAATGTCCAAGTGCGTCCCATGTGCAGCTTCCTGGCTGATGAATACAAATGTTCCTCCAGTATTTTTTGATAACATACTGCATTCATCTTGCCATCATTTTTGACCAAATTTCCTGTGCCTTTGTAGCTCACACATCCCCAAAACATCAGCGATCCACCTCCGTGTTTCACAGTAGGAATGGTGTACCTTTCATCATAGGCCTCGTTGACTCCTCTCCAAATGAAGCGTTTATGGTTGTGGCCAAAAAGCTAAATTTGAATCTGAAAAATGGCCAAGAAATCATAAATTCTGCAAACTTATGAGCACAACTGTATTTATATCTCTATCTATCTATCTATCTATCTATCTATCTATCTATCTATCTATCTATCTATCTATATATATATATATATATATATATATATATATATATATACAAAGTAATAGACTGTGTACACCTATGGTCCAATACAGAAAGTCTTTCAGAATCAAATGATAAATCAAGAATGAGCAATAATAAAATATTAAATGCCAACACAAAATTAAAATATATGTTCACAAATGCACAAAGTATGGCAAATAAAAATGGCAATAATAATGTGACAGCCCCCCCTATCATAAAGAAATAATAATCTCCTTTCATAGGCCAAAATGTCTGGAGAAAGGGACAATGTTCTTATTATGGGGATTTCAATGTGACTGGACCAGTGGACCAATGGAACTGAACATTCAACAAAGGCTTGACATTTTGTGAACCTATTGCAGGACAATTGCATGGGTTATATGGTGGAAGCCCCACCTAGAGAAATGCTCTGTTTGATCTATTGATTTCAAGTAACACAGACCTTGTTACAAATGTGAAAAATTAGAAACAATTTGGGTAACCGTACTATAATTGCATTTACCCAAAATTACAGGAAAGATAGACATTTTGGTATGCCAAGCACGCTAAATTTCAGAAAGGCTAAGGTCATTAAGCTGCGCTCTTTACTGAATAACATTCAGTAAAGAGCTTTACAATCACCTCAAGTATTCAATAGAATCAAATGTTCTTAACAAAAGAATGCAAACGGGAGTATTTGAAGAATGTTTTAAACAACTGCATTGCAAGTGTATTTGAATGGACAACAATTCTAATGTAAAAAGGCAAATTAATGAAGAAATTAAGAAAACTAACATGATGTTTTTTTTGTTTTTTTTTATTAAAAAGCAAACTTTTACAAATTATAGATTGAAAGGGACACCTTCAAATATATCTAAAGTAAAAAGATAAAAACATAACACATAACACATAGACCATACAAAAATGAACTTGGGGAGTTGATCACAAGTGATCAATAGAAGGCTGATGTAATATTCGTAACAAGTATTTCTATTTTAGTTTATACAAACAAAAAGACAAGTTTGACAGCCAGTACAGTAATGCTATTAACAATGTATGAAATGTAATTCTATGGCTGAAAGAAATCCAGGTTCAAAGCAGATTAGACAAACCTAATGTGAATAAATCACAAGGACAAGGAGAGCTTAATTCTGTTATATCCAAACCTCTTGTTTTTCTAATTTTAAGGACATTTGAGTTTCTGACTGGAATGGTACCAACTTATTGGCATAAATCAATATTCAAACAAGGGAATATTTATGCCAGAAAATTACAGAGCAGTCAGCCTAACATCAATAGTATGTAAAATATCTGGTGAGGGACTATATTCAAGAATTTATTAGGGATAAAGGTATCATAAGTGACAGACAGCAAGTTTTTTTTAAAGATTTTTCTTGTCAAACCAAGTACCGTATATACTCGAGTATAGGCCGACCTGAATATAAGCCGAGGCACCTAATTTTACCACAAACAACTGGGAAAACTTATTGACTCGAGTATAAGCCTAGGGTGAGAAATGCGCAGCTACTGTAAGTGGAAAAGAGGGTCAACGATGCCCATTTGCAGCCTCACTGTGCCCATGCAGATGGACACAGTTGACCGATTTGGGGCCCTGTATCTCAGGGTCACTTAGTGCTAGGAACCCCATCTGTAGATATGTTGTAGTGCTAATTCCACTGAGTTGGAATACAACATTTGGGGTTCCTAGCACCAAGTGTCCCCGAGATATGGGGCCCCAAATTCGGGTCAGAAAATCTCAAGCACTTTTCTGCAGCAGAGAATGACATTTTCCGAACCGACTTTGGGGCCCTGTATCTCGGGGCCACTTAGTGCTAGGAACCCCATCTTTGGATATGTTGTAGTGCTAGATCAACTGGGTTTGAATGCCAAATTTGGGGTTCCTAGCTCCAAGTGTCCCCGAGATATGGGGCCCCAAATTCGGGTCAGAAAATGTCAAGCACTTTTCTGCAGCAGAGAATGACATTTTCCGAACCGACTTTGGGGCCCTGTATCTCGGGGCCACTTAGTGCTAGGAACCCCATCTTTGGATATGTTGTAGTGCTAGTTCAACTGGGTTTGAATGCCAAATTTGGGGTTCCTAGCTCCAAGTGTCCCCGAGATATGGGGCCCCAAATTCGGGTCAGAAAATGTCAAGCACTTTTCTGCAGCAGAGAATGACATTTTCCGAACCGACTTTGGGGCCCTGTATCTCGGGGCCACTTAGTGCTAGGAACCCCATTTGGATATGTTATAGTGCTAGGTCCACTGGGTTGGCACACCAAATTTGGGACTCCTAGACCCAAGTGGCCCCGAGATAGGGGGCCCCAAAGTCGGGTCGGAAATTTTTTTTTTTTGCTGCAGAAAAGTGCTTGACTCGAGTATAAGCCGAGGGGGGCACTTTCAGCACAAAAAAATGTGCTGAAAAACTCGGCTTATACTCGAGTATATACGGTAGTTAGTATTCTTTGGGGAGGTGAGAAGGAACTTAGATTATGCCAGTGGATATCGTATATCTGGATTTTGCTATGCATTCAACACTGTACCTCATAAATATTTAATTTACATAATAATGTATATTAGTGGGGTCCTCTAAGACAGTGGTCATAAACCCTGTCCTCAGGGCCCACTAACAGCCCAGGTTTGAAAGATAACTGAAATACATCACAGGTGATATCATTTACTGATCAGTGATTGCAGTATTCTAGTCTGAATCTCCCCAAGGTAATACATAAAACCTGGCCTGTTAGTGGGCCCTGAGGACAGGGTTGATGACCACTGCTCTAAGAGACTTTATCATGAAAATGGATATGATTGTACTTCTAGGTCAAAGGTGGCAACAAATCTATCAGAATACGTAATAAAATGGCTTACATTCCAGAGATAAATCCATAGTTCTACCCCTACAGTATATAAAACAATGGTTCAGCCGCATCTTGAATATGCAGTTTAGTTTTGGTCATCAATCCATAAAACGGATGCCCTTGAGCTAGAATCAGTTCAGAGAAGGGTGACAAAATGAAGGGGGTTGGGGGACCTCATATGTGCTTAATGAAGAATATAATCATAATTTATAAATAATTCAAGTGATTATATGAACTGGAATAACTAGTTTACTGCAAGGTCCCTGAAGAAGACTTGTGGCCAATATTTTAAGACTGGACGTAAAAAGGTTTAAACCCAAAACTAAAAATGGATTATATTGCAGCTTACCAATCATTAGATGTGATGACAGATTCGTTTTCTTTTTAGGCTTTTTTCCCTCTGATTTTACTTAGTGATTCAGATAGTAACACTCCTCCTGTATTAGAATGTCTACACTCAGGGGTGTCCAAACTTTTTTCAAAGAGGCGCAGATTTGATGAAGTGAACATGCGTGAGGGCAGACCATTTTGACTGACATTCTTTGAACCATTAAAATTCGGTCTAAGTGGGTTCGTTGAGCACTAATACACTTCCCAACAAGAATTCTCTTGCCTTTGTGGCTGTGTGTGAGTAAAGAGATGAGCTCAGGCGTATTATTTGGATATACGTTATTTATTGGCGTATAACACGCACTTTCACTTTAAGAGGGAAGTTTCAGGAAAAAAAAAAAAAAATTTAAATAAAGAACTGTGAAGTAAGGATGGGCCCGGTGTTCGATTCGAACCCATGTTCGAATCAAGCACCGGGCGTTCGCTCGCTCGGCGAGCCCAGAACTATTGGGGCCGCTCGCATCAAATTTGTGTGATGCGAGCGGCCCCGCAATGCATTGCGGCCCGCGCAGTGCAATGCTGGCTGATGATTGGCCAAGCATGCACTGTGACCCCGCATGCCGGCGGCCTCGCATATTCTGTTTCATTCAGTGTCAGCGTGTCAGTGTGCTGCTGACAAGATATGCTTTATTTCTGGGGATTTGTGTGTGCATGCTGTTAGAACAGCATTGCAGTATCACATCTGGGGGGTGTCTATAGGTGGCCTGTGAAGGGGGCAGGTTTCCTGTGCTTAGAACTTTCCCTGCAAAAAAGTGTAATTTTTGCAGGAAAAAAGCTATTTAAAAACACTCGCGGCTAATGAATTGATGGCTCCTGTAACACAGAGAACTGTCATTCATTAATAAAAAACAAAAAAAAACGTAGGGGTCCCCCCAAATTCAATAACCAGGCCCTTCAGGTCTGGGATGGATATTAAGGGGAACCCCAGCCAAAAATAAAAAAATAAAAATGGCGTAGGGTCCCCCTCAAAATCCATACCAGACCCTTGAGGTCTGGTATGGATTTTAAGGGGAACCCTAGCCAAAAAAAATGGCGTGGGGTCCCCCTCAAAATCCATACCAGACCCTTATCCGAGCACGCAACCTGGCAGGCCGCAGGAAAAGTGGGGGGGACGAGAGGGGGGGACGATGAGGACAAGGGCCTCTTCCCCACAGCCCTGGCCATTGGTTGTGGGGGTCTGCAGGCGGGGGGCTTATCGGAATCTGGAAGCCCCCTTTAACAAGGGGACCCCCAGATCCCGGCCCCCCCCTTGTGTGAAATGGTAAGGGGGTACAAAAGTACCCCTACCATTTCACCAAAAAAGTGGCAAAAATTGTAAAAATGACAGGAGACAGTCTTTGACAATTCCTTTATTAAAATCTTCTTTCTTCTTTCTTCATCCTTCAGTTTCTTCATCTTCTCCTTCCGTCATCTTCTTCCATCTTCTTCTTCCATTTTCTTCTTCCTCCGATCCGCTTCTTCTTGCGCTGGTCTTCTCGTCCTTCTCGTCCGGCATCTTCTTCCGTCGGCGTCAGTGTCGGTGTCTCTGTCTCTTCTTGGGCCGCTCCGCGCAATGGGAGGCTCCCGCTGTGTGAGGCTCCGCTCCGTCTGACAGGTCTTTTATAATGGAGGGCACCTGGTGACCCCGCCCCCTCTGACGCACAGGGACGTCATGGGGAATTCCATGATGGCTTTCCCCATGACGTCAGAGGGGGGCGGGGTCACCAGGTGCCCTCCGTTTTACAAGACCTGTCAGATGGAGCGGAGCCTCACACAGCGGGAGCCTCCCATTGCGCGGATCGGCCCAAGAAGACACCGACGCCGACGGAAGAAGATGCCGGACGAGAAGGACGAGAAGACCAGCGCAAGAAGAAGCGGATCGGAGGAAGAAGAAGATGGAAGAAGATGGAAGAAGATGACGGAAGGAAAAGATGAAGAAACCGAAGGATGAAGAAAGAAGAAAGAAGATTTTAATAAAGGAATTGTCAAAGACTGTCTCATTTTTACCATTTTTGCCACTTTTTTGGTGAAATGGTAGGGGTACTTTTGTACCCCCTTACCATTTCACACAGGGGGGGGGGCGGGATCTGGGGGTCCCCTTGTTAAAGGGGGCTTCCAGATTCCGATAAGCCCCCCGCCCGCAGACCCCCACAACCAATGGCCAGGGTTGTGGGGAAGAGGCCCTTGTCCTCATCAACATGGGGACAAGGTGCTTTGGGGGTCTTAGACCCCCAAAGCATCCTCCCAATGTTGAGGGCATGTGGCCTGGTACGGTTCAGGCGGGAGGGGGGGCCGCTCTCGTCCCCCCCTCTTTTCCTGTGGCCTGCCAGGTTGCGTGCTCGGATAAGGGTCTGGTATGGATTTTGAGGGGGACCCCACGCCATTTTTTTTGGCTAGGGTTCCCCTTAAAATCCATCCCAGACCTCAAGGGTCTGGTATGGATTTTGAGGGGGACCCTACGCCATTTTTTTTTTTGGCTGGGGTTCCCCTTAATATCCATCCCAGACCTGAAGGGCCTGGTTATTGAATTTGGGGGGACCCCTACGCTTTTTTTTTTTTTCATTTTTTTTATTTTTTATCAATGACTTTTTTTTTATGAATGAGTTTCAATGAATGACTGTTCTCTGTATTACGGGAGCCATGAATTAACATTAGCCGGGAGTGATTTTAAATAGCTTTTTTACTTTCAAAAATGACACTTTGCGCAGAGACAGTTCTAAACACGGGAAACATGCGCCCCTTCACAGGCATACTATAGACACCCCCCAGGTACGAAATTTAAAGGAATATTACACTTTTATTGTTTCAATTTAAGCATTATTAAAATCACTGCTCCTGAAAAAACGGCCGATTTAAAAAAAAAAATTTGCATTGATACATGTCCCCTGGGGCAGGACCCAGGCCCCCAAACACTTTTTATGACATTAACATGCATATTAGCCTTTAAAATTAGCACTTTTAATTTCGAACGTTCGCATCCATTATAACTAATAGGGTTCTAAAGCTCGCACGGACTTTAGGTCCGTTCGCGGGTTCTGGTGCGAGCCGAACGGGGGGGGTGTTCGGCTCATCCCTACTGTGAAGCAAAATAAGGGTCAGTGCCCATCTGCAGCCTCCCAAGTGCCCATCTGAAGACCCACCACTGCCATGAATGTAGCCTCACCATTGCTAGGAAAATAGCACCCACCATTGCCGGAAATGCACTCACCATTGCCAGGAATGCAGCACCATTGCCAGGAATGCACTCACCTTTGCCAGGAATGCACTCACGAGCGCCAAAGATTACCTACAGGAGAATCTCCTGTTTACATAGTGGCCTCTTTAATAGAAAGTCCCTCCTCCTTTGGTGGACAGAACAATCATCCAATGGCAGTGCGGGACTTCCTATTACAGAGGCCGCCCGTAAACAGGAAATTCTCCTGTGTGTACGGCGCTCATTCCGCCTCCTCCCTGTCCCCTCCAAGGCATATACATCTTTTGTGGCCCCAGCGCTGGGAGATCATCGGGGGCCACAAAAGATATATATGTCCAAATAACCAGGCGGGCTGTTTAAAACCGGAACGCGGGCCAATTATGGGCAGGACTTTGGACATACCTGCTCTAGATCATGGGTGCTCAACCTGTGACCCTCCAGCTGTTGCAGAACTATAAGTCTTATCATGCATTTGCCTTTGGGAGTCATGCTTGTAACTGTCAGCCATGCAATGCATCATGGAACTTGTAGTTCCGGAATAGCGGGAAGGTCAAAGGTTGAGCACCCATGCTCAAAAATAAAGGCGCAACAGAGACATCTTTTGACAGCAGCATTGGTAATCTGGGGGGAGGGGGTGTTTGATGTTCTAGCAGATGTAGATACACTAACAAACTGAAGCCAAACTCTCTCACACTTTTTAAGCATTTACAGTAAAAGTTTTTTTTTCTTTGGAATAATGGTTTTACATAAATAAAATAATAAATAAAAGCTAAACATTGTAAGCATCCCTATCAGTGGTAAATGGTTAGTCTCAACCCTCTAAATGCTACATCTGCAGGATAGCTTCCTCTGTTTAAAAACAATAGACTTATTGGCCAGATCACCATGTGAAAGTAAGGGAAAGAAAGTCTAACAATAGAAAAATGTTGCAGCGACCACCATTAAGAATCAGTAAGCTGCAATATAATAAATGTTTGCTTTTGGATTTAATACCCCTTTAAACTGAGAAAAAGGTTCTTTACTCTTAGAGCAGTGAAAAAGCGGAACGCTCTTCTCCAGGTAGTGGTTGAGAGTGTTCAAAATTTTCAATAAAATATTTAGATAATTTACAGGGCTAAGGGGATGTTTAAATTCAATAAGAGGTTGATTCAGGGATTTATCTGATTGCCAGTATGGGGTCAGGAAGAACATTTTATAGCCCTCTTACAATTGGCCTATGCCTTTTTGAACAATATCAAGTACTGTATGTAACTATGCAACTAGGAGATTTTCCCAGCAGGCTCCCTGGGACAATCCCTCATGAACTGATTGGTGTTCAACAGCACTGGCAGCAAGAAAGGTAAGTCTATACTGTCTTCTTTTGCAGGTACACCTCTTTTACCTTTTAAATTTCCTGATGATGTCACTATAAAGCCTAATGAATGCCAAAGAATTTAAAATGCAGATTTTTCTGCAATACTCACATCCACTCCAGTGCTGCCTCCAGTATGATCCGTTGTCTTGTGTGTGTTTTTTTTTTTGTGTGTTTTTTGACACTTTGACAGTTAGCTGAAGTGAGAATTTAAGTTCTTAAGTTTCAGGGTTTTCATAATAGTGCCACCACCGCCTCGCTATTACGCACCTTTGCTTACCACACTTCCACCAAACCCTGCTGCTCCATTCACCTATTGGAGGCCTTGGATATACCCAGGTCAGTTGATAGAAATCATGGGGCCCCGTACAGCCTACCTGACGGGGCCTCCTTCAGCTCCACCCCTGGCCCCGCCCCAGGTCCCTCCTTCAGCCCCACCACTGGCCCCGCCCCTGGCCCCTCCCCAGACCCCGCCTTGAAACAGTCTCTGCAGCACATTACGGCATTGACGGCATGGGTGGTACTGTCTCTGCAGGCAGCAAATACGTTATGGGCCATAACGCATGTGCTACCTGCAGACAGTGGCACCCATGCCGCCAATGTCATATTGTGCTGCAGACAGTGCCATCCATGCCGTAATGTGCTGCAGACAGTGCCACCCATGACGCTAATGCCATAACGCATTTGCTGCCTGCCGACAGTGCCACCAATGCCATATTGTGCTGCAGACAGTGCCACCCATGCCATATTGTGCTGCAGACAGTGCCACCCATGCCGCCAATGCCATATTGTGATACAGACAGTGCCACCCATGCCGCCAATGGCATAATGCCATTGGCAGCATGGGTGGCACTGTCTCAGCAGGCAGCACATGCGTTATGGCATTAGCGTCATGGGTGGCACTGTCTGCAGCACATTTCTGCATTGGTGGCATGGGTGGCAATGTCGGCAGCACATTATGGCATTGGCGACATGGGTGGCACTGTTGGCAGTACATTACTGCAATGGCGGCATGGGTGGCACTGTCATGGCCCATAACACATGTGCTATCTGCAGACAGTGCCACCCATGCAGCCAATGTCATAATGTATAGATGCTGCTGCAGTAGTAGTAGATCTTGAACCCCCCCCCCCCCCCCAAGTAAGCACACACCTGTTAGCCAGGTCCCAGGAGTCACTTCCTCCCTGATCCTGCTGCTGCTACCTGGACTGGAGTGCGAGTGTCCACAAACTATTTTATTCAAATGCCAGCTGCTTTTTCTTCTCCCGCTGGCGCCGCTGTTTGCCTCACTGCTTCTTCTCGAGTGAGGAACAGAGCAGAGGAGGAGGAACCACTGCGCAGCACCAGAGAAGACACTAGAGAGGACTGGCCGGGACTTGAGCCAGCTTGAAGAGCGGGCGCGGAAGAGACATCCCGGGAATGGGAGCGGTTGGCCATGGGTTTCCAGGGTGGGAGTTTTTTGACGATGTTCAGTCATGGTGGCTGGAGGAGATTTTATTTTATTTTTTACACTAATTCGTTCTCTGTTAAGGTTGCCCGGGCCCCCCTGCTGGTCGGGCCCGGTACAACAGGGCCAGTTGTACTGGCCTATCAGCGGCCCTGGATATACCCAGTACTTCTGGATATAGAGGAGCATGTCACCTCCCCCCTTCCTCCAAGAATGTAGTGCTTTGGCCCGAGTAAGGTGAGTTTCGATTGTTGTCACACGGGGAGGGGAGTAGGTCATGATATTGTGAAATCTGACATTGACCATCTGAGCTTAAACAGTAAATGGACTCTAGCAGACAAAAACGGCAGATGGAGAGTGCTGGGTAGGTTAACATCAGTGGGTAATGGAGTGGGCCATCTAGAGAACTTGATTAAGCAAGTTGATAGAATCACTTTAACCCAAGCTCCCACTAGGCCTTTGGTCCACAGGTTCTTCGAAAAAAAAATCTCCATGTAAAATGTCCTTCAACCACTTTATTTGTACCAATTACGTTACTTTACCACTTCACATTATATCTTTCAGCCTTGTCTGCAGGACTTGGTCTTTATCTGCAGGAGGTCCTCTTTGCACCAACAGGTGGCTCTGTAAATATCACCTGTTTGGCTGACAGTGATTCACTAATGAAGATAAGAAAGTTCTACTGGTTTCGGAGAGTTTGGAAAAAGCCTGAGGTCCTGGAAAAAATTACAGATTGTAGACAAAACAATACCTCAGAGAAGTACAGCTGTAAGCAGGAAGACACCAGTCCTCTTTTAGAAGTGAACAACATAAGCACACTGGACTCTGGAGTATATTACTGTGCTTTCTATCTGAGACATAATATTACTTTTGGTAATGGAACAACCCTTATTACTAGAGGTCAGCCATGTTTACTTATTATTTTACTATAATACTACTTTACATAGAACTCCAGGTAGGTTTAAAGCTTAATCTAGTTCTCATGTATTAGCTGAGCAAATACTATCAGATTGGATTTTACAGTAGACTATGGACTATCAGATATTTATTCATTTTTTAAAGTGGCCCTGGACTTAAGATTTCCTGTTTAAGAAATGTCTAGGAATGTTAATTCTGCCTACGCAGTAACTTGAACGATTTGCCTTTTGCCTTAATTTCCTCCTGGAAATTAGCAGTGCACTTCCTGCTACATGATGGTGCCTTGATACTCTTGAGCCAAGCCTTATAGCTGTATATCTGCAATATGAGATCCTGTAAGGCACTGTTGTCCCTGTTTGCTAGTTTCACAAGATATGAAATGTAATTTAGTGATGTCAATATTGTGCCATACTTTCAACTTTTTGAGGTAGGAAAAAAAAACGCACAATGGGGGAATTTACTAAAACTGGAGAGTGCGAAATCTGGTGCAGCTCTGCATAGAAACCAATCAGCTTCCAGGTTTTAGTGATGTACTTTAGTGATGTCAATATTGTGCCATACTTCTAACTTTTTGAGGTAGGAAAAAAAACACACAATGGGGGAATTTACTAAAACTGGAGAGTGCAAAAATCTGGTGCAGCTCTGCATAGAAACCAATCAGATTGCAGGTTTTATTGTCAAAAGCTTAATGGAACAAGTCGAACTTAGAAGCTTATAGGCTACCATGCACAGCTGCACCAGATTCTGAGTGCTTCCCCAATATAGTATAGGCAAAGGTCACACTCTTGCTACACCCCTATTAGACATAATATTATTGGTTAACAAGGGTATCTTTTTTTAATCACTACTTTTCCTTTATCCTGGCTTTTTTAAATGACAAATACAATGTTTTTTTAATTGGTTTGATAAAAGATTTGGTACACTTCTGTAGTTCCATAGTTACATAGTAGGTGAGGTTGAAAAAAGTCACAAGTCAATCAAGTCCAACCTATGTGTGTGATTATATGTCGGTATTACATTGTGTATCCCTGTATGTTGTGGTCGTTCAGGTGCTTAACTAATAGTTTTTGTGAAACTATCGATGCCCCCTGATGAGACCACAACATACAGGGATACACAATGTAATACCGAAATATAATCACACACATAGGTTGGACTTGATGGACTTGTGACTTTTTTCAACCTCACCTACTATAGAGGAAGGGAATTCCACATCCTTGCCGCTCTTACAGTAATGAACCCTCTACGTAGTTTAAGGTTAGACCTCGTATCTTCTAATTTTAATGAGTGGCCACAAGTCTTGTTAAACTCCCTTCCACAAAGAAAGTTTTATCCCTATTGTGGGGTCACAGTACGGTATTTGCAAATTGAAATCATATCCCCTCTCAAGCGTCTCTCCTCCAGAGAGAATAAGTTCAGTGCTCGCAACCTTTCCTCATAACTAATATCCTCCAGACCCTTTATTAGCTTTGTTGCCCTTCTTTGTACTCCCTCCATTTCCAATACATCCTTCTTTAGGACTGGTGCCCAGAAATGGACAATATACTCCAGGTGTGGCTGGACCAGAGTCTTGTAGAGCGGGAGAATTATCGTTTTAACTCCGGAATTAATCCCCTTTTAATGTATGCCAATATTCTGTTTGCTTTGTTAGCAGCAGCTTGACATTGCATGCCATTGCTGAGCCTATCATCTACTAGGACCCCCAGGTCCTTTTCCATCCTAGATTCCCCCAGAGGTTCTCCCCCCAGTGTATAGATTGCATTTAAATTGTTGCCACCCAAATGCATTATTTTACATTTTTCTAAATTGAACCTCATTTGCCATGTAGTTAAACAGTATTTTTTTTTTTTAATAGAAGTCTATACATCAGCCAAAAGGGGATACCTGAAGGTCAAAGAGCAACAGAGTGATTGTCTCCCAAAGAGGGACAATTTGGAGCTTTGCTGTGCTGCTCACTGTTTTCTTGGGTCTGAGCTTTTTCCACCTCTACTGATGCTTCTTGTTCATTACCCTACCAGTCATCAGACCACTAGTCATCATTAGGCATATCTGATATGAGGACGCAAAGTCATGCCTCTATTAAGATGGTCACCTTCACACTGTTCAGAACAAGGCATGTTAAGTCGTTAAGGGAGAAAGATCATCTGTAGGGAAACCAAAGGCAATACTAGTGTCTAGTCCTTTGCCTACCCTTTTGGGCTTCCAGAGTTCAGGTCCACTTGTACAAGCAGTAAATGGCATTTTAAAGTATCAATGATCTCTGTAGCTGCAGGTGTTCTAGAGCTATTTGTTATGAAAATGTATTATTTATTACGCTGACCATTGTATTAGGGACAGAAAGTAGAGCATAAAGTGTAGAGCATAATTAAGGCCTGATAAGAAGTACAGCTATTGCTGCTTGCTTTATGATTGATTTATTTAGCTATATGGGCTAAAAAGAGTGAAGGTCGGTATGTTCTTTCCTTTACTCATTCACCTTTGTATTTTAAATAGCAGATCAAATTACAACAAATGGATAAGAGAAAATATATACAAAAATACTTATAGAGTCCCTACAATTTAAAACGTACTATATATATATATATATTTATGAAATATGATATAAAACCAGCACTGCACTAACTACTAACTTATCTTACTTAAACTCACATTTACAGATATTTCTATGCCCAATGGTTCCATCTATCTCCTGGCTCCTCCGTATTCTCCTCCTCCTTACACTACCATCCAGCTGGCTTGTGTAGTCAGGATGTCTTTAGGTCACGTGACTTGGAATATCACTGGAACACGTCACAAAGGTGATGTGATCTCTTTGGAGGAACCTGGTGGCACTTGGACTGTCCTAGGTCTTTTCTCACTTTCTAGAGACACCTGGGACTATGGACGTCACGTGATCTGTGAAGTCTGGCTGAATTCTTCGCTTATCATGGTCCCCTGGGAAATACCAAAAAGAGGTGATAATACTACACTTTTTTAGAGTTTCTGCAGAAATGTATTGCTTGCATTACCCTTACTGATTTACAGTGAACAGCTAAAGGGTGAATTACATAAACTGTGAACTGACCCTAAAAAGTAGTTGTGACGGAATGTCCCTACACTCCGCTTGAGGGCTTCCGTCAGTATACCGATTCCTAAGTCCTGGAACATGAGTCCAATGGATCTAGCTATAGGGACCCCCAAGAACCAGACAACACCAGTCTTGGAGTACATCAGGAATAGTCTTTTATTTGAGATCTCAGACAACTATATAAAGCAGGATTACTAAAACCTAACCTAATTAGCATGAGCTAAATATCTAATCATTGACCCAGACTAGTTGACTGAGAGATAAGACTTTTCAGGGTTAAGTAGCACAAACAGCAATGTGTGGAATACTCTTACAAGCCAGACTAGACTCATTTACACAACAGACAGGTGGCTGGAGCTCATGACATTAGCATCTGACAGTTTGTGTCCCAACAGTGTGATTCAGTCTATTGCTAATATGGCATATACATATCCAGAGTCTGTGTGTCTTGGGGGGGGGGGGGGGGGGCATGGACCTGAATCCAAGTAACACCACCTCAGGGGTCCCCAGGCATACAGCTCACAAAGAACGCCGTTCCCCCAAATGCCAGGGCCCATAATCGCAAGACAAGAGGCTTGCATTAAGTCCCCTCCAAAAGCCTTGGTCCCGGCTAGGTCTGTCACAGTAGTGCTAGAATATTTTATATTAAATCGCCAAAGGCTGTGTAGCTACAGGCTCAGTAGCATGCTGCTGGAAAGCCAATAGAAAAAGTCCATGTCATGCAGGCAGTAGTATGGACACCCAAATAGAACCAGATACCCCTGTACATAGAAGAAGTGAGAAGGCTTGGGCCCAGAATTTCACATGACTGAGGCTTTAGGTGAGTCAAAGATAGGCAGATATATATATATATATATATATATATATATATATATATATATTTATATTTTTTTTTTTTTTTAGAAGGCGGTGGAGAGCTTGAGATTAGTTTTAACGGTAGGCAACACCTTGTAAATGGAGCTTCACTAAAGTTGCCTATCTTAGGTGCACAGAAAGTGACTATTGGGTCTGCCATTTAGACAATATAGATAGGTGAATGCAAGACTAGAACCAATATGTTTTATTCAAGTTAAATGGTAAAATCTGTCAACTTTATTTTTATATATTTAATATACTTTTTATATATGTATTTTATATATTCATATACATTTTATATTTTTTTTATATTTCAGGATATACCTAAAAGAAAACATTGATGGGCAAACATGGACAACTAATCTCCTAATGTTCTAGAAGTCTTTGACATCATACTAACGGGCTCTATAGAAACACAAAACTATGGCACTATTCTAGGATCTTCTTCTGGACCATGGACAAGAAGCTGTTCAGTCATTCTAAAATATATTTACTCTGCACTTTTCAGTGGGGTGGAAGAGTGGGGATTCCTAACACCACATGACCTGTGTGTATTGATGCGTTTAAAGCTGACCTATATATACTGTATGTAGATAATCTATCATTTCCAATCAATACATCTTATATATTTTGGTCTTCTGCTGAATTTGTTTTTAAAGTAGGAGCCACGTAAGACACTTGAGGGAGGGGCAGAGTCATTATTTGTCTGGACTGAAGAAACATTTATTATATATTTCATATTTGCCTTTCTTCTCCATTGAAAGTTTTTAAATAAAGGAACCCTTGGAACATTTTGAGATATGTGTCCCATTGTTTGTCAGTGTATAGGTCTAGATCTATTTGTTATGGTCAGTTTAAAGAAAGGAAATTAAGTATTTATCAGGAAACAGAAGAAAGTGCAAATCACATGTGTTTTAGTTTGACTACAGGAAGAGATTAGATAGATCCTATACACTATACTCCAAGGACCAGACTTGACTCTCCTGAACATTTTTTCTATAGGTAACTTTTTCCACTTTGGATAGAATAAGTGAGGGTTATATCCCCTGTCAGGTTTTTTTAAAAATGTTTTACCATCTGTGTCCCATTTCCCTTCACTTCCTGTCCCATAGACAAAACAGGAAGTGAGACCAAATCCATCCAAAGTGAGGGAATCCCTGGTTGTCAATAGAACTAGTGCCCCTAATGAAAAATGTCCCCTCTATTACTGTGTTGAGTGAAAGTTGACATTAAGGCAGACCCCCAGCTTAGAGCTGAGCCATACACTGTGTGCAGCTGTGAAGCAACATACAGATTCCTTCTGTGTAGCACTATCTGTCCCATTTTGCTGCACTCCGTCACCAATGTCTGGTACCAATCTTCGCTGTCTAGCTGCTATTACTTTCCCACCAATTTATGGTTACCCATAGCAGCTACACACTTCCCATTAACTCTTTTGCTGAGTTAACCCTTTGTGGTGGCCCTCCGTTCCTTCCTCTTCACCCCGTATGTGTTTTACAGGCCCTGTTCCTTTGATTCGCCATGCATCATCCTGCACCCCTTTATAAATAACTTCAGACCAGGCTTTTGAACGGACAACAGCTTTACTTATCACGCTGCAACAATATAGTCCAAAGTGCTCACAGTTCTTCTCTAACCAGGACCAGCACTACCATAAGGCAGCCGCCTTTCGGGACCAAGATAGGGGGTGGTAAAATCCCCAGCCACTTGCACAGGCGGGGGAGCTGGCTCCTCTCCCCCATCTCTCAGCACTGTCTTCAGGGTTGTTAGTCCCTCTAGCCCAGTGGGAAGGTCTGTGCCTTCCCCGGATTTGAGTCTGCTGGCTGCACTCCAGGTCTATTGCATTATGTAGCACTGCGGTTCCCTCCTGGCTCTGTACACTATACAGGTAGAGTGTGGGGTGATGTCATGACTCCACCTTTCGTGGACTGCGCATGAGCAATAGGAGAGCCAATAGGAGAGCTGGCTGGACGTCAAGGGGCAGAACATTGCTATAGCGAGGCAATGCTAGAAGCATCCCTGGAAGTAGAACTGGTACTGAGGGGAGCAAGTCCTGCAAACAGGGCAGTCTATATAATGTACGGGGTCAGCAGGGTATAGATTGGTCTTATATCCTGACACTGTACTCTACATTATATACAGAGCAGTCTGTACCCTGACACCATACTGTACATTATACACAGACCAGTCTGTACCCTGACACCATACTGTACATTATATACAGGGCAGTCTGTACCCTGACACTAAAATGGCACTGCCACTGACCACCAATGTAGGGGGGAGGTTTGACATGAATGCTGGGGGTTATTATTGCAGCCACTCACACCATAGTTGGGGGTTATTATTGCATCAACTGATACTAATGCTAGAGGTTATTATTGCAGCCACTGAATCCAATGCTAGCGGTTATTATTGTGACCACACTGACACCAGTGCTGGGAGTTATTAATGTAGCCACGGAAACCAGTACTGGAGGTTAGTATTGCAGACAATGATACCAATGCTGGGAGTTATTAATACTGCCACTCACCTCAGGTTTGAGGGTTATTACTACAGCCACTGACATTAATGTTGTGTGTTATTATTGCTGTCATTCACCCCAATGCTGGGGGTTATTATTGTTGCCATTGACACTAATGCTGGGCTTGTTATTGTGTCCAGTCATCCCTACAGTATGCTGGGGGTTATTATTGTTGCCACTGACACCAATGCTTGAGATTACTATTACTGCCACTGACACCAATGGTAGGGGCTTATTTAACTACAATTTCCTGTTCAGTATGCATAGTACTACTCTGCAAAAATGCATCGGGAGCAACACTTTTGAACGTTGAGGTGCGTTACAGCCCTTTCATTTTGATTGACTGCGTAACTTGACGCAATGAACTCCAATGCACAATAATTGTCCATTTGTGGTCAGTAGACCACCTGAAAACCACACCCCATTGGATGCTCTTCCTCCACTATAGCATAATAGATTGCAAATAAAGTGTATACATATGGGGGGGGGGGGGAGTTGCATTGTGGAGGGGGAATAGCAAGAGGACGGCTTGGGGGGGAAGGGGAATACACCTTTGCCTAAGTAGACAAAGATCTTTGCACCAGCCCTTCTCTAACTAACTAGTCCTGAGCTGCCCAGTCATACCTTTCCAGGTAGTAGTCCGTAATAGACATAATGTAATTAGTTTCGTTACTAATTTAGTTTTCGGACAAAATTCAGCATCTTTCATCCGGGAGCATCCGAATGAACAAAAGACTCTTTTGTATAATGCGTATGAAAATGAATTGTCAGAAAGAATGAAAACCCGAAAGAATGAAAATCCGAAAGGACGAAAATACAAAAATCTGAAATAACGAAAAACGATTCAACCTACGAGTTTAACAAATCGATTACATTCGGATAGTTTAGTTTTTTGTGTTTTCGCTCTTTCCGACTATTTGTTATCACTGAATATAAAGAAATAATATAATTGATGAATGCATTCATATTCATATTTCTTTTGTATATATTCAGATTCATTTGATTTTCGGATGGGCAGTGTTAGTGTGTTATCTCTGGCCAATGAGCTTGTCCCTTATTCCCGTGTGGGCTTTTCTGAGTCCAGACAGGGTGTGGTGGGCCGGTGGCACTATTTTGTTGGATTTGTGAGTCTCTTGTGACACAGAGAGTGAGAAATAAATACTGTATATACTCGAGTATAAGCCAAGTTTTTCAGCACATTTTTGTGTGCTGAAAATGCCCCCCCTTGGCTTATACTCGAGTCAAGCACAGAGAATGACATTTTCTGACCCGACTTTGGGGTCCCGTATCTCGGGGCCACTTGGTGATAGGAACACCAAGAAATGTGGATATGTTGTAGTGCTAGTTCCACTGGGTTTGCATACCAAATTTGGGGTTCCTAGCACCAAGTGACCCCGAGATACAGGGCCCCAAAGTCAGTCAACTCTGTCCATCTGCAGCAATGTCATTTTGGGACCCTTTGGGTCCAGAGACCCCAATTTGGCTGCAGCTAGGGGGCATCTAGGAACCCTTAACTACCAAGTTTGAAGTTTGGGGGACCTATGGCTGCAAATGGGCACAGTGAGGCTGCAAATGGGCATTGTTGACCCTCTTTTCCACTTACAGTAGCTGCACATTTCTCACCCTAGGCTTATACTTGAGTCAATACGTTTTCCCAGTTTTTTGTGGTAAAATTAGGTGCCTCGGCTTATATTCGGGTCGGCTTATACTCGAGTATATACGGTATATCTCCGAATCCAAACTAACGAAAGTTACGAATCATTAGGAATACAACCACAGATGTCTGAATCGGTCCGAGCCCCAGTGTATTAATACATTTAACATTGATTGACTATCAAGCTAGTAGTTGCATTAATTGCAAGTTAGAAGTTCCTAAATGCATAACAATAACTTCATATGGACATTTATAGGTAATAGCACCAAGAAATGTTGATCCAGGGAATATCTAATTGGGGGATCAGAAGGAAATAGTTTTTTTTCCCTGGAGCAAATTTGAGCATGATATATTTAGGGTGGGGGAGGGGGGATATGGGGTTGGGTTGCCTTCCTCTGCATCAACTGTGGGTATAGGATACTGTATATATACATTTTCTATGTACTTATTCTATTTATTTATTTTTTTCAATTGGTTAAACTAGATGGACATGGTAATTTTTCAACTTAACTACCGTATAAACTAAGAGATAGTCTTCAGGGGCCTATTCATAAAGGATAGGCTTCGCTATCTTTACTTCGCTGGACACCAAAATTGTTTTTTTTTATCTCCACAAGCTTTTTTAAGCATACACTGCAATTTACGAGAAATATTTACATTTTTCTTGATGCATTGAATGGTTGTCTATGTTTTCAGTGAAAGATTAAATGTTCTGAAGGCCACATCATTACAAAGTTCTTACAGTTCACACATAGCAGGAAAAAAACTGTGGTTCTAGAGACGGTTAACACTTCAAGGCCCGGTGTAAAGATAATGAACCATAATGAAACTGCATTGTAATTCATAATATTTACAAATGAATTGCTATCCTGACTTGAAATATATATAAAGGTAGATTTACCCTTTAAAATGAACTTGTACTTTACCCATTTATGGCAAAACAAAACAAAAAAACTCCCTTGAAAGCCCGTTTTCTCCAATGCTCATACTTTTCCCTGTGCTCCTTTACCCCTCTGTATGTGACTCTCTTCCCTTTCTCCTATAATGCATCACCAGTCCGGAGAACTGCCCTGTGGGGCAGGGGGAGAGTCCTCGGCCTTGTCTTATCTTCAGCCTGGACTAGATTTACCACCTCATCCCTTCAAAACTGAACACATATTAATAACGCTGGTTCTTTGGCTGATTAAGGTGGTAAGTAAACTCACTTGGTGCCTTATTTGCATTAAATTAGCCTCAGAACCTGTGTAATTAATATGTGTTTGGGTTTAAAGGGATGAGGTGGCAACCCTAGCCTGGATCAACCTTACTCAGGGCTTTTTCATGGGGATTCTGCAGGCAAACAGGAAGCACTCTGAACTTAAAGTGCATCTAAAGGAAAAACTTATTTTTTCAGTTTTTGCATGATGTGTGAAAGGTTAAGGTTTTGATTGTTGTTTGTCTCACCAATGAATAAATTTATGTCCCAATCGTGTCACCAATGGATACATTCATCTTTTCTATCTGTCTGGTGACCATTGCCTCCGGTAAACATAGGGGAATTCAACATTTTTAAGTTGTCACCAAGAGAATGTCTAATGCCGCATACACACGATCGGAATTCCGGACAGAAAAAGACAGGCGGGACCTTTTCATCGGAAAATGCGACTGTGTGTAGGCTCCATCGAAATTTTGCTGGCCGAATTTCCGACAGCAAAAAATTGAGAGCATGTTTTCAATTTTTCCGACGGAAAAGGTTTCTATCGGAAATTCCGATCATCTGTAGGAATTCTGACGTGCAAAATTCCTACGCATGCTTGGAAACAATTGAACGCATGCTCAGAAGCATTGAACTCGGCTCATTGTAGTGTTGTACGTCACCGCGTTCTTGACGGTTGGAATTTGGTGTGACTGTGTTTAGGCAAGACAGTTTGAGTGGAATTCCGTCGGGAAAACCATCAGTGCTTTTTCCGACGAGAATTCCAATCGTGTGTACGCGGCATAAGATGAGATTTCCCTTCACTTTGGAGATATGTCCTCTTTCTGTTGGGTTTCCAGGACAGGAAGTGAAATCCACACAAACAGTAAAAAAACTATTGTGATAGGGGTTCTTGACCCTTCCCTGCTCTGTCAAAAACTAAAAAATGTTTGACTATGCATACATTTTAAAGTGGCGTTCCACCCAAAAATTGAACTTCCGTTTTAAGTGACGGTGACTCCCTGACATGCCACATTTGGCATGTCATTTTTTGGGGGGAGCGGATACCCTTTTTAGAGGCATCCATCGCCCACTTCCTCCCGGGGCTCCACGGCGCCGGAAGGAGGTTCACCTCTCCCCCCTCCCTCCCTGCAATCTTCTGGGACACGTCACAGGACCCAGAAGATTGCCCCGCCATTCACAGTACGCAGCTCGGCTCACGCATGCACAGGGCACCCACAGTAAGAATCCCGGAGAGGAGGGGGAGAGGAGCGGGGCTTTGTATGCCCGTATCCCTGGAACGAGTGTCTGATTATTAAAAGTCAGCAGCTACACTTTTTGTAGCTGCTGACTTGTAGTTGTATTTTTTACAGCGGAACTCCCCTTTAAGTATCTGCAGAAGGGCACAGCTATCAAACCAGCCTTCTTTGCCCTGCTGATAGATATTTTAGTTTGCAGTGGACATTGACACATTGTGCAGACCTTATTTCCGGAGCCATGAATAGAATTACACCGGTAATATCAGAAGGTGTGAAAATTAGAATTAGTCATTAGGAAAGTTTTTCTATGCAGCTGAAAATATTTAGATATTCATTACGAGACGCTAACTGCTAAACTAGAAGGACTATAATGGTATCAGTTGGGTAAAAAAGTATCAAAGATATTTATTATACAGAATAAAATTATTGAAAAAACATGAAATTTTACATATGTACCACAAACACGACATCAAAAAATGAACACAAATATGTTCTTCTTATTGTTGATTATCACCAACCACACATTCGTGGGGGATACAAGATGTTACTCTGACGCAGGTTTCGTGGTGCATAGCCTGCTTCTTCAGGAAATTAAAAACGCAGTCATACACTAGAATGAACTATATAAACGTCATTCAAGATCACATCTTATGTCTCAGTATAGTGGTCTAGTGATCTATTGCCACATACCTTTTGTACAAAAAAGGATATATAAATGGAGTCAAAAGGTATATTATATGTGGTCTTCACACAGTCAGTGGCCGCCACCTCCTGATCAGATGGAACAGTCCACACACAATTGTAAAGGAACCAGGCTCCTATATGAACATTTCATGTGGAGTATCTGGAATAATATATCATATAGGTAATCAAATCATCTATACGGTATATCATCATATTGCCAAATATATTGTATGATTAAGCCAAAGGATATCATAATGTGGGGTCCCTTATAGTTACAAACTGCACCCCTACTCCCCAATTCAGAAATAAATATCCAATAATGTCAACTCTACTGCCAGAAACTACTGCCAGCACAGAAAGGGAACAACCACAATCCTTAACAGGCTTTAACAAAGAGAATAACATAGCCCCAAAAGGGAATAAATTATAGGCATCATCCAATTTAACCACTTCAGCCCTGGAAGGTTTTACCCCCTTTCCTGACCAGAGGACTTTTTACAATTTGGCACTGCGCTGCTTTAACAAAATTTGCGTCCTTTTTTTCACACAAATAGAGCTTTCTGTTGGTGGGATTTGATCACCTCTGCAGTTTTTATATTTTGCAATATAAATGAAAAAAAGACTGAAAATTTTGAAAAAAAAAATGATATTTTCTACTTTTTGCTATAAAAAAAATACAATAAACTCAATTTTACGAAAGAAAAGTGCTCAAGGCACGGTGTGACCCCTCTAGATTTTTAGAAGGCAGACCAGGTATAAAGTAAAATTTTTTATTTAATAATCACAATTGATAAACTTACAGTGTCATGTGGAAATATAATGTTTTTTTTTTTTATTTTATTATTGCCACTTCAGCGAACTCTTTGGAGAGACTTGAATCAACCCTGCCGTTCATCTTTGTCCCTTCTCGTTTCCACATCATTGTAGCATTTTTTTTTTTACTCGTGTCCTTGGTTTTTTTTTTAATTAGTATATAGTATTGTATTTCGTTATTTAAATTATTTTTTAAGTCCTTAGACTTCGTACAAAGCAGTTTGCGTTATACATGTGTTCGCAAAATATTCCCCCCCTCCCCATACACCCCCCCTCAACTCACCCTTTGGTCTCTCCAAATGACTATAGTCCTGCCCACTCAGCCCTTCCTCATACTACCTTCCTTCTACCATCCTTTCGGCGTATCTCGATGTTTGCGTGTATTTTACCCAGTCTTTCCACCTCTTTTCAAACCCTACTTCTCCTGTTTCACCTCTATACTTTAGGAGCTCCAAGCTATAAAACGGGGATATGCGATCGACCGGAGGTTATCTACAGTCACCAAAGCGGCCGGGGGAAAATAAAATAAAACTTTTTGTGGAAAAAAATAAATAAAATTGGCAATATAATGTTAATATCAAGTACGCTCAATAAAAAAACATAGGCATGAAACTATGTTTGAAGCCGGGGGTGCATTTTTTGGCTAAAAGGACCGGGGGTTAAATTTTGGACAATTTTGAACCATTTTTGGTCTAAAAGGCCCGGGGGTGTGATTTTGGTCATTTTGAACCATTTTTGGGCTAAAAACTTAGCTACCCTAGAACCGAAGGTAGGCTAGCGAGAATGCATGCTGGAAAATGACACATACACCGTCCGAAAAACATATTAGGTGTCATTTTCCAGCATGCATTCTCGCTAGCCTACCTTCGGTTCTAGGGCAGCTAAGGTTAATGCTTATGTTTTTGTATTGAGCATACTTGTTATTAACATTATATTTCTACATGCCATTTTTTTATTTTTTTTTCCACAATTTTTTATTTTGAAAAGTTTCACAGGAAATACAGAAAGTACATTGCAGGGCATACAAAAGTTAGTGCATTTGGCATCAACAAGACTTTATAATACAAACAGTTATAAACCAATGAACTAACATTTAGTGCTCCTCATGTGCCCTCCTTAGTATATCTAGTAGGGAACTAGCCCCTTGTTTTCTAGTTTGTGGCGGGTTTTTTTTCCCAAGTAGGGCGATAACGCTGCAGTGCTTCTATAGCTTATAGATGTTACTGTGCGTTGAGGGCCAGGCAGGGAGCATAAGGCCACGCTTGTTCGTACTATTAGTCTTTTGTTGGGGAAGGGTAGCGTCCGACTCTAGGTCATCTCGCTACCCCAGCTCTTTCCTGGAAGTAAGTCAATGTAGGAAAGGGAGGGTAGGGGAAGAAATATAGAAGGAAGAAAAGGGGTAGAAGGGTGGGTGTGGAGGGGGGAGTTGAGGGAGGCGTTCATCCAGGGGAGGTGCAGACCACCCGGGGGCCATGTGGGGTGGGAAAAGCCACCAGCTACCCTCTCCAGGTACCCCCGGGTACTACATACAATGTACAGAGTTTATTGCCCTCCGGGTCCATGTCGCCGAAGGGGCATAGACCCGGAGTACTAAAGTCAAGGGCTTTCTTGTGACAGTGTTTGATATCGTTGTGAGTTCCGACATTCAAGCCAGGGGGCCCATGTAGTCGAAAAGTGCGTAATTCTGTCTTGTGAGGCGTGGATCAGCTCCTCTATCGCTGCTATGAGGTTGATTCGGAGTGACACTCCTTTATAGAAGAGGGTCATTTGGACTTCCAATGGACCGGTAAGCATTGCCTAGCGGCAGTTATCATATGCATGGCCACTGATTTGTAGTGTCTTTTATGGGAAATTTTTGAGAGGTGTAAGAGGTATTGTGCTGTTGTGAACTCTAGGGGGAGCGAGGTTATTTTGGTTGTTACTGCATGGACCCTTCTCCTATACGGCTGGATCATTGGGTATGTCCACCATATATGGAGAAGGGTACCTAGGTCTTGCTCACATCTCCAACATCGGTCCCAGACCGTAGGGATAAAATTGTGGAGAACTTCCAGCATTCTATACCATTTCATTTTAATCTTGTACCCGTTTTCCTGTGTGTGTACGTTGAGAGAGCCCTTGTGGATATACAGATGAATTCGGTCCCAACTGGTGTCCTCTATCTCCCTATCTAGTTCATTTTCCCAATAAGCGTGTTCCGAGCACACTGCCAATCATTGCTTTATTAATAAACTCAATTTTAGTCATACATTTAGGCCAAAAAGCATTCAGCCACATGTATCGGGTATAAAGAAATTCAATAAGCATATATTTATTGGTTTGTGCAAAGGTTATAGTGTCTACAAACTAGGGTACATTTTCTGGAATTTACACAGCTTGTGGAGCAAGTCACTCTGAATGTCATACTGACTTGTTCTATGTAGGCAGTGTCCAGTAAAATTATATCTAGCCCAACATTTGACTGCATCCTTCCAGCCAAATTTCACTCTCCTGATACCCAGAAGGTGGGAAGCAATAGTGTTATTAATATTGCTACCAATAGCCACCAGTAAAAAAGGGGCACACTGACCAGCAAGAGGTTTCACTGATCACCAAGGGGGAAAACTGACCAACAAGGGAGCACACTGACCAGCAAAGGGGTACATTGACCAGCAAGGGGAACACTAAATACCAAAAGGGCTTAAAGACAAGCAAGGCTGCAAATTGACCACAAGGAAAATAATGACCAGTAAGGGGCACACTGACCACCAAGGGGGCATAAAGCCTGGGAGTGATGAAGCAGTGGCATTTCAGTGCACATTCCAAAGACAGGTAAGTATAATGCTTTTTCTTTTACAGGCTTGTTGATGTGTAGAAGTGAATCTGTGACCTGATTACATCCCTAGATGTTCCCCTGCGTGGAGATGCCGCTGATCGGCTCTCCTCACACTCTGTCAGTGTGAGGCGAGGAACGCCGATTACTGGCACTTCCTTGTTTTTTTTTTAATCTTTTTATTTTGTTTTTAGCAAACACATAGACAAGACAAACATAAAACAGTACAGCCAACATCTGGCTAACATCAGGGGTCGAGACCCGCGCAGGGGTCGCAAGTCAGTATAACGGAACCAAGATATGTTATGTTATTTGCGACTACCATAATATACCATTATCCATGTGTTAGCCTGGCTCACGCTCCAGGGATAGGTTGGTAGTTGACTAGCACACCTAAGTCTGCTGCAGCAGTGGAGGGTTCCTCCAACCACTTAGACCAGACCCTGTCATATTTTTTCGGAAAGCCTCTATGAATATAGGTATCTTTGTATAGGGGTATCACATTATTGACAAGTGTTTTCCATAGCCCTATAGATGGAGGAGTTTTCCTCCATCTTTCCTCCATGGCATAGAACAGCAAGAGACCCAACAGGGTTCTCTCTGCCACCCTGGGCAGCAGGTCCTCCACCAGTCCCAACAGGCATATTTTTGGGGATGGGACAATAGAGATACTTAGTAGTTCATCCACCTCCATCAGGTATAGTGACCAAAGAACTGAAATTACCAGGCAGGACCAAAAGATGTGAATGTAGTCCCCTGGAGCATGGTCGGCACTTCCTTGTTTACATGTGACCGGCTGTGATTGGACACAGCTTATCACATGGTTAAAGAGCCGCGGACACGGCTCTTTACAGAGATAGGGGTCACGCCGTGTCCTAGCAACAGCCGCGATTGCCGCGCTGCGCGCAGGCGCGCGACAGCTGCCGTTCTTGGACGCCGTCATATGACGTCGTCCCAGAACAAAAGCCACACCGCCCCGCCGCCATTTGATGGTAAAATAAATAAATGGGGATTTAGTTGTGTTTGCATGCACTAAAATTAGTTCTTGTGTTTTTTTCCTAAAAAAATCGTACAGCATAAAAAAATTTCAACCAATTTCAACCAACCAAATGGACTACCATTTTTTTTACTCTACAGGGCCTCTACTTTCGGAAAATCTATATTGTTCTGGAAGGTTTAAGTAATGTTAATGTTAATGCGTCCAAAAAATAAAAATACATTTTTTTTCCAGAGGAGAAATCTTAAATGAGAATATTCAGTTTTCTACATGTAATACCCAAATAAAACTACATGTTGGGAAAAACTACTACAAATCAGGATGTAAAGGTTACATTAGAATTCTGCTTTCTAGTTGTAGAACCGAAATATCACCACACGGTGGCAGAAAAAAATTACTTATCAAAATGCAATAGTAAATTATAATTATTTTTCATAACTAGAGGATCTGAATATAAGCACAATGAGGAGGAATCAGAAGGAGAGGAAGAGAAGACAGAAGGTTAGCAGACCAGAAAATAGAATACAACACCTAGTGGCTACATTAAGGTACAACATATATGAAACTAAACATGCTTAAAAGTGATCATTTTCTTTGGCTTGTGGAGATATTTGGGTACTATAAATATGTAACTGTATATAGTGTTACATTCTGATAACTGTTTATTTTTTGCCACCTTGTGATGACATTTGGGTACTACAAGTATGGAACTGAATATATTGTTACATTCTGATAACAACTGTTTTTTTTGGCACCTTGTGGTGACATTTGGGTACTACAAGTATTAAACTGTATTATTTATGTTGCATGCTGATAAATGATAATATTCTGCCATCTTGTGGTGATATCTGGGTACTACACATGCAAAACTATATATACAGTAATGTTACATTCTGATAACTGATTATTTTTTGCACCCTTGTGGTGACATTTTGGTACTACAAGTATTAAACTGTATATAACTGTAAACTGTATACTCTTATTGGTACATGCTGAAAAGTGATAATTTTCTCCAACCTTGTGGGGACATTTGGGTACTACGCGTATTGTATTGAATATTCTGTTACATGTTGATCATTTTGTGGTAACATTTGGGTACTACAAGTAAGGAACCGAATGCAATGTTACATTCTGATAACTGATCATTTTCTGAAATCTTGTGGTTACATTTGGTTACTACAAGTATGGAAATGTATATTCCTAGTTAGTGTTTCATTCAGATAACTGCCACCTTGTGGTGGCATTTGGGGTACTACAGATTTAGAACTGTATATTCTTAATGTGACATGCTGATATTTGGGTACTACACGTATGGAACTGAATATACAGTAATGTTACATTCTGATAACTGATCATTTTCTGCCACCTTGTGGTGTCATTTGGGTACTACAAGTATGGAACTGAATATTCTTATTTAATGACCAAAATCTCATTCTCACTCCTCCAAAGTTCTTATATCAGTAGAACCTTATTTACACTATTGCTTCAGAAATTCAGGTTGCATCCCATCCACTAAGTATTGTACAGCGGGACTGTCTCTGAAGGCTTATTTATTGCATTTTGGAAAATACCCCAGTGATCTTTTCTCTACATTTCATTCATTCTTTATTTATTTTACTTTATTTGCATACATGTCATTACTTGTATGTTTTAATGTATTAATCAGTTTACACCAAACCTATTTTATAAATTGATTAAATTAAATATTTTTGGAATATCTATCAATATAACACCAGTGTGTCAAGGTCCTGAAGGATATCTTAGTGCCAAAGTTTCACTTTTGAGTAGTCGGTGAGTATGTTGTCAAATTCCTCAACTGAATTAACAGAGAAGTCATATGTGTCTCTGGGGTTCCCCATCATTTGTTTTTCCTTTACTTCCTGAAATCAAAATAGTGACTGATTATAACATGGCCATATAAATGAAGGACAAAAAAATAAGTTAAATTCATGGATTAATCTCTTCCTAGGCCCTCACGCTCCCAAGGCCTTTTCTGTGGTCCTAAGACAGGCAATTCTGATACAGTTCAATTTTCAAAAGGTGTTGCTCACTGTTAGTGTATTTATAACTGAAAGATGTACAATATTGTGTCTACATTGGATTATGTTATCAAATTATAAATGTTAGGAAACATCTCAAGTATGTGTAATGTGATAGAGCTAAAGGTCAAATATGAGCCTGTATGACTTGTGTGGCCAAATTGATATTGTTCTAATTGGGGGAACCTTAATTGTTCACTTATCCATTCTTTCAGTATGTCACTTCACTACCCCACTCAAAACTTCTACAAAGGTGGGTTGAGGTAACATAGATTAGTGTGAATATTCTGCACTCCTATAAGAAGAACGTAAGATAAACAGTGAAATAGCCTCAGCCTCAACTCTTATCTAGGGCACATCCCCTGTTGTCTTTTATCCACACTATTAGGGTACCAGCATCCAAAGTTCATACCTAGGGTTGCAGTAACATAGACATGTTACTGCACCCCTGGGTGTGTACTTTGGATGCTGGTACCCTAATAGTGTGGATCACTGGAGTGGTATTGCCGACACTTGGCGCAACACTCCAACTCCTTCTAAAAAGGTGGGGTTGGGTCAAAGGTGAGGTTAGCTGGTTATCCCCAACTTCCATTCTTATTTAAATTTTTTAATTTCATGTGACAGTCATCATGCAGTTGAGTTGCAAGGTAGGTTGAGATTGTGTGGGTATGTAGATATAGATGTGTCTATGTGTATAGTATTAGTTAAACACCTAAGACCTTTGCTTGTCTTGGACCATTGGTAGCTGCTCACTAGCTTATCCAATACTAAAGTATAAGCTTTGGGGTTAACTGATAGTTATCCAACGATAACCTCTGGATATAATGTTGAGCTCGTGCACTCAACTTCTTCGGTTGACCATGGTGAGGCCTGTCCAGAGACAAACCTGTCCTGTTAAACCACTGTATGGTCTTGGCCACCGTGCTGCAGCTCAGTTTAAGGGTCTTGGCAATCTTCTTATAGCCTAGGTCATCTTTACGTAGAGCAACAATTCTTTTTTTCAGATCCTCAGAAAATTCTTTGTTATGAGGTGCCATGTTGAACTTCCAGTGACCAGTATGAGAGAGTGAGAGTGATAACACCAAATTTAACACACATTCACACCTGAGACACTAACGAGTCACATGAAACAGAGGAGGGAAAATGGCTAATTGGGGCCGATTTGGACATTTTCACTTAGGGGTGTACTCACTTTTGTTGCCAGCGGTTTAGACATTAATGGCTGAGTGTTGAGTTAGTTTGAGGGGACAGCAAATTTACACTGTTATACAAGCTGTACACTCACTACTTTACATTGTAGCAATGTGTAATTTCTTCAGTGTTGTCACATGAAAAGATATAATAAAATATTTACAAAGATGTGAGGGGTGTACTCACTTTTGTGAGATACTGTATATGTATATATATATATATATATATATATATATATATATATATAAAAACATTTTTTTTAAATGTATAATATATTTTTATAGTCAGGTCATACCGTATAAATAATTTTATATGTATATTGTAGTCTCATATTTAGTCAGCAGCTGGCGTCCTGGGCTCCTTTTTTACATGTTTGCATATTATCCTTATCTACTGTTTTCAGTACTCAATAGCACAAGCACCAGTGTGTATACAAGTGTATACAAAAAAAATGAGCTAAAGCATTCCCTTATCTCTGTCACTCCCTCGTATTTTCTTTAGATGGTTCCCTCTGAAGTTTCAATCAAAGAAAGGTAGCCTAGAGGTAAATAACTTTTGCCCCACCTTCTCTTTGGAAAGCCCACAATGCTCTGTGAAACTTGAGCCATGGTAAGTGCTTTATTCATGTTAGGGCTGAGCTCAGCCCTTCCTTCTCTGAGCTGGCCGCTCAGCTGTTGGCTAATTGCAAGCTCCTATTTCTCTCCACAGTTACTCTGTTGATGATATCCTGCTCGTCAGTCCTGCCTACTTAAGCCGTCCAGTCCAGAGGCTCTATGTCTTCACCTTGGTCAACATCACAGAGACTATCTCCTGCATTCCTGTTAAAAGACTTGCTTGGCTAACATCCCTTCTGGCTCCAGATCCTGCTTGCTGTTTTACTACGCTCATCTCCGGCTCCCTGATGTTTGGCCTGTCTGACTATCCATTCAGGTTCCTGAACTCTGGCTATGTTTTGATTACGTTTGTTCTATTTACTTTTATTATTAAACAAGTGTGATTTAACTGTACTTCTGTCTCGGTCTGATTTCATGGTTTCTGACAATTCAATGTGTTTTTGCAAAACAAAATGTATATAAATCATAAAATAATATATGTTCATCATCTAAAAACACACTTAAGTTTACCCAAAACAGTTACAGTTTTACTTTATAGGGACAGACCCTGTTAAGGAAAACATTTATACTAACCTGTCCCACCCCCTATTTCCCTCTTCTCTTGCAAATCTACAGTCTCAGGCAGAATATTTGCATTCAATACACTTCTGGCTGAGTCGGATGTCTGTGTCCCCCCACTGCACTCTGTGGTTTGATCCATTGGTGTTTATGTCACTAATGTATTCTCTAGTAGAGCTGCACGATACATTTTTAAGAATCGAGATTGCGTTTCTTTCCCCCTCACTATCGTAACAATTCATTTTCCTGATTCTATGCAGAGTTCTCTGTTCAAGCTGACAGCTGTCAAAAAAAAAAAAAAAAACAAGACAGGCAGTCTCACAAGTTTCACAACATTTGCTGAGCTAACTATAAACATTGTAATGTTATGTTATTTAGATCAAAGGAATGAACTTCGGTCTGTAAATGAGTGAAGTTTACCCACTTAAAGACTAAACCTTTTTCTGACAGTTGTTTTCAAGATAAAATCTGAATTTTTTGCTAGAAAATAACATAGAAAATAACTTAGAACCCCCAAACATATCTATCTATCTATCTATCTATCTATCTATCTATCTATATATATATATATATATATATATTAGACATGTGCGATTAGTTTCGTACGAATTCGGAATTCGTACAAATTTTTCGAAATTCGTACGAATTTACGAATCCGTAGTACGAATTTTTTCGAATACGAATTCCGTACGGAATACGAAATTCCGTTTACGAATTTTGTCGCCGAATTTATTCGAATCCGACTACCAAATATCGAATTTCAACTAATATGAAATTATTATAGCGGATATTACGAATGATTCGAATGAATTCTAATGGATTCGAATGAATTTGAATGAATTCGAATGACAAAGTGTCATTTTTGCAGGAAAAATTCCGTTTACGAATTTCAGCTCCAAATTATTCGAATCCAACTACCAATATCGAATTTCAACTAATTCGAAAGAAATTATTATTGCAGATATAACGAATGAATTCGAATGATTCGAATGACAAAGTGTCATTTTTGCAGAAAAAAAAAGCTATTTAAAATCACTCACTCACACAGTCATTCATTGATTAAAAAAAAAAAAGCGTAGGGGTCCCCCCAAATTCAATAACCAGGCCCATCAGGTCTGGTATGCATATTAAGGGGAACCCCAGACAAAAAAAAATGGCGTGGTGTCACCCCTAAATATCCATACCAGACCCTTCAAGGTCTGGGATGGATTTTAAGGGGAACCCCCGCCAAAAAAAAAAAATGGCGTGGGGTCCCCCTCAAAATCCATACCAGACCCTTTATCCGAGCACGCAACCTGGCAGGCCGCAGGAAAAGAGGGGGGACGAGAGCGGCCCCCCTCCCGCCTGAACCGTACCAGGCCACATGCCCTCAACATTGGGAGGGTGCTTTGGGCGTCTGAGACCCCCAAAGCACCTTGTCACCATGTTGATGAGGACAAGGGCCTCATCCCCACAACCCTAGCCGGTGGTTGTGGGGGTCTGCGGGCGGGGGGCTTATCGGAATCTTGAAGTCCCCTTTAACAAGGGGACCCCCAGATCCCGCCCCCCCCTGTGTGAAATGGTAGGGGGGTACAAAAGTACCCCCCTACCATTTCACCAAAAAAGGTGACAAAAATTGTAAAAATGACAGCAGATGGTCTTTGACAATTCCTTTATTAAAATCTTCTTTCTTCTGGTCTTCCTTCTTCCTTTCTTCATCCTTCGGTTTCTTCATCTTCTCCTTCCATCTTCTTCTTCCATCTTCTTCTTCCTCCGATTCGCTTCTTCTTGCTCCGGTCTTCTCGTCCTTCTCGTCCAGCGTCGGCGTCTCTTCTGTCGGGCCGCTCCTCGCAATGGGAGGCTCCCGCTCTGTGAGGCTTCGCTCCGGCTGACAGGTCTTTTATAATGAAGGGCACCTGGTGACCCCGCCCCCTCTGACGCACGGGGACGTCATGGGGAATTCCCTATGGCTTTCCCTATGACGTCAGAGGGGGGGGCGGGGTCACCAGGTGCCCTCCGTTATAAAAGACCTGTCAGCTGGAGCAAAGCCCCACACAGCGGGAGCCTCCCATTGCGAGGAGCGGCCCGACAGAAGAGAAGGACGAGACGAGAAGGACGAGAAGGACGAGAAGACCGGAGGAAGAAGAAGCAAATTGAAGGAAGAAGAAGATGGAAGAAGATGCCGGAAGGAGAAGATGAAGAAACCGAAGGATGAAGAAAGGAAGAAGGAAGACCAGAAGAAAGAAGATTTAAAAAAAAGAAATTGTCAAAGACCGTCTCCTGTCATTTTTACCATTTTTGACACTTTTTTGGTGAAATGGTAGGGGTACTTTTGTACCCCCTTACCATTTCACACAGGGGGGGCCGGGATCTGGGGGTTCCCTTGTTAAAGGGGGCTTGCAGATTCCTATAAGCCCCCCGCCCGCAGACCCCCACAACCACCGGGCACGGTTGTGGGGATGAGGCCCTTGTCCTCATCAACATGGGGACAAGGTGCTTTGGGGGGGACCCCAAAGCACCCTCCCAATGTTGAGGGCATGTGGCCTGGTACGGTTCAGGCGGGAGGGGGGGGGCACTCTCGTCCCCCCCTCTTTTCCTGCAGCCTGCCAGGTTGCGTGCTCGGATAAGGGTCTGGTATGGATTTTGAGGGGGACTGGGGTTCCCCTTAAAATCCATCCCAGACCTCAAGGGTCTGGTATGGATATTTAGGGGGACCCTACGCCATTTTTTTTTTTTTTTGGCTGGGGTCCCCCTTAATATCCATACCAGACCTGAAGGGCCTGGTTATTGAATTTGGGGGGACCCCCACACTTTTTTTTATCAATGACTTCAATGAATGACTGTTCTCTGTGTTACGGGTCCGATAATTCATTTGCCGGCAATAGCTGCGAGTGATTTTAAATAGCTTTTTTTTTCCTGCAAAAATTACACTGTGCAGGAACAGTTCTCTATATTAGATATACTGAATCTCGAATCATTCGAAGCATTCGTTATATCCGCTATTATAATTTCTTTCATATTAGTTGAAATTAGATATTTGTTAGTTGTTATATTCAAATTGTTCTCTGTGTTACGGGAATCGGCAATTAGCCGCGAGTGATTTTAAATAGCTTTTTTTTCCTGCAAAAATGACACATTGTACAGAGACAGTTCTAAGCACGGCAAACATGACCCCCCTTCATAGGCATACTATATATATATATATATATATATATATATATTATATACTCTATAGTATGCCTATGAAGGCGGGCGCATGTTTTCCGTGCTTCGAACTGTCTCTGTACAATGTGTCATTTTTCAGGAAAAAAAAGCTATTTAAAATCACTCGCGGCTAATTGCCGATTCCCGTAACACAGAGAACAATTCGAATACAACTACCGCAAATATCTAATTTCAACTAATATGGAAGAAATTATAATAGCAAATATAACGAATGCTTCGAATGATTCGAATGATTCGAGATTCAGTATATCTAATATAGAGAACTGTTCCTGCACAATGTCATTTTTACAGGGAAAAAAAGCTATTTAAAATCCCTCTCAGCTATTGCCGGCAAATGAATTGTCGGATCCGTAACACAGAGAACAGTCATTCATTGAAGTCATTGATAAAAAAAAGTGTGGGGGTCCCCCCAAATTCAATAACCAGGCCCTTCAGGTCTGGTATGGATATTAAGGGGGACCCCAGCCCAAAAAAAAAAAAAATGGCGTAGGATCCCCCTAAATATCCATACCAGACCCTTGAGGTCTGGGATGGATTTTAAGGGGAACCCCAGCCCAAAAAAATGGCGTGGGGTCCCCCTCAAAATCCATACCAGACCCTTATCCGAGCACGCAAACCATGCAGGCCGCAGGAAAAGAGGGGGGACGAGAGCGGCCCCCCCTCTAGCCTGAACCGTACCAGGCCACATGCCCTCAACATTGGGAGTGTGCTTTGGGGGTCTGAGACCCCCAAAGCACCCTGTCCCCATGTTGATGAGGACAAGGGCCTCATCCCCACAACCCTAGCCGGTGGTTGTGGGGGTCTGCCAGATCCTGCCCCCCCCTGTGTGAAATGGTAGGGGGGTACAAAAGTACCCCCCTACCATTTCACCAAAAAAGGTGACAAAAATTGTAAAAATGACAGGAGACGGTCTTTGACAATTCCGTTATTAAAATCTTCTTTCTTCTTTCTTCTGGTCTTCCTTCTTCCTTTCTTCATCCTTCGGTTTCTTCATCTTCTCCTTCCATCTTCTTCTTCCATCTTCTTCTTCCTCCGATTCGCTTCTTCTTGCTCCGGTCTTCTCGTCCTACTCGTCCAGCGTCGGCGTCTCTTCTGTCGGGCCGCTCCTCGCAATGGGAGGCTCCCGCTCTGTGAGGCTTCGCTCCGGCTGACAGGTCTTTTATAATGGAGGGTACCTGGTGACCCGGCCCCCTCTGACGCACGGGGACGTCATGGGGAATTCCCTATGGCTTTCCCCATGACGTCAGAGGGGGGGCGGGGTCACCAGGTGCCCTCCGTTATAAAAGACCTGTCAGCCGGAGCGAAGCCTCACACAGCGGGAGCCTCCCATTGCGAGGAGCGGCCCGACAGAAGAGAAGGACGAGACGAGAAGGACGAGAAGACCGGAGCAAGAAGAAGCAAATCGAAGGAAGAAGAAGATGGAAGAAGATCCTGGAAGGAGAAGATGAAGAAACCTAAGGATGAAGAAAGGAAGAAGGAAGACCAGAAGAAAGAAGATTTTAATAAAGACATTGTCAAAGACCGTCTCCTGTCATTTTTTCAATTTTTGACACTTTTGTGGTGAAATGGTAGGGGTACTTTTTCACACAGGGGGGGGCGGGATCTGGGGGTCCCCTTGTTAAAGGGGGCTTCCAGATTCCGATAAGCCCCCCGCCCGCAGACCCCCACAACCACCGGGCACGGTTGTGGGGATGAGGCCCTTGTCCTCATCAACATGGGGACAAGGTGCTTTGGGGGGGACCCCAAAGCACCCTCCCAATGTTGAGGGCATGTGGCCTGGTACGGTTCAGGCGGGAGGGGGGCCGCTCTCATCCCCCCCTCTTTTCCTGCAGCCTGCCAGGTTGCGTGCTCGGATAAGGGTCTGGTATGGATTTTGAGGGGGACCCCACGCCATTTTTTTTTTGGCTGGGATTCCCTTTAATATCCATACCAGACTTGAAGGGCCTGGTTATTGAATTTGGGGAGACCCCCACGCTTTTTTTTTTATCAATGAATGACTGTTCTCTGTGTTACGTAGCCGACAATTCATTAGCCGCGAGAGATTTTAAATAGCTTTTTTCCTGCAAAAATGACACATTGTGCAGGAACAGTTCTCTATATTAGATATACTGAATCTCAAATCCATTCGAAGCATTCGAAGCATTCGTTATATCCGCTATTATAATTTCTTTCATATTAGTTGAAATTCGATATTTGTAGTTGGATTTACTAACGATTCGTAACGATTCGTAACGATTCGTAACGATTCGTAACGATTCGTAACGATTCGTAACTTGAAATTGAAATTCGATATTTGTAGTTAAATTCGAATTGTTCTCTGTGTTACGAGAACCGACAATTCATTAGCCGCGTTAACGATTCGTAACGATTCGTAACTTTACTAACGATTCGTAGCGATTCAAATTTTTTTTTACGTTTTGTACGAAATTCGTACGAATTCGAACGGAATTTCGTACACGAATTACGAATTTTTTTATATACGAAACGGGACGAAACGAAAACGAAACAAATTTTTTGACAGTTCCCATGTCTAATATATATATATATTTTTTTTTATCAGAGACCCTAGAGAATAAAAAGGTTGGGTTTGCAATATTTTATGTCGCACTGTATTTGCGCAGCAGTCTTTCAAATGCAATTTTTTGAGAAAAAAATACACTTTAATGATTAAAAAAAAAAAGTAAAAAAGGAAAAAAAAAAATACAAAAAGTATTCTAAGCAAAAAAATTGTGATTCTAATTTTTCCCAGAATCATGCAGCTCTATTCTCTAGTGATGAAGGGGCCAGCGGATAAAACAACAGTTTGTGTAGTAGAAACAAGACAGGCATCCAAAACTTCCCAAAGTGCCAGATGTGAAGATTCTGCTGGTGGCTGTAGCTTTCCAAGAAAGTTATGATCCAATGAGCAGGTAGAAGGACAGGCGAATACAGAAAGTCTTTTAAAGGGTCTGTTTTATTTATTTTTGAATCAGTGATGGGTCACTTAGGCCTGGTTCACACCTATGCACTTTTCTGTGTGTTTTCAGTTTTGCAGAAACACACAATAGTCCATTTAACATGGTTTCCTATAGATGTAGTTCACATCTGTGCATTTTATGGAAAGGGACAGGGACTTTTTTTCTGGTTTTTGGTTCCATAGACTTCAATGGATTAAAAATGTGTATTGAAAAATGCAAACTGCACCTGCATAGGTGTGAATCGGCCTTTAAGGAAACTGAGGATAGTAGTTGTGTATATTACCTCTTTATATACACTGAGGAGAGGTGAATAGCAAGGAAAAAAATCAACAGAACGATGGAACTCGCAACATATCTTAGATATGAAGGAATATTAGAGAACTTTCCATGGACCATAGCTGAAAGACAGATGTAGAGATCATATTAGACAAATCAATAACTACAAACATTACAGAAAATTAGATGCTTAACCACTTCAGCCCCGGACCAATTGGCAGCCAAAGGACCAGGCCCCTTTTTGCGATTCGGCACTGCATTGCTTTAACTGACAATTACGCGGTCGTGCGACGTGGCTCCTAAACAAAATTGGTGTGCTTTTTTTCCCACAAATAGAGCTTTCTTTTGGTGGTATTTGATCACCCCTGCGGTTTTTATTTTTTGCGCTATAAACAAAAATAGAGCGACAATTTTGAAAAAAATGCAATATTTTTTGCTTTTTGCTATAATAAATATCCCCAAAAAATATCTAAAAAAATTTTTTTTCCCTCAGTTTAGGCCGGTACGTATTCTTCTACATATTTTTGGTAAAAATTTGCGATTATTGATTGGTTTGCGCAAAAGTTATAGCGTTTACAAAATAGGGGATAGTTTTATAGCATTTTTATTAATATTTTTTTTTTACTAGTAATGGCGACAATCAGCGATTTTTATTGTGACTGCGACATTATGGCGGACACATCGGACATTTTTGACACATTTTTGGGACCATTGTCATTTATACAGCAATCAATGCTATTTAAATGTATTGATTCCTGTATAAATGAAAGTTGTAGTGAAGGGGTTAACCACTAGGGGGAGGGGAGGGGTTATGGGCTGTGACGTGTGTGTGTTTTTTTACATTAGGGGGCGGGGCTGACGTTTGACGTCATTGATCGGCTTTCCTGATGACCGGGAACAGCCAATCAATGACAGTCAGTGTAGGAAGCGCGGGGAGAGGTTTGTTTACACATCCCCCCCATCGAGAAAGACATATCTGTCGAAACTAGTCTGGGAGGGTACGCAGTGACGCCACCACATGACCTAGAGGAGGATGGGCTCCTGTATCTTGCCGGCGGCAACGTTTCTATGCTTTATGTGCCTTACCATTGGGATCAATGTAAGTGCTTTTTATTTGTTTTAATAAACCGGTGTTACCAGATTTAGATGGGCTGCCTTTTTTCCTCCATTCCCCATATGGACCGCATGTGATCAAGTGGACCCCCAATACTTAACCACTCAGAGTATCAAAACGAGGATTGGCGACTCGTGGGATTAGGAAATCGCAGATGCGTGTTTTTCATGTTATAGCAAAGCTCATTTACCTCTGCTTTCTGGTAAGCAGTTAATGTATGAGGGTGTCGGGCACTGTGTTTATCACTATATACGACACAGTCAAGGTGTTTTTTCCTTCTACCTACATTCGGATGCCAGGATCACCTTGCCTGTATTACTGCTTCATGCCGAAGAATCCCATGATTGCTATTTGGACTTTTTGAGTCATCTATTTTTCATTGTGGGGACTGGTTGTCACTGTTGAGGGTGACTAAGTGTGGCTAAGGTTCTCACCATTGGGTCATCCTATGTGTTGGGATACACTCAGCCTCAACATTTATAATAGTTATTTTTATGTAATTGTATTTTTATTTGCTATTGGCGCAGCTCCTTTTTTATTCCTTGTTTACACATACCTCTCCTGGTTCTTCAGCTCCGTGACCCGATCGCGGGACACCAGCGGCGATCGGGTCCGCTGGTCCCACGGCCGGGGTCACGGAACTCCCGACCGGGGGCAGGCTTTAAAAAATCACGTACAGGTATGGGATTTTGCCTGCCCATGCCATTCTGCTCACGTATATGTACATGAGCCGGTCGGGAAGCGGTTAAATAGGTGAATTGAAGGGTTATGGACTGAAGGCACATCACTGGAGAACCCCCTTGGTTCACAACTTTCTACAATCAGTTCACATTTCATCCACCTGAGCAGTTAGCTACAGTGCCTTGCAAAAGTATTCACCCCCCCCCCCCCCATGGCCTTTTACCTATTTTGTTACATTACATCCTTTAGTTCAATGGGGTGTTGGTATACCAGGCTCTGTCATGCTACAGATCAGCATTCAAGCTTTGCTCTGCTGACTAATTAGCTGCAACCACTTAGATATTGTTAATAGCATCTACATTGTGTCCTGTAATGACACAATATCTGCCTCTACAACGCCTTGGATTTGAGAGACACTGTTCCTTTGATTAGCACTGGCTTTCAAACGTACATTGTTTGACTATACCTTTTCATCCGATGCCCCTACATACCAAATCTTTTTTCTCTTCTGGGTCCTAATTGCCCCCTACAGCCATTGATATGGTGACCAAGCTCTGACTGTCTGATTGGGGTTTCCCAGGGGTCTTCCGCCTATCAAGGGAAATTTTATTACGGTACAGATATTTCTCACCACCCTGAAGAAGCCAATGTTGGCGAAACATGTCGGTTAAATGTACTCCAACTAAGTTTTATCTGTACCATTGACCTATGCTACCCATAGATCTCTTAGCCGTTGTCATTATAATAATTTTGGATGTCATATAGGCTTTGTATCATACCTGTCAAGTGTGTTCCTTTTCTCTCTTCACACTGACGGGTATTACTATGTATATTTCTATGTTTACAAATAATAAATAATTGTTTTTACTTAAACCTATGAGTGCTCTCTTGACATTGGTACCGCAATAATCCCCCTTCCTATCCCTGCCCACTCCCCTATCAAGTGTACAATCTATTTGCCTTTAGTAAATTTAGCCCACTATTTCCTTGGAGTCCATCCAAGTTTTATTCTGTGTTGAGCCCTGATGAAGGGGGGGTGGATGTTAGATATTTTTATATGACTTTTTTTACCAATGATTAAAATTATCTTGGGACTCTTTTATCTGGTTTTGGTCTTGCACTTCTTTCTGGATGTCTGTGAATCTGATATTAAGATTGTAGAAACTATGATAACATTCAGCATTACCAAAGCTTTTTCCAGTGGACCATACCAAGCAGCCAATTGATCCAGACTTCATAGGTCACATAATGCCCATGCATTCAAGCAGAACTGGGCTAAAATACAGACAGGAAAGGCAAGCCAGAGGCATTGGGCTACGAGGTGCAGTGGCCATGGTAGCCTCGCCTGCCTTTGCTTCAACAAGCTTTAATGCTATCAGGATGGCTTTGCAAATTACACCATAAGAGTTGCTGTTTGGGAGTAATTAGCAAGGCTCTGTGCAGAAAATAAGGTAAAAAATGGAGCGCTAGAACAGCAACTAGTGCGATCTGAAAACAGTTCCAAAGGTGTAGAGGTGCCCTAAGGCAAAGTTCACGTGCTGCTGGAAGCAGACCTGTGTTAAAGGTTCTGGATGGTGTTAGTGTAGGCAGCCAGCTGTAAAGAGCAGAAGCGACTCTATGTGCATCAGTAAAGAAAGAGATAGAGTGAGAGAGAGCGCGGCGCCACTCTGAGTGCAGTAAGTTACTTAAAATCCTAGTTTTAATAAGCGTTATTTCAACTCAAATTTAAGTGGAGAAAGACAAGCATAGCATGGGTAAAAGTCTTAGGATCCTGTGGTCCAGCTGGGCAGCGGTGGTGGCCAGCAGCCCCTGGCGGCTCCGATGGTTCCCGAAGCTAAAGACAGTCACACAGCAAGCACGTCAGCAATGGTTGAGCTCGCGGTCGGAGCATGCATGCTCCTTTTTCAGGCATACACCTGATAAAGGAGCATGAATGCCCCAAGCGTGATTCCCCCATCAACACGGTCAATAGCTCCAGCTGAGCTGTCCCTACCAGGAGAACACAGTGATCATTACTAGCAACTAAAGCCACTGGCAATAAATGGATGAAAAGACTCCAACAGCCTGGTTGTACCCAAGTTTATCAATCGATCAACTTGGGTACAATCAGATTGCCAATACATGGTTCGATTCTCGGCCAGTCCCTGGTGAACTGACAAAGGTTTGAACCGTCTATGGCAAGCTTAAGATAGTCAAAGAACTAAATATATTGTCTAGAAATGCATTTCTGTCAATTCTCTTAAATTAAATAGGTTTTGCTGAAAAAGACAAGGGCCCTTATTACCTATATGTGGTATTGTCCCATGGATCTGGACAGGAGAAGAGCTGAACCAGACTTCACAGGTCACATGGTCTCCATAATCCCAGCTGTCTCTAGAAAGGGAGAGGAGGTTCAGTAACATCCCTGTACCATCAGGGAGCTGCATAGAGGTTCTTCTGCCCATGTGATGCATTCCAGAGATGTTCCAGGTCACATATACCGTATGAAGAGGCCCTTTCACTACACAGGCCAGCTGGATAGTACTGTTAGGAGTAAGTTGCTGTGGAGTAATCAGGAGATAACCAATATTGTTGGCATAGGAATTATCTGGAAATGAGAGATCATAAATATCCAGTTACTGAATGATCTGTTGAAACGATAAATGTATTAAGTCATTTAAATGTTATAGTATGAATGTCCAACCAGTTAACACATTCTGTTTTATTTTGGATAGACCTTTCGGGTCTATCAGAGAGGCAAGCCAACTGAAGGAGTTTGCACAGAACCTGCTGTCATTTGAGCAGGGCCGGTGCTAAACTATTTTGTGTCCTAGGCAAGACCAGCTACTTGTACCCCCCCCCCCCCCAAAAAAAAACGTGGAAAATATTAAAACATCTAAACATGAAACTACTACATTTCTTTTAATTTGCAAAACTACGTGCCATAAGATGCCAAATGGACAGCCCAATCCAGCAAAAAAAGAAAACAAGCAAAAAAAAAAAACAGCCCAATCCAGCAAAGAAACATCCACATATATTAAATAGACATTCCCATACAGCAAAGAGACAGCCCAATCCAGAAAAGAGACAGCTTAATCCAAAGAGAAAGCCCAATCCAGCAAAGAGATGATCCTATAGAGCAAAGAGACAGCCATATCTAACAAATAGACATCCCCATCCAGCAAAGAGACATCTAAATCCAGCAAAAAGACAGCCAAATCCAGCAGAGACATCGCAATCCAGCAGAGAAAGCCCAATTCAGTAAAGAGACATCCCAATCCAGCAAAGAGACAGCGCCATATAGCAGAATGTTACAGGTGGGGGAGCAGTGAGACAGATGTGGGGGGGGGGGGCAGTGTGACAGGTGGAGGGCAGTGTAAAAGGTGGGGGGTAGTGTGACAGGTGGGGGTAGTGTGACAGGTGGGGGAGGCAGTGTGACAGGTGGGGGGCCAGTGTAACAGGTGGGGGGGCAGTGTGACAGGTGGGGGGCAGTGTGTTCTATCACAGGAGAATACAATAAGCGGTCCGTTAGAGTAGCCAATCACTGAGTCGTGTGCTTGCTGTCCCATGGCCAATCGATAGGAGGGGTGATCGCTCTGTGTGGTAGTGGGCAGGGCCAATGGCTGCATTTGTGTTGTGCTGTCCCAGGGCTCAGTGAGTGCCAAGTAGAGGCAGGAGGGTGTGTGCAAGGAGTGCGGTCACCCGTCAAGTGTTCTCCACCCCAGGGCCTCCCCCGTTATTAGGAAGGGATTCCCACACTTCCCTTACTCCTCCCCATCAATAAACTCAGACAAATGGCCCTGGAAGTGAAGGCAGACTGGTAACAGAGCAGAACGCCCACAAACATGCCGCTCTGTGTGTGTGTGTGAGCGGAGCTGAGGAGGCTGGCAGTGGTCGTGTGCTGTGCAAGCCCTCCACACCCCAGACTATGGAGAAAGAGGCACTGACAAGCTCCCGGCACCCCCTCTTCCTGCCCGACTCTAGCGGTCATGGCTGCACCCTAGGTGGCAATGCAACCCTAGACAACTGCCTAGTTCGCCTAGTGGTAGCGCTGGACCTGCATTGGAGATTACCCTTCTCTGATGGTCCTGGTGACCATTGTCTCTGGGACAGTATGTGATGGAAAATGCAGACTGTTGGGGGTTGGCACCAAAACAGTTTGAAGAGATTTTCTTACACTTTCAATTGTGCCTCCAGGAGAGAAATCATTCCCTAATCCCTACACCATCAATAAAAAATAAAAAAAAAGTTTAGGATATAGTTACAATTTAAAGGATCAATGAACCCAAAATAAAATAGGTTGCATCACCCATCGCCACTATCTGTCCATCAGTATTCCTAGCTTTTCCATCCTATAGAACCTTTCTGGGTGTAATCTCTCCTGGTTTTGGACTTTTTTGTTAATTTAGAGCCTAGGAAGGTAAGATTTGATAATAGCATGCAAAACTCCCTATTTAAGCCCCTATCCTACTCTTCTATACATCCTTCTCCTGCCTCCCACCCAAGCTTGTACAAAAACATAGCTGAACATAGACAAAGAATAGGATAGTAATATATGAATAGCCTTAGATGTCTTAGATAATATTACATTTTAATGAAACAGAGCACGGTTTACCTCCAGCAATTAACATTGTTCCATTAGCAAAGAACAATGATCTCAAATAAAGACATGAACAGTAATACATTAGTAGACCCAAAACTAAAATAAATCAGGCTGAATCACTCATTTCCACTATTTGTTAATCAGAATTCCTAGCTTTACTATTATGTAGAACCTTTCTGTGTGTAATCACTCCTCATTTTGGAATTCTATGTTAATTTACAGCCTGGGAAGGGTAATGCCGCGTACACATGATCGGACTTTCAGTCAGAATAAACTCTGACGGTCTTTCCGACGGAGTATTGACTGAGTTCTGCTGAAACGTACTTGCCTACACATGATCACACCAAAGTCTGTTCGTTTAGAACGCGATGATGTATGACGGGACTAGAAAAGGAAGTTCAATAGCCAGTAGCCAATAGCTGCCCTACGTCGTATTTGGTCCATCGGACAAGCACGATTGTAGCAATTTCCCGATAGGAATTGATTCCATTGGAAAGATTTAAAACATGTTCTATTTCTAGGTCCGTCAGACTTTTTGAAAAAAAAAGTCCGCTGAAGCCCACACACGATTGGAATACCCGATGAAATTATTCCGTCTGACCTTTTCTGCCGGAAAGTCCGGTCTTGTGTACGCGGCATAAGAGTTCACCACAGCTCTAAGTGGCAGTGACAAGCAAATCTCACTTCTGGAGTCATCCTACTCATCTATCCATCCTTCTTCTGTCTCTCACTCAAGTTTTTACAAAAACATAGCTGAAAATGGAAAAAGATTAGGATCGTTGTGTATGCATAGCCTTGAATGTTCTAAATTAAATATGTAATACAGTTCTGAAAGGGAGTTTACCTCCAGCGATTAACATTGTTCCATTAGCAAAGACCAATGATCTAAAATGAAGACATGAACAGTAATACATTCCGGAGTCCTCAGGCTGAATGTTGAATAATGTTATAGTATAGCCATTTGTGTCCACTCTACAGGAATAGGTTTGTGAGCTCATAGTCGCACACAATGCAACTCTTGTCAGCATATTCCCATCTCTCCATGTCTTCCGATACCAGAGAATTCTTCCCATGTTATTTAATACATTTGTAGTATTGGAGATGCAGAAGATATCCACAGTGTCACTGGCAGGTACAAAGATGATGTCCTGGGGCTGATATAGAAATATCCCAACAGCTGTAATAACAAAGTGAACCTTTGGCTCAATATACGTTGCACACAATCACTCTTCCCCAATATCCTATATAATAAAACCTCCCAAATGTTCTTATTTTGTAGGTAAAAGTAATTTTCCAGGACAGTGAAAATGCAACACATATAAAACTATTTATTTTTGTTGATATTTAAATGGCATTCTTAAATGGTGTAAATCAGGGTTGTCCAACTCAAATTCATTGTGCGCCACATCGGCATTATGGTTGCCCTCAAAGTGCCAGTTGTAAGACTAGATGTCCAGAGCACCACACCCTCCCTTACATTAGATGTCAAGAGCCCCCCACCATCAGAAGTTAAGAGTCCCCTGCCCTCCTTTACATCACATTGCACCCCCCTTACCTTGTGCTGCTGCCGGGAAGAAGCTGGGGGTGGAGCAGGGAAACAGAAAGTGCAGGGTCTGGAAGATGATCAGAGGAAGGTTGGAGCCAACTGAATGGCGAGACCAGGGGGTGCTAGATCTGTAGGAGGCACAGGATTTGGCAGGAAAAGCACAGAATGTGGCTGAGAAGTTCTGTCTTCCTCTCTGCTGCCGGCTACTAGGACGGGGGGGGGGGGGCAGTAACAAGGGGCTTTCCACAGCTTCAAGAGAGATGCGAGGGCCAGATGAAATTGCCTGGAGGGTCAGATTCAGCCTGCGGGCTTTGTGTTTGACACATGTAGTGTAGATTGAAGTTTCCTTTAGCACTTTGGAAAATGTTTTCGATACTCAGTTGCTGATTTCTTTTTATGCAGAGGTAAGCAAAAACTGGTTGTGAATATAGTATACTTGGATTTTGCAAAAGCATTTCACATACGGCTACTGTGTACAGTAAAGCCTACAGGCTCAAATGGATAGAAAAATGTCTAAAAGACCATATTTAGGGAGTATTAATGACTCATACTCTGAATGGTCTAAGGTTATCAGCAGTGTACCACAAGGTTCATTGTTGGGACCCTTACATACAACCTATTTATACTGTAGGTGATATAGAGATTGGGAGTAAAAGTACCATTTCAGTGTTTGCAGATGACACCAAGCTATCTAGTGGAAGAACATCCTTACATGGAGACTCTAACTTACAACCCAATCTCAATGCACTGTTTAAAGTGGTTGTAAACCCTTTACAACCACTTTTTACTACAAGACAGGTAAGTCTATAATTGAGCTTACCTGTAGTTACCCAGAATATCTCCTAAACCTGCAGGGTTTAGGAGATATCCCCTGTATTTGCATGTGCCTGAAGCAAACTGAAGCAATGGCACGTACATGCCGTTGCTTCAGTTATTCTGTGCCGTTACCAGCGGGTCCTGCACTCATGCGCAGGAGTGACGTCATCGTGGCTCCGGCCAATCACAGCGCCGGAGCCATCGGTACCCAGAAGTAACTCCGGGAGTGATGTCGGCCGCCGGAGCGGTGAACGAGGACCAGAAAAATGTGGGAGTGAGCCAAAGCTGTCAAACTGGGGAGCAGCTAATGAAGAAGGCGTGACCATGCCTTCGAAAACGCGCTCTGGTTGGCAAAGACACAGCAGTAGGCGGCTCCCCAGTTTGACAGCTCTGGATCACTCCCACACAGAGACATGCAGCCGGCATCCTCCGAGGCTTATCGAGGCTTCAGCTGCTGCTGACACACTGTGCTTGTGGACTCCTCCATAGAGATTTCTCGCAGTTCTCTTATGATTCTGCATATGGAAGCTCCTACCTGCTCTAGCACTCTGTAAGTGCAAAACACATATTTAATTTGCAAAAGTGTGAACCCAGCCTCAGTGCTGATGATCTTTTGTAACTCTTTGCAGCCTGTGTGCATGCACTCCAGTAATATCTGCAAGGTGCTTCTTAAAGTGGTTGTAAACCCACTGGAAGAAAAAAAAAAACCTGCAAGACAAAGGCATAATGAGCTAGTATGCATAGCATGAAACACGGTACTTACCTTAGATTGAAGCCCCCGCAACGGTCCCGGCACACCGCTGTGGCCGGCTACATGTCTCCCAGAGTTATTTCCGGGTATCGCGGGCTCTGGCACTGTAAATGGCCGGAGCCGCATTGACGTCACTCCCGGTAACGACACAGCAGCTGAAGAAACGGCACTAGCGTGCCTTTTCTTCAGTGCTCATGTGCCGATGACGTTGGCACATGCTGATAAAGTGAATTTCTAGAGTCCTAGATGGGGCATGTTTAGGAGATATTCATGGTACCTACAGGTAAGCCTTATTATAGGTTTACCTGTAGGTAAAAGTAGTGTGTAGGGGTTTACAAACACTTTAAAGCCCCATACACACGCGCGGATTATCCGAGGACCAGGTCCGTCGGATCATGTCCGTCGTACTTTGTCCGATGTTGGTTTTGCGTACACACGGTCGGACAAAGTTGTCGGAAAATCCGATCATTCTGAACGTGGTGACGTTTGCTGCCTACGACGGGACTACGTAGAGGCTAGTAGCCAATAGCTTTGGTCTTGTAATGTGATCTGAGCATGCGTGGCACTTTGTCCGGTCGGAATTCGCTACACACGATCGGAATTGGTATGATCGGACTTTGTTGTCGGAAAATCTATCCAGCAGGAGATAGGACTTTGTCCGTCGGACAATCCGATGGAAACTGTCCGATGGTGCCTACACACGGTCGGAATTTCCGACAACATTGTCCGATAGGACAGAATCCATCGGAAAATCCGACCGTGTGTATGGGGCTTAAGACAGATTTCCTATTGGTGACAATAATGGACCATGCCTTACATAACATCTGGTAAAACTTATACTTATAAGTATGCATTGGAAGCCACTATGACAAGGTGAAAATGTAGTAGTACAGGTATAGAGCATTGTCACCCTATACCAGCAAGTACCTGAAGAAGGGCCTTTGTGGCAAGATCCTCATGTATTATTTCAAAGAAGCTGCAGATTTCAAAATATTGAAAATTACTTTTGTGAAAGTATAGTAACATGTTAAAGTTTATATGAGAGTTAATTGATTAGGTTTACATATACAGTACATTATATCTTGGGGTAGTTCCCCTGAACTAAGAGGGATTACTATGAAAATGTTGTGTAACATTGGTTGCACATCCACAGGAATTTTTCACACTGCTGAATTACAAGTAACGTTTGCTGTCTGTTACTTGCAATCAAGGGAGTCAATTAAAGTATACCTAAATCAAAACTTTTTTGTTTTTAGTTTTGGATAAAGTGGAGAGGGATTATTATTATACAGAATTTATATAGCGCCACCACTTTACGCAGCCCTTTACAACTTGAGGGTAGACCGTACAACTTCAATACACTTTAATACAGAAGGAATCAGAGAGCCCTGCTCGTTAGAGCTTAATTACAATCTAAGCGGGAAAGTCAAGAGATACAAGAGGTAATAACTGTGGGGGATGTGCTGATGGAGAAAATAAATGTACAGTTGTTAGGTGAGGGCCAGATAGGCTTCTCTGAAAAGATGAGTTTTCAGAGATCATCTGAAAGTGGACAAAGTAGGAGATAGTCGGATAGATTGGGGAAGAGCATTCCAGAGGATGGGAGAGGCTTGGTACAAGTCCTGGAGGTGAGCATGGGATGAGGTGACGAGGGAGTTAGAGAGCAGCAGGTCTTGGTTGGTATTTTATATCACTTGTGTAGCACCCTCCTAGGTACAGTAGGTGCCTAGTGTACATTGTTTTTGGCTTTTCTGCTTAACAGTGAAGCAAACAGGCAAATTTAGGTGCTGTCTGCTTAACAGAGAGCGGTGATTGATTAGTGAGGTAATTAATTAGTATTATTATGGGTGGGAGCTTTGTTTTTCTAGTTAAGAGGTTACTTCCGGTAACAGGGACACTGGAAGTGATGTTGGCAGCTCCATGGAACGCATGTCCAGTGGGGCACAGTGAGGCTGCATATGATGGGGCACAGTGAGGCTGCATATGATGGGACACAGTGAGGCCGCATATGATGGGACACAGTGAGGCCGCATATGATGGGACACAGTGAGGCTGCATATGATGGGACACAGTGAGGCTGCATATGATGGGGCACAGTGAGGCTGCATTTGATGGGGCACAGTGAGGCTGCATATGATGGGACACAGTGAGGTTGCATATGATGGGACACATTGAGGCTGCATATGATGGGACACAGTGAGGCTGCATATGATGGGACACAGTGAGGCTGCATATGATTGGCACCATGGCTGCGTTTCATGGGCACAGTGGCTGCGTTTCATGGACACAGTGGCTGCGTTTGATGGCACAGTGGCTGTGTTTGATGGCACAGTGGCGGCAATTGATGGGCACAGTGGCTGCGTTTCATGGCACAATGGCTGCATTTGATGGCACAGTGGCTGCGTTTGATGGTACAGTGACGGCAATCGATGGGCATAGTGGCTGCGTTTGATGGCTCAGTGGCGGCAATTGATGGGCACAGGTGCTGCATTTGATGGCACAGTGGTGGCAATTGATGGGCACTGTGGCTGCGTTTGATGGCACAATGGCTGCATCTGATGGCACAATGGCTGCGTTTGATGGCACAGTGGCTGTAATTGATGGTACAGTGGGGCTGCAATTTATGTTTTTTTTTCAGAATTTTTCTGTTTGTTTGTGCCCCCCCAATAATTTTGAGCACCAGCCGCCACTGAGAACACCTATGGGGGTTTTATTGCTGTCTGTGCCTCCGTTAGGGAGATTTACCCTCTTTAGTCCTGTTTATCATTATCATTGAAAGTAAAGAAAAGCCCACATTTTGGGTTGTCCCCAAAAAAGTAATAGAGGGGAAAACTTCTAATGAGCACACTAGTTCTGGTGACCTGGGGTCCCCAAGGGATTCCCTTCATTTGGATTTCCTCTACTGTTTGGCTATGAGAAATGAAGTGAAGGGAAATCGACCCAATGGGACACAGATGGCAAAAACTGACAGGGGTTATAACTCGTCCTTGTTTTATCCAAAGTGAAAAATAAGTTTTGCCTATAGTTTAAATTTAATCCTCGCTAAAAATTATTTGTTCTGTTTCAAATGCTGGTTTATGCATTGACATACCGCCTTAGAGCCAGTCTGTCCAGACAGCATGGTCACTATCCACAGGCAGCTTAACTCCTCAACAAGAAACAGAATTTTAATCCAATGCAATTTCACTTCAGCTAATTGCAGAGGATGTTTTTTATGTTCAGTCTTTTGAAGTGTAAAAAGACAATGACTTTCCTAAGGCCTGTCTATGCAAATTAATAACACTGACTAAGGGAACATGCAAGAATAGACGATTTTGTTGGGAAACACTAACTAGCTCTAAATAGGAGAAGAAGACAGAGGAAGATACCAAAATCACATTAGAAAACATTGTAGTGGCTGGAGATGGTCAATAGATGTCTGTATACTACAGAAAAATGACAATATCATGGAGTTTAATACAACACAGAAAAATACATGAAAGTGAGCAGAACATAGTCTTTGAGATCTACAAAGTGACTGAGGCCACCAACACCTACCTAAAACTGAAGCAAACTTACTATATACAGTACTAATTATATGTATTTAAAAAAATCTTGCTTTTTTTTATTTTGCCTTACCTTCAGAGAACAGCAGTAAGTACACGAGATTCATGCTAACTAGCATAGGAGCTGCAGAAAAGAAAACCTTAGAAAAACAGCAAACTCTTGACTATGCTTCGGAAATATCACTCTGTAATGAGATTGTACCTCCACCCCTTCCACACACAGACTCAGAGATATCTTGGAAAGATGTTAACTGGTGGTCAGCTATAGTATCCCTTCATGCTTCAGTCATTTGGCCTTTTAAGAGGCACATAGAACAATAATAGGTTTATTTTATATGCACGTCTGACAAACCACAACCACAGCATGCAAAGAAATTGACAGGAACTTGTACTGTATACCACTCAAAATGTGGACAAGTAAACAGTTTATAAAAGCAAGTGTATCAGTTTCCTCTAGATATCAATCACAAAGGGTCACAAGGTACAAATGTATGAGTGAAAAATATACTAACCAATCAGACTATTTAGTAGTAGCTAGTAACGTTCAACTAGACTTGTTCCGTTGAAGACATTTTGTAGGATATTAATGCCACGTCTTCAGTTCTAATTGATGTTAGGAAAATACTCCAGCATTTATATTCACACAGGTATCGCCAAGACAATACAGTCACCATGGATAGGCAAATATTATTTCCCAAGAACAGAGTGAGAGATGTGAACATTTAGGAACTGCCCTGTTGTAGGGACACAATTTCATCCTTGGTTTCAGGAAGTCTTTATAGATGTTACTCCTTCAATTTACATGGCTAAAGGTGTGACTTGTTGGCAAAATATCAGGCTAAAGATGTTAAAATGTAATTACGTGTGAAAGACAGGTGGTATTGAAGGCTTCCACTGTTCAGTGATAGTTGTTCCACTGTGACTTATACCTGTCTGGAGTGTCTAGTGCTTCTGTTCCTCATTCCAGAATCCTGGTTTTAGCTATGGCATTCTCTTTGTCTGTCTGTCCACCTGCAAGGTGATTGATGTGGCCAGACTCTGGGTGGAGACCAAACCTGATATGATCCAGCCAAGCTTGTAGTCTCATGTTTGTGATATAGTGTTTAATACCTGATCAAGATCTGCGTATAGGATATTGACTAATCTCTGAACTATGCTGCCTTTTGACTTTGACCCTGACTATCCTGAACCTTGCCTATTTGCCAACCGCAAGTACCTGTTTGCTTTTCTCAGTTTGGGCATGCCCTGACATGGTAGCCAGGCAGTATAGCAATGTCTATAAGTCCGGGCAATCAAGTTCCGGTAGGCCTTGCCTTATGGGAAATGGGGGCTGCTATAGGTGAAGAACACAGAAGCCAGCTATAGTGTCTGACCACCTGTGTTAGGGGTAAGCGTGACAATATCTCAAACCACAGCAAACCAATTGTCATCTCTGTCCTCAATGTGCAGCTCACTGTCCTCAAAAGAACATTCCTTAACCTAAAGTAGAAGTTCAGCCTAAAACTAAAATCTCTAAATCTACTTGCAGCCACAATCTAAAACTAGCCTATCTAGCCCTGTAAAGCAAAAATCACAATACATTCCTTTTACTAAGCTACTCCAGTCCGGTCCCATGCTGAGCAGTCAGCAGCGGCTTCTCTGTGTAGGTGAGTGCAAAGGGGGCAGCCGACAACAGAAGCCCCATAATAACTCTATGGGTGACCTTGCTTCCCAGGCATTTCCCAGCTGTTGTCGGCTGTCTCCTGCACAAAAATTCCTCTGCTGGGGACTGGACCAGAGTGGCTTCAGAAAAGGTACCGTATTTGCCGGCGTATAAGACGACTGGGTGTATAAGACGACCCCCTATTTTTCCAGTGAAAACTTAGGTTTGGGGCTATACTCGCTATATAAGACTACCCCCTTCCGAGGCAACAATATTTGCAAAAAAACATCAGAAACAAAAAAAAAAACAAGACTTAACATCAGAAAAAGGAAACTGGTGAACTACAAGTCCCAGAGATCCCACAATTGGCAGTCAGCAACAGTGGATCCTCTCCTCCAAAGCACCATAAATCATACCTGTATTTTAGGGGAGATCTGGAGCTGGATGTGCAGTACAGGATGCTTTGTTAATATGTAGAGCACCAAGTCCACACAGTATATGATGCTGTGTTAGTACAGTAGCGCCAGGTACACTTCAGAATACAGTGTGCAGACAGTGTGCACCGCTGAGCCAATCACGGCAGGCATTGTAGTTTACTAATCTGTTGATGGATACAAAGCCTGCTCGGATTGGCAGAGGCTGTGACATCAGCCCGCGCCGCTCTGACTCATGTAGCCTGCTCGGATTGGCAGAGGTTGTTACCCAATCCGAGCTGGCTTAGCAGGCTCTGTATTCATCAGAGTGCATCGCCCGCCGGGATTGGCTGAGCGCCGCTTTTTGGCTGTGTAATTTCGGTGTAAAAGGTAGTCTTATACGCCAGAAAATACAGTATGTATAGCACATTTTTGCTTTACAGGGCTAGATAGGTATGTTTTAAATTGTGGCTGCTAGTAGATTTAGAGATTTTAGCTTTAGGCTTAACTTCCACTTTAAGACAGCCTTTCTCAACCTTTTCAACATAAACGAACCCTTGAAATAAATTGTCTGGTCTCAGGGAACCCCTGCTAAAAATTACTATATCTACAACTCGTGATATATTAGTGTAATGGTCAGTGGGAAGATTGCTCCTAAAGCCCCATACACACGGTCGGACAATCCGCGGACCAGGTCCGTCGGACCATGTCCGTCATACTTTGTCCGATGTTGGTTTTGCGTACACACGGTCGGACAAAGTTGTCGGAAAATCCGATCATTCTGAACGTGGTGACGTTTGTTGCCTACGACGGGACTACGTAGAGGCTAGTAGCCAATAGCTTTGGTCTTGTAATGTGATCTGAGCATGCGTAGCACTTTGTCCGGTCGGACAACCGTACACACGATCGGATTTGGTGTGATCGGACCGGGTTGACGGCAAATCTTTCCAGCAGGAGATAAGACTTTGTCCGACGGACAAACCGACGAACACTGTCCGATGGTGCATACACACGGTCTGATTTTTCAACAACCTTGTCCGATCGGACCAAATTGATGAAAAAGTCCGACCGTGTGTATGGGGCTTTACACTTGTGGTCATTGGGAAGAATTACCCCCTTACAGATATCTAAAAAGATTAATGGTGTCCATGGGAATTTTTGTAAGAGGCAGAAATTGTCCATTTCTCAAGGAACCCTTAGCAACCTCTGGAGGAACACTAGTTTGAGAAACCCAGCCTTATGTTTAGGGAAACTGCTGAGTTTTGAGTTGTGGAATTTTCCCTCCTATGTCAAGCCTTTGTGGTGAGATTCCTTCATCTCCCCAATGCCACAATCTGGCATTGGGGATGGTCTTTGCATAATATTCAAGTTTAATGATATGTCATTTAGTGATCAATCATCATATGATTGCTATTGAATTGCTGACAAAGTACATTCGTTTTTTTCACACTTTGTCTTTTCTTTTGAAAGCACTGTTACTAGTTCTAATATAACAAAACGTTTTAAATATTTAGAAAAAAACAATACTTTTACTAGGCAACATACCAAGGGATACCATACCAAGGGATGTTGATATTTCTTTGGCAGTGGCATATCCATCCAAGGGAATGTGTCCTTTATCCCAAGGAGCTTTAACTCTTGTAATGTTTTCCACAAACACACTTGCCATCAGACCATTACAAGCTCAGTTCTCACAGATCAAACCGATCATGGGGGGGGGGGGGGGGTTGTGTAGGGTGCATGCGATCTAACCACCGATGTCTGTGCCGCCGAACATCAACAGTATGACTGAGCTTCCTCTTACATGATGATCTACTCAGGTGGGATGCTGGACAGAGCAGACAAGTGCCAACTTCACTTCATTAAGTGATGTTGGTAGCGCTGCTCAATGAATCTGAGTCTATGTACTTGCCCGGCCAGTCCATCACGCCGGAAGCTGTGGCGCAATCAGACGCGCCACAGAGCAAGTTTTTTTGGGGCAAATGAAGCGCCTCGTCTGCAATCTCATGATTGCATAGACGTGGCTCTTCCCATATTGCACTGCGCCTGGGACATGTTTAAATAAAAAAATGTTTTTACTGCCTTGTGTACATTTTTTTGTGTGATTTTGGCATGTAATTCAACTCTTTGAAATAAATGGGCTGCCCTAAACGCAACGCACGAAAATGCGCAAAATCGCGCACGCAGCATCGCACCTTCATAGATGTGAATGGGAGAATTCAATCTTGAAGATGCCTTTTGCTACTGGCTGCAGACAGAGGAGGAAGGAGGAGTCAGTGAAAAATGTGCTCAGCTTTGTTCTATTGTATACGTATAGTGTAGCATTTCACAAAGATGACCTTAAGAGCAGAGCTGGTTTTCGGTTTATTCTTTTTTTGCATGACTTGTGGTGAGTACATACAGATTATATACATTAATATCTAGAGAATAGAGATCAATGCTGACAGAAATACCCAGAGAACAGTGTAGGAAGTTAGTTAATTTCATGTATGTGCAGTTCAAAGATTCAGTTACAAATGTATCTAATACAGTATATAGAAATGTAACAAATAATACAACACACATAAGGAAGATAGGACTGTTTTTTGTTTTAAAAATGTAAGATATTGTTTGAGAAGCACTGATATGTTAATAGTAATAAAATAAGACAAAGTAATAAATATACATATGTAATGTAAATAAAGAGACAGACAGAAGAGATAATAAGAATATGTGTAAAAGAGATAATCACTATTTACTGAGAAACAATGTTTTAGTGCATTACTATCTTTATGTACTTTCACACTTTATACCTTTTTTGTGTTTATAGTCTAACCCAACGTATTGTATAGCATGTTTTTCCCCAGACAGATACAGCATTCATTTAGTAACAATTTCTGTTGCAGATATTTTTACTTCCTATGTTGTTGGGGGAAAAAATTAAATATTAGAAACAATGCATTGTCTTGTACTTTTTCCCAATTTAACATTTATATAATTTTGTACACTCCAAGATAATTACATGCCTGTTTTTCCCACTGCCGCTGGCGTGTGTGTCCACGTCCTATGGTAAGAGTACCTACCCCTTCCTTTGGTGGTGGAGCACAGCCCTAGGTGTTTTTTAAATATCAGAACTTTACCATCTTCGTGTTTTTAGATCCATTTGATTTTCATGTCATCATGAGCTTTTCAGGAAGGGTACAACACGATACTCATTATTGATGAACTTCATATTGTGCTGATATGTACCGAGATTATACTATCTACTTCACACTTTATTTTGTATATCCACTTAAGCCCCGGACCAATTTGCAGCCAAAGGACCAGGCCCCTTTTTGCTATTCGACACTGAGTCGCTTTAACTGACAATTGCGTGGTCGTGCGATGTTGCTCCCAAACAAAATTGGCGTCCTTTTTTTTCCACAAATAGAGCTTTCTTTTGGTGGTATTTGACCACCTCTGCGGTTTTTATTTTTTGCGCTATGAAAAAAAATAGAGCGACAATTTTGAAAAAAAATGCAATATTTTTTACTTTTTGCTATAATAAATATCCCCAAAAAAATATATAAAAAAACTTATTTTTCCTCAGTTTAGGCCGATACGTATTCTTCTACATATTTTTAATAATATGCACTGACTCCTGTGTAAATGACACTGGCAGTGAAGGGGTTAACCACTAGGGGACGGGGAGGGGTTAAGTGTGACGTGTGTGTTTTTTTACTGTAGGGGGCCTGGCTTGGCATTCAACATCACTGATCATCTTTCCCGATGACAGGGAACAGACGATCAGTGTCAGTCTCACTAGGAAGCACGGGGAGAGATTTGTTTACACAGACCTCTCCCCGTTCTTCAGCTCTGTGACCCAATCGCGGGACACCAGCAGCGATCGGGTCCACAGGTCCCGCGGCCACGGTCACGGAGCTCAGGACCGGGTCGCGTGCGCGCCGCCGGCGGCACGTGCGCGACCCACAGCTGGGCACTTAAAGAGCAACTTACCTGTACGTTGATGTGCCCAGCCGTGCCATTCTGCCGACGTAAATGTGCAGGAGGCGGTCTTTAAGCGCATATTGTTCATTCATATATATCTCTTCACTTTATTTTAATTTTTTTCGTTTATATGAAGTCAATTGATTCTTAGGTGTTATTTGTAGGTGGTCAGATTGTCGGAAAATCCGACCATGTGTGGGCTCCATCGGACTTTTTCCATCGGAATTTCCGATGGAAAAAATTTGAGATCCTGCTCTCAAATTTTCCGACAACAAAATCCGATCTGACTTTTTCCGATCGTGTGTAGGGAATTCCGACGGACAAAGTGCCACGCTACGTAGTTCCGTCGTACGCAACGAACGTCACCATGGCAAAATGTCATCAGCTTGTGTGTCCACCACCTGTAAGCAGTGGTGGCCCATCCATAGGGGGCGCACGGGTGCCCCCATCAATGCATCCATCCCTCTAATTTACATGCAGGGTGCCGGATGCATGGATTCCAATCAGGGTTTTTTTTTTTTTTAAAGCAGATGATTAGAGCTCGAGGCTCTAATAGGCTTCAAAAAAGCATGGGCTTGAGGCACAGAGCACTGTGCCCTGATCACACCCAGTTGTGTGACAATAGCAAATGAATATTCACTGTTGTCACACTGATTCTCCTCCCAGACAATCAGTCTGAGACCTGTTTCCCGATTGGTTGAAAGGAGAAGCGATCAAATTGGCAGAGGAGGGGGGAGATGCACGGCAGAAGTTGCCGTGATGCCTGAGGAGGAGAGCAGGGGAAGCTGCCACCCGTCACCCGTGATGCCAAGGAGGAGAGCAGGGGAAGGGGAAGCCGCCACCCATTGCCTGGGTGAAGCGCTGCCCACCATAGATGGGGTAAGTGTTGTTGCTCCTGATGACCCGACTGACCGGAGACCACTGTCTCAGAAGTACCCACTCACCAGAAGTAACTGACCTTACTACTATTTCAGGTCTCATGCACTTTTAGTGGGAGACAAACCCCCTATTGTGATTCTTCCATTGATTCGCTTTCATCATAGTCACATGACATTGTACCCAGGCAGCATGGAAAAAAAGATATGCAGTGCTCCAAATAGCATTATACCAGTAAAAACACCTTGTGTTTAAAATCACAAACAAAAACACTACTGGTAAATACATTCACATTTTATTGTGCAACAGTCAGCACCGATATGACAAGCTTAAAGGATAAGTTCACCTTTTAGAAAAAAAAAAGCAAATGCGCATTATAAAAAAAAATGGGCATTCATTATTTCCTACACGAGCCTGCAAAGGATTGCACCCACAATCAGCAGATCCCAGGTGCAATGTCCGGCTCCTGTACACTTTCCTTCCAGCTTTCTGCCTGTACAACTGTATGGGTTCCACTGAGTCCACTTAGAACTACAAGTCCATCTGCCACTGAGAGAGACGGGACTTGTAGGTTATTCATTCACAGATCCCTAAGAATGAATGACGCAGCCATGAGGGCAGAGCCCTGCACAACCATAAGGATTTTAAATGTGACAGCAGCTGCGGGGGAGAGGAGTCCCAACCCGCTGTCACAGCAGGACACACTTTAAAGCAGTAAGTGCTGCTCCTGCCTACCCTTCCCTTTTTATTTTCGATATGCTGGCCTAAAAAACATTAAAGTTCTATTTCTTTCTGTTGCCACCATTATTCCACTATCAACTCTTTATAAAGGGTATTATTGAAATGAGTGGTGCAATCCAACCACCGCTGTCTAAGTACAATGAATAATTGCTGATGCAGCAAAATGAGGCTCTGTCCCTGCTCTGCTCTCTCAGATAGCCTTCCCAAAAATAAACCCTAAGAAGCAAATATATTAGAAGGAAGCAATATGACATCACTGGTGTCTGTCCAGGTAATTTCCAAGCAAGTTGTCCATTTTTTACTCACCAGAACCTGCGAACGGACCAAAAGTTTGCACGAACGTTAGAACCCTATTAATTACAATGGACGCAAACGTTCGCAATCTAAAGTGATAATTATAACGACTAATATGCATGTTATTTTCCTAAAAAAGGTTTGGGGACCGGGTCCTGCCCCAGGGGACATGTATCAATGCAAAAAGAAGTTTTAAAAACTGAAGTTTTTTCTGGAGCAGTCATTTTATTGATGCATAAAGTGAAAAAAAAAAGTAAAATATTCCGTTAAATATGGTACCTGGGGGGTGTCTAAAGTATGCCTGTGACGTGGCATGTGTTTCCCGTGTTTAGAACTGTCACTGCACAAAATTACATTTGTAAAGGAAAAAAAGAAGCCATTTAAAACTGCTTGCGGCTTTAATGTCATGTCATGTCCTGGCAATATGGATGAAAATCTTTGAGAAAAATGGCATGTTTTTTTATTGAAAATGATAAAGCCTCAGAGACACCTTTTTCCCATATTAACTCTTACAGGATAGAATTTCCCTTCCTAGGGGTAGATTTCCTCTCACTTCCTGTTTTCTCCTTCCGTTTGCAAGTAGGAGTCGTTTGTAAGTTGGGTGTTTGAAAGTAGGGGCCTGCCGTATATACTCTGCATAAATTTGCCCCGTTAGATGTTGGTGTTGCCACAACACTGTAAGCCCTCACAGTTACTCTTGGTGGACGCTGGAACACCCTGCTGTGAACTATTATATCAGGAATTGTAATTACATGCCATTGTTGAACAGTGGTAGGAAAAAATGGGCCTTTGGTGGTGGTGCTGGTGCCACAACACTGTAAGCCCTCACAGTTACTCTTGGTGGGCGCAGAAATGGGCCCTGCTGTGAATTATTAGATCAAGAATTGTAATTGCATGCTGAAAAATTGGGCCTTAGGCACTGGTGCCACAACACTGCAACCCCTCATAGATACTGTACTTGGAGCACAGCAATGAGACCTGTTTCAAAGTATTGCATCAAAAATTGTAATTACACGCCCCTGTTAAACAGGGGATGAAAAATTGGGCCTTAGGCACTGGTGCTGGTGCCACAACACTTCAACCCCTCACAGATACTGTACTTGGAGCACAGCAATGAGACCTGTTGCAAAGCATTGCATCAAAAATTGTAATTACACGCCCCTGTTAAACAGGGGCTGAAAAATTGGGCCTTAGGCACTGGTGCTGGTGCCACAACACTGCAACCTCTCCCAGATACTCTAGTTGGAGTGCAGGAACGAGCCCTGCTGCAAAGCATTGCATAAGAATTTTTAATTACACGCCCCTGTTAAACAGGGGCTGAAAAATTGGGCCTTAGCCACTGGTGGTGGCACCCAGAAACAAAAATGTTATTCCAAGCTATCATCAGGATCATTGAGGAGGAAGAGGATAGTCAGTCAACATAACAGGACAGTCACTCATCAGCATAGGCAGTCTTGAAGGGATGTGACATTTCAAAATAAATTATTCTGTTAGATCAGCTTCAGGTGCCTGATAGCTGGTGGTGATCCAAGACTGATTCATCTTTATGAAGGTCAGTCGATCAACCGAGTCGGGGGACAGGCGCACCCTGTGATCGGTGACAAAGCCTCCAGCAGCACTGAATGTGTGTTCCGAAAGAAAGCCAGATGCAGGACAGGCCAGTAGCTCAATTGCATACTGTGCAAGCTCTGGCCAGTGATCCATCCTCAAGACCCAGTAAGCCAGAGGATTTTCGGTGGGAAAGGTGTCCAAGTCTGACCTTGCCCCTAGGTATTCCTGCACCATGTATATCAGATGCTGGCAATGGTTGCTGGAACCGATCATACCTTGGGGCTGCGGACTAAAAAATTGTCTGAACGCATCGGTCAGATGACCACCTTCTCCACCGCTCCTTCTGCTACTGAAGCCTCAGCAACTCGTTGTCCAGGACCAGGAGTTTGTAACCTCCCAGTCTCTGGGAACGCATTGCACAGACCATTCTGCAAGGCCTCTCGGAGATGTCTCATCCTCTGCTCCCTCTGCAACGGCAAGATAAGGTCCGCAACCTTACCCTTGTACCGTGGATCAAGGAGAGTGGCCAGTCAGTAATGGTCCCTCTCCTTGATCCGAAGAATACGAGGATCCTTCCGCAGGCTTTGCAGGATCAGGGAGGCCATGCAGCGTAGGTTAGCTGAGGCATTCGGTCCGGAGTCCTCTGGGTCACTTAGGACAACATGATCCGCAGCCACCTCCTCCCAGCCACGTACAAGTCCACCAGTTTCTTGGGAATGTAAATCATCCCTAAAAGACTGCTGCTGCTGAGTGCCAGGCTCCACCTCTAATACAATCCTCCTCATCCTCTTCCGCTGTGATGGGTGGGACAGAAGGAACACTGTCTGGATAAAGGGGGCCTTGAGAGGCAAGGAAGTCCTCCTCTTCCTGCCTCTGTTCTGCCTCAAGTGCCCTGTCCATTATTCCTCGCAGCGTATGCTCCAGCAGGTGCACAAGAGGTACAGTGTCACTGATGCATGCACTGTCACTGCTCACCATCCTCGTGGCCTCCTCAAATGGTGACAGGACAGTGTATGCATTCCTGATCATGCTCCACTGGCGTGATTAAAAAAATCCAAGCTCCCCTGACCCTGTCCTGGTGCCGTAGTCGCACAGGTACTCATTGATGGCCCTTTGCTGCGTGTGCAGTCGCTGCAGCATGGCCAACATTGAGTTCCACCTGGTGGGCATGTCACATATAAAGCGGTTCTTGGGCAGGTTCAACTCCTTTTGCAGCTCAGCCAGTTGAGCACTGGCATTATATGATCGGCGGAAATGCACACAGTCTTTCCTGGCCTGCCTCAGGACATCCTGTAAGCCTGGGTACCTGCCCAAGAACCGCTGCACCACCAGGTTAAGGACGTGAGCCATACAGGGCACATGGGTCAGTTGTCCCTGTCGCAGGGCAGAGAGGAGGTTGGTGCCATCGTCGCCTCCGAAGACGTCCTATTGACGAAACGTACGTCAGGCTATACCCTTGGTACACAACACGTCACTTCCTTGTTGCGACTTCCGGTTTCGGAAGCGCCATCAGTGGAACGCACGCTGTACCCGGGGCTTTGCGGTTGTCATGAAGGCTCCACCAGTGGCCGGCGACCTGATGATCCTGCCAGTCATCGGCGCCTCAGCATCCCTGGTTCCCGTTCTCGGTTGCCATTGCGCATGCGCGAGCGCGCGCGTGCACGCGCGCGCCCGCAGACGAGAGCGCGCATGCGCGGACGGGTGCGCGCCCCCATTGGCGCCAATGAGGCTATTTAAACCCTTCTGTCACTGACGGTCCCCGCTGTCTGCTCTACAGCGTTCTGTGTGAAATACCTGATCTGAAGTCTGTTTACCTGTGTTTGACCCAGCTATCCTTGACCATCCGCTCTGTCCCTGCATATCGACCTTGGCTTGTCTGTGACCATTCTCTTGTCTTATCCACCTGTACTGCGCTGCCAGCCTGATACCTGACCCGGCCTGTTGACCATCCAAGTCTACCAGCTGTTCCAGTCTGCATACAGATCCAAGTCTGCTTGTTGTTCCAGTCTGCATACAGATCCAAGTCTGCTTGTTGTTCCAGTCTGCATACAGATCCAAGTCTACCTGTTGTTCCAGCCTGCACACAGCCACAGCTTACCTGTTGTTCCAGTCTGCATACAGATCCAAGTCTACCTGTTCCAGCCTGCACACAGCCACAGCTTACCTGTTGTTCCAGTCTGCATACAGATCCAAGTCTACCTGTTGTTCCAGCCTGCACACAGCCACAGCTTACCTGTTGTTCCAGTCTGCATACAGATCCAAGTCTACCTGTTGTTCCAGCCTGCACACAGCCACAGCTTACCTGTTGTTCCAGTCTGCATACAGATCCAAGTCTACCTGTTGTTCCAGCCTGCACACAGCCACAGCTTACCTGTTGTTCCAGTCTGCATACAGATCCAAGTCTACCTGTTGTTCCAGCCTGCACACAGCCACAGCTTACCTGTTGTTCCAGTCTGCATACAGAACCTGCCTATCTGCTGATACCTACTTACCTCAACCGCTGAGCTGATCCAGGGAGCTCTTGTACCAGTCTTGTTGTTCCTGCCAGGCACCTGTGCCCCTCCTGACTCCTGGTCCTACTGTCACATCATCAGGGGACCGGCGAGCGGGAGCCGCAAGGGAGGCCCTTCTCTGCTAATCAGACTCACCACTACCAGGGGGGTGACAGTAGCAGACAGCCATGTCTGAGTCTGAGCAGGGGGCCTCTCCTATGGAGGGACTGTGCCAACACCTGGCGGGACTGACCGAGGCGGTAAAGAACCTTCAACAGGGATACACCCGGTTGGAAGAACGGGTGCTGGCCCTATCCAACCCGGTCGGCCCCGTGGGGCCCTCCCTACCACCAACACTCCCATCCGGGGTAAGTTCAGGTCCGTCGGTGGTAATGCTCCCCCCAGAGCCCCGGGTACCAATCCCTGAGAAATTCTCGGGGGCCCGCAACCTTTTTCGGGACTTCCGCAATTCCTGTGAACTGTTTTTTGCACTGCAGCCACGCACCTTCTCCCTGGAAGCCACCAAAGTGGGCTTCGTGATCTCCTTACTTTCCGGAGACCCTCGGACCTGGGCCCACCGCCTCCTAGAGCAGAAGGACCCCGCATTGGCCGGTCTTGCTTCATTCTTTGACACCATGGCCCAGCTCTACGAAGATCCCCAACTCTCAGTAACCGCAGAGACCACTCTGCGCACCCTCCAGCAGGGGCGAAGGCCCGTAGAGGACTATGTAGCGGACTTTAGGCGCTGGGGTGCGGATACACAGTGGAACGACGCGGCCCTGCGTCACCAGTTCCGTCTAGGACTTTCTGAGGCACTAAAAGACGAGCTGGCAAGAGTTGGGGTGCCCCAGACCCTGGACACTCTGATTAACCTGGCCATTCAGATTGACCGGCGGCTAAGGGAACGCAGGACTGAACGTGCCTCCAGTTTTTCTCGCCCTACCTGGATGCTTCCCAAAGCCCCAAGTCATCTGCAAACCGGCTCTGTCCACCGACCTGCACCTCTTCCTGACTCCTCAGAGCCCATGCAGCTGGGGCTCCTGAGGCCCTCTCTAACCCCAGAGGAACGTCAACGACGTCGGGTCGACAACTTGTGCCTCTACTGCGGTGAGCCCGGGCACTACGTAAGGAACTGCCCAGCCAAGGCTCGTAAGTGCCCCCTCATGCCTGCCAGCCCTCTGGACTCCTCAACCCAGATCTCCTCTCACCTTGCCCTCTCTGTCTCGTTTCAGCTCCCGGGAAGAACCCTCCAAGCACCCGCCATTATTGATTCCGGGGCATGCAGCTGCTTCATGGACTCCTCATTTGCTGCCCAACTTTGGATTCCCCTCCAGTCTAAGGCCCAGGGACTGTCAGTTTACCTGGCGGACGGCTCCTCCATCCGGTCAGGCCCGGTAACACAGGAGACCACCCCACTGCCCATGACCATCTCGGACAACCACCAGGAACTTCTTTGTCTGGACATTATCTCCTCTCCACTATCTCCCATAATCCTGGGCATGCCGTGGCTGAAGGCCCACAACCCAGTTATTGACTGGGCTACCGGGATGGTCTCCTTCTCCTCCCTATACTGTCAGATGTCTTGCAGACCTTCTAATTCCTCCCAGTTGGCCACTTTGCTAAGTAGGGACTCTGAGGTGGACCTCCGTCAGGCCATTCCCCAAGCCTACCACGAATACCTGGACGTTTTTAGTAAACAGGCAGCAGAGGTGCTCCCACCTCATAGGGCTTATGATTGCCCCATCGAATTATTTCCGGGAGCGGAGATCCCCTTTGGAAGGGTCTTTCCTCTGACAGAGGTGGAGCAAGGCAAGCTGAAAGAGTATATCGAAGAGAACCTCAGGAAGGGCTTCATCCGCCCGTCTACCTCTCCTGCGGGTGCCGGCATATTCTTCGTGGAGAAGAAAGACCACACCCTCCGGCCCTGTGTGGACTATCGAGAACTAAACAATATAACGGTTAAGAACCGTTACCCTCTCCCACTGGTCCCCGAGTTATTCCAGAGACTTGGTACGGCCACCATCTTTACGAAACTTGACCTTCGGGGGGCCTACAACCTGGTTCGTATTAAAGATGGAGACGAGTGGAAGACGGCCTTTCGGACACATTATGGGCATTACGAATATCTCGTAATGCCCTTCGGCCTATGCAATGCCCCCGCAACCTTCCAATACTTTATTAACAATGTACTCCGGGACTTCCTGGACTTGTTTGCCGTTGTATATTTAGATGATATCTTGATCTTCTCTTCCTCTCTAGAATCCCACCACAGACATGTCAAGGAGGTCCTGGGTCGGCTCCGTATCCACGGTCTGTATGCCAAGGCAGAGAAATGTCAATTTGAACAGGAGAGTATTCCCTTCCTTGGGCTGATCATTTCAAGTACGGGCATCGAAATGGATCCCCAGAAGACCTCTGCCATCTTGGAATGGCCTACTCCGGCAGATAAGAAGGGCATTCAACGGTTTATTGGCTTTGCCAATTTTTACCGTAAATTTATCAAAGGTTTCTCCGCCGTTGTGGCACCCATCACCCAGCTGACCAAGCAAGGGACCCGGTTCCGGTGGTCTTCCGAGGCCCAGGAGGCTTTTGATGCCCTTAAAACCCTGTTTACTTCGGCACCCATCCTCAGGCACCCGGATTCCTCTCTACCCTTTACCCTGGAGGTAGATGCCTCAGAAATTGCCGTGGGAGCTATCCCATCCCAGAGGCAGGGGGACAAGTCCCTGCTGCACCCAGTCGCCTTCTTCTCCCGCAAACTGTCCTCGGCCGAGAAGAACTATGATGTAGGCGACCGGGAACTACTGGCAATCAAGGCCGCCCTGGAAGAATGGCGATACCTCCTGGAGGGGGCCTCTCACCCCATTCTAATATTTACTGACCACAAAAACCTGGAATACTTGAAGTCAGCAAAAAGGTTGAAACCCAGACAAGCCAGGTGGGCGCTCTTCTTTTCCCACTTCACCTTTCATGTGACATATCGGCCCGGATCCAAGAATGTCAAACCAGACGCCCTGTCCAGGATGTACCACAAGCACCAGGAAGAAGCCTCTCCTGATACTATTCTGGCCCCTGGAAACTTCCTCCTTCTCCAAGAGGACTTGCTGTCCCGGTTCAAACGCGCCTCAGCAGGGCAAAGGCCCACCTCTGAAACCCAGCTACAGGCAAAGGATGGTCTACTCTGGTACGGGGACAAGATCTATACCCCAGAACAACTCCGGGTAACAGCTATGGAGCTATGCCACGACCACGCTTTGGCTGGTCACTTCGGTGTCGCCAAAACCACCGATCTGGTACAGCGTACCTTCTGGTGGCCTCAGTTGCGGGCCGACTGTAAAAAATTTGTGGACACTTGCCCTACCTGCACCCGGAACAAGAATCCCAAGACCAGGGCCTGGGGTCTTCTTAAGCCCCTGTCCGTCCCAGATCGCCCCTGGAGAATGATCTCTTTGGATTTCATCGTGGAGTTACCCCCAGCAGGGGGCCACACGACGATCTTCGTGATCGTCGATCGACTGTCTAAAATGGCGCACTTCATCCCTATGAAGGGCACCCCCTCAGCTCCGGAGACGGCACGGGTCTTCATCAGGGAAATTGTCCGCCTTCACGGGGTACCGGCTAATATCGTTTCGGACCGAGGGGTGCAATTCACCTCTCGATTCTGGAGGTCCCTGTGCCAGTCCTTGGATATCGAACTTGCTCTCTCATCTGCCTACCACCCTCAGTCTAATGGGCAGACGGAGCGGACCAATCAGACCCTAGAGCAGTATCTGCGCTGTTTCTCCTCCTTTGCCCAAGATGACTGGATCTCCCTTCTGCCCCTGGCCGAGTTCGCCTATAACAACGCCACCCACTCCGCTACCAAACAAACCCCCTTTTTTGCTAACTATGGGTTTCACCCGGCATTCCTGCCTAACTCGCTTCCTGACTGCACTGTGCCAGCAGTCCAAGAACGGATCCATTTCTTCTCCACCAATAACCAACTTCTCCAGGAAACCATGACCAGGACTCAGGAGTATAATAAAGTCGTTTTTGACAAGAAGAGACGGGGGGAATTGGTGCTTGTTCCGAGTGAAACCGTATGGCTATCCACCACCAACTTAAAATTGGCTTGCCCTTCACGGAAACTGGGTCCCAAATTCTTGGGCCCCTTCCCGGTCAAGAGGAGGATCAACGAGGTGGCTTACGAATTGGAACTTCCGGATTCACTGAAGATCCACCCGGTGTTCCATGTGTCCTTGCTGAAGCCCTCGGTTAGTAATCCTTTTCCCAATAGGAGGGCCATCCCTCCTGACCCAGTCCTGGTGGACGGGGAAGAGGAGTTCGAGGTGGAGGCGATCCTTAATGTCAGAAGAAGGCAGAACCAAAACCAGTTCCTAATCAAGTGGAAGGGGTACGGTCCCGAAGAAAACTCTTGGGAGCCCGAGGAGAACATCCACGCTAAGAGTCTAGTCCAGTCCTTTAAGAGAGCCCATCCTGAGAAATTTGCCCCAAAGGGCATCCGGAGGCTGCCCCTTAGGGGGGGGGGCAATGTCATGAAGGCTCCACCAGTGGCCGGCGACCTGATGATCCTGCCAGTAATCGGCGCCTCAGCATCCCTGGTTCCCGTTCTCGGTTGCCATTGCGCATGCGCGAGCGCGCGCGTGCACGTGCGCGCCCGCAGACGAGAGCGCGCGTGCGCGGACGGGTGCGCGCCCCCATTGGCGCCAATGAGGCTATTTAAACCCCTCTGTCACTGACGGTCCCCGCTGTCTGCTCTACAGCGTTCTGTGTGAAATACCTGATCTGAAGTCTGTTTACCTGTGTTTGACCCGGCTATCCTTGACCATCCGCTCTGTCCCTGCATATCGACCTTGGCTTGTCTGTGACCATTCTCTTGTCTTATCCACCTGTACTGCGCTGCCAGCCTGATACCTGACCCGGCCTGTTGACCATCCAAGTCTACCAGCTGTTCCAGTCTGCATACAGATCCAAGTCTGCTTGTTGTTCCAGTCTGCATACAGATCCAAGTCTGCTTGTTGTTCCAGTCTGCATACAGATCCAAGTCTACCTGTTGTTCCAGCCTGCACACAGCCACAGCTTACCTGTTGTTCCAGTCTGCATACAGATCCAAGTCTACCTGTTCCAGCCTGCACACAGCCACAGCTTACCTGTTGTTCCAGTCTGCATACAGATCCAAGTCTACCTGTTGTTCCAGCCTGCACACAGCCACAGCTTACCTGTTGTTCCAGTCTGCATACAGAACCTGCCTATCTGCTGATACCTACTTACCTCAACCGCTGAGCTGATCCAGGGAGCTCTTGTACCGGTCTTGTTGTTCCTGCCAGGCACCTGTGCCCCTCCTGACTCCTGGTCCTACTGTCACATCATCAGGGGACCGGCGAGCGGGAGCCGCAAGGGAGGCTCTTCTCTGCTAATCAGACTCACCACTACCAGGGGCGTGACAGCGGTGCCGTCATCGCTCTGCCCTCCAGCTGCACGCTCTGCTTTTTAAAAACTATTTTTATTACTTTTGCATGAATCAATGTTTTTTATAGCCTTACCGGCTACATTGTCAAGTTTTCCTGTTCTCAATTTTTACTTTTAAATAAAAGAATCAATTTTTGGCAATATCACACTATTAGTGCTATATATTTTTTTACATACACGGACCCCATTGGTGTTTTTACCCCCCATCCCTGGAGAGGGGCAGAGGCTGGACATCCCCACGGAGGAGGCTTTTCCTGAACAAACCGTCCCCACTGAGAAGGATCCCTACGGTATACCCAAGGAGATTATACGCCTATTACCCCTGCAGGGGTTAGGCACTCTGGTGAGTGTTTGCACATTTGGGGTCACTCGACGGAAGGAGGGGAGCACTTGAATGGTCACCGAGCATCCCCTCTCTCTGCGCTCACGCTACTGCCTTCATCTAGCTGGGTATCATCATCAGAGCCTTCAAAACGCTGGGCATCCTCCTGGAGCATGTACCCAACAGTGTGGTCAAACAGTTCGGGGGACTCCTCAGGAGAACATGGTGGGTCTAGGTAAGGAGTGACTGATGACATTGAGACGAGGGAAGAGGATGCGTTGGCAGCTGCTTTGCCAGTACCCTGAGCCTGGGTGAGAGAGGATGAGGAGGATGAGGAGGGCTTGGTCATCCACTCTACCAAGTCTTCAGCATGATGCGGCTCAACACGTCCAGCTGCCGAAAATAAGGACAAGCGTGTCCCATAGCCACGTGCTGATGACGATGCACCGCGTCCACGACCAGCACTGTTGTCTCTAGACACAGAGCCTGCTTGCCCTCTTTTATTGGCTTGTGACTGTATGCCTCTCCTTGTTGGCCTTCCAGACATTGTAATGGCCTGCAGGAAAAAACAGCAATTTTGTAGTGTATATTGTGCTGGAGGCACACAACACCCACTGTAAAGGCTGCAGATGGCTGTATTAGAGAACACCAGCAAATAAGGGCAGATACAGGTGTATACTGTGCTGGAGTCACACAACACACACTAACTCCTGCAGATGGCTTTATTAGAGAACACCAGAAAATAAGGGCAGATACAGGTGTATACTGTGCTGTGCTGGAGGCACAGAACACACACTAACTTCTGCAGATGCCTGAGTATATAACACACTGTCCCTGCCTATCTAGCTCTCTCCCTGTGCTGGAGTCACACAACACACACTAACTCCTGCAGATGGCTGTATTAGAGAACCCCAGCAAATAAGGGCAGATATAGGTGTATACTGTGCTGTGCTGGAGTCACACAACACACACTAACTCCTGCAGATGGCTGTATTAGAGAACACCAGCAAATAAGGGTAGATACAGGTGTATACTGTGCTGGAGGCACAGAACACACACTAATGCCGCGTACACACGAAGGGACAATCCCGCGGGATTATCCTCTGGACTGAAGTCCAGCGGATAATCCCCTCGTGTGTGGGCGCCGGCGAACTTTTTGGCGCCAAAGTACGGCGGACTAAAGTTTGAAGTTTTGTTTTCAAATTATCCGCTGGACTTGGAAGTCCAGCGGACAATCCCGCCGTTAGTGGGCAAGTCCGCGGGACTTTTGAAATGAACGGACTTGCCGCTCATCGGCAAGTCCATTCATTTAGCACGTGACTTCAGGTTACGTAGCTAGCGTAGGCAGTTACTGCCGCCGCGCTAGCTCCGTAACCTGGCATGGATTTAAAGGGACTCCCCACGCCGAAAAAAAAACGGCGTGGGGGTTCCCCCCAAATCCAAGTCAGACCCTCATCCGAGCACGCAGCCTGGCAGGCCAGGAAAGGGGTGGGGACGAACGAGCGCCCCCCCCTCCTGAGCCGTACCAGGCCGCGTGCCCTCAACTTGGGGGGGTGCCCTGGGGAAAGGGGGGCCGTGCGGCCCCCCCACCCCAAAGCACCTTGTCCCCATGTTGATGAGGACAAGGGCCTCTTCCCGACAACCCTGGCCGTTGGTTGTCGGGGTCTGCGGGCGGGGGCTTATCGGAATCTGGGAACCCCCTTTAATAAGAGGGCCCCCAGATCCCGGCCCCCCACCCTATGTGAATGAGTATGGGGTACGATGTACCCCTACCCAATCACCTAAGGTGTAAAATGTAAAGTAAAAAAAAAACACCCACACTTTTGAAAAAATAGTTTATTGCACTGCTCCGGGGGTCTTCTTCCGTCTTGGGGGTCTTCTCGCCGGACTCCCCCGCCATTTACCAAGCTCTTTTACCGAGCGGGGGAAGTCCGGCTACCTTCTTCGTCGTCGCCGCCGTCTGGGGGTCTCGATCCGCCTTCGGGGGTCTTCTTCCGTCTTGGGGGTCTTCTCGCCGGACTCCTCCGCTCTCTTCTGCTCTTTTACCTAGCTCTTTCACGAGGGGAGGAGTCCGGCTACCTTCTTCGTCGTCGCCGCCGTCGTCTGGGGGTCTCGATCCGCCTTCGGGGGTCTCTTCTGTTCTTGCGGCGGTCGTCGTCTTCCGCGCCGCCGGCGCCTTCTTCTTCTTGTCCTTCTTCTTGTCCTTCTTCTTCTTCTTCTTCTTCTTCCGATGTTGACCCGACGCTCTCTCTGCCCGGAATGCCTGTGCTGCTCTGCGCTCGGACTTATATAGGGACATGGGCGACAGGGTCACATGCACATGTCACATGGTGACCCCGCCCCCTTGTGTTGTCACAGTCCCGGAGGATGCTGGGACTGTGACATCGCAAGGGGGCGGGGTCACCATGTGACATGAACATGTGACCCTGTCGCCCATGTCCCTATATAAGTCCGAGCGCAGAGCGGCACAGGCATTCCGGGCAGAGAGAGCGTCGGGTCAACATCGGAAGAAGAAGAAGAAGAACAAGAAGGACAAGAAGAAGGACAAGAAGAAGAAGGCGCCGGCGGCGCGGAAGACGACGACCGCCGCAAGAACAGAAGAGACCCCCGGAAGACCCCCGAAGGCGGATCGAGACCCCCAGACGACGGCGGCGACGACGAAGAAGGTAGCCGGACTCCTCCCCTCGTGAAAGAGCTAGGTAAAAGAGCAGAAGAGAGCGGAGGAGTCCGGCGAGAAGACCCCCAAGACGGAAGAAGACCCCCGGAGCAGTGCAATAAAATATTTTTTCAAAAGTGTGTGTGTTTTTGTACTTTACATTTTACACCTTAGGTGAATGGGTAGGGGTACATCGTACCGCATACTCATTTACATAGGGTGGGGGGCCGGTATCTGGGGGCCCCCTTATTAAAGGGGGCTCCCAGATTCCGATAAGCCCCCGCCCGCAGACCCCGACAACCAACGGCCAGGGTTGTCGGGAAGAGGCCCTTGTCCTCATCAACATGGGGACAAGGTGCTTTGGGGTGGGGGGCCGCACGGCCCCCCTTTCCCCAGGGCACCCCCCCATGTTGAGGGCACGCGGCCTGGTACGGCTCAGGAGGGGGGGGGGGCGCTCGTTCGTCCCCACCCCTTTCCTGGCCTGCCAGGCTGCGTGCTCGGATGAGGGTCTGACATGGATTTGGGGGGAACCCCCACGCCGTTTTTTCGGCGTGGGGATTCCCTTTAAATCCATGCAAGCTTGCGGAGCTAGCGCGGCGGCATTTACTGCCTACGCTAGCTACGTAACCTGAAGTTATGTTCGAAATGAACGGACTGCTCCGTGTGTGGGCAAGTCCGTTCATTTTCAAAAGTCCCGCGGACTTTTGGCCGGCGGATTATCCGCTGGAGAAGTCCGTGCGTGTGTGGGCAAGTCCACACCCTCGGAAAGTCCAGCGGACCTAGCCGGAAAGTCCCGCGGGATTGTCCGCTGGACTAGGTCCGCCGGCAAAAGTCCCTACGTGTGTACGAGGCATAACTTCTGTAGATGCCTGAGTATATAACACAGTGTCCCTGCCTATCTAGCTCTCTCCCTGCACGTCGGAACACACTACACAAGGCCACCGCGCGGCCTTATATAGTGTGGGGCGTGTACTAAACCCCCTGGCTCTCCTCGCTGCCGGCGCTGTGATTGGCCAAGCATGCGGGGTCACAGTGCATGCTTGGCCAATCATCAGCCAGCAATGCACTACGACTGGCGCAGTGCATTGTGGGCCGTTCGTATCACACAAATTTGATGCGAACGGCCCACAAAGTTCTGGTTTCGTCGAACGGACGAACGGCCAATGTTCGATTCGAACATGGGTTCGAATCGAACACCGGCTCATCCCTATTCAAAACATAAAGTTTCATTTTGAATTACACTTTAAGAACAAAGATATTCCAACACTTACATTAAATGATGAACAATAAGGAAGGAATTACCCCAGGATCGTCTACAACGTCTCCTGTGTAAGCTGTGAGCCCGCCGCAAGAACCGCGGTGAACCAAGGAGAGAAGCCTACTGATCCTGTGTGATAACTGCGTGACCAGATGTGAGCGGCCCGGAGCATGATGCCTTTCAGCGTGTGACATCCACCCCAGGGTATGGGGAAACCACAACGCATTTCAAAAAATCCAAAAAGCTCATACGAAGCATGCGCGCTCCTTTCTCAAGTCTCAAGTTTCTGTTTTACCTTATATTGCAATCCAGAATTGGCTTCACTCCTGAGAAAAGCTGAGCCCTTAGTGCATGCCTTACCCTCAAGACCCATCATCATCACCATTTAGGAAACGTCATCTCCCCTTACTTGGACTCTGTCTACCCTTATTGCTGGACGTTTTAGATCACATTGACATCTATACCCATATCCTGAGCGCCAGCACTTTGTTGTTTGTGTCACCTGAAAAGAGAAGTTTTGCTCATGTTCCCCCATTTCTGGCAGGTCCTACTTCTGCTCTGCTCACCCAGACGAGCAGAGCGAAAGTTCAGCCCTCCCTCCCCATCCGCAACCTCCTGGGACATGTCACAAGTCCCAATAGACTACAGGACTGCAAGACCATTAAGAGTATCTCACACGTGCACAGTGGGAAGTTGGCTGTGAAACACCCAGAAGTCACAGACGACTTCCCAAAAGCAAGATGGTAGTGCTGGGGACCCGTAGACTGGTGAAGAACCAGCCCTGGTGATTACAGCGCTGGTTCGCTGGGGTGGTAAGTGTCTTTTGAAAAAAAATAGGCAGCTACAATATTTATAGCTGCTGGTTTTTTCTTCTATTTTTTTTTACTGACCGGATCTCTTCTTTAAACCACTTAAGGACCAAGCCTGTTTTTCAGACTCTGTGTTTTCATGTTTAAAACAGTTTTTTTTTGCTAGAAAATTATTTAGAACCCCCAAACATTATATATAGATTTTTTTTTCTAACACCCTAAAGAATAAAATGACAGTCATTGCAATACTTTTTTTCACAGCGTATTTGCGCAGTGGTCTTACAAGCGCACTTTTTTTGGAAAAAAATCCCTTTTTTAATAAAAAAAATAGGACAACAGTAAAATTAGCCCAATTTTTTTTTATATTGTGAAAGATGATGTTACGCCATGTAAATTGATACCCAACATGTCATGCTTCAAAATTTGCACCCGCTCGTGGAATGGCGTCAAACTTTTACCCTCAAAAATCTCCATAAGAGATCCCTTGTAATAGAAAAAAGCATGACAGGTCCTCTTAAAGTCCTCAGATCTCATATTTGGACTTAAATGCAATTTAAAAAAAAAAAAATGTAATTGAAAAAAATGACATTGAAAAAAATGTTCCTTTAAGACGTATGGGCGGAAGTGACGTTTTGCTGTCGCTTCCCGCCCTCCTATGGTATAGAGACGAGTGGGGGGCCATCTTAGCCTCACTTGCCTCCATACCCACCAGAGTGCAGGACCCGATCGCCTCCGCCGCTACCGACGGCTCCGGTAAGCGGCGGAAGGCACGGGAGAGCGGCGGGAGGGGGGGGTGGCACCTCTCCCGCTGCCAATAACGGTGATCTCACGGCGAACCCACCGCAGAGACCACCATTATCGTAAACAGAACCGCCTCCTGTAAAGATGGATATCTGCTGCCGTTACCGAGATATCCCTCTTCAAAGTGCCGGCGTATATGTACAGGAGGAGGTCGGCGAGTAGTAAGTGAGATTAAAGCCTTTGCAATTTATACTGCTGAAGTAAGCACTTACAATATTTCCTGCTCATTCATGTGTAAAAGTTTTTCAAGAACTATAGCTATGTGTGTATTTATCCTTATAATGTTTAACAAGATGTGCATCTTTGTGTTTTTAATGTTGAAGCCGACATTGCTTTATCTGTTTTGCATATTAGGTGGGTTTCTCTGGACGCTCTGGGTACTTACATTTAAATGGGGTAACTAGCTAATTTTTTGAAGATTACAGATCTAAAGTGTGTGCAGCGTCCTGTGGTTACTTTATGTTATTTCCTGGAAGGCTATTTAAATACTTCACCGTTAAAATACCTAGGTAGTTTCCTGCCCAATAGGTCATACCTATCTGTTCACAGAACGGTAGATCAAATACATCACAAAGGAACTTACCAGTCCAGTTTCTTCACTAGCATCGACAAACATGAACAGCCAATCAGCGGCATATCTAGCATATTTAGTGGCATATTCGTGGCAGAACTCTAATCCAATATATACTGCATGCACCTTTCCCCCACCCGTTCCAATATATATTGCCTATTTTGCCTAGGAAGATGTAATAGAGAGGATTACCTACCTTATGCTTTGGTACTTTGGGAGCCAATGCTCTGGTCTTCTGGTGCAAAAAATTAATGAAAAAAAAAAAACACATTATTTTTTACATTTTGCTATAATAAATATCCCCCAAAAATATATAATTTTTTTTTTCCTCAGTTTAGGTCGATATGTTTTCTTCTACATATTTTAGGTAAAAAAAATTGCAATAAGCGTTTGATTGGTTTGTGCAAAAGTTATAGCATCTACAAAATAGAGGTTTGTTTTATGGAATTTTTATTAATATTTTTTTTTTACTTGTAATGGCGGCGATCTGCGATTTTTTATTGTGACTGCGACATTATGGCGGACACATCGGGCAATTTTGACACATTTTTGGGACCATTGTCATTTTTACCACGATCAGTGCTATAAAATTGCACTGATTACTGTAAAAATTACACTGTCAGTGAAGGGGTTAACCACTTGCTTACTGTGCACTTAAACACCCTTCCTGCCCAGACCAATTTTCAGCTTTCGGTGCTCTCACACTTTGAATCACAATTACTCAGTCATGCAACACTGTACCCAAATGATTTTTTTGTCCTTTTTTTCCCACAAATAGAGCTTTCTTTTGGTGGTATTTGATCACCTCTGGGTTTTTTATTTTGTTTTTAAATTTTTTTTTTCTTTTTTATTTTAAAAAATTTATTTTTTTTTTTATTTTTTTATTTTAAATTTTTATTTTTTTTTTTTTTTTTTTTTTTTTAATTTTATTTTTTATTTCTTTTTTAAAAATTTTTTTTTTTAGTTTTTTTTATTTTTTTTTTTTGCTTTTCTTTTCTGGTGCTCTCACACTTGGAATCACAATTACTCAGTCATGCAACCTGTACCCAAATGATTTTTTTTGTCCTTTTTTTTCCCACAAAAAAGCTTTCTTTGGTGGTATTTGATCACCTAAGAGGTTTTTATTTTTTTGATGTTATAATTTTTTTCCCACAAATTTTGCAAAAAAAACGAATTTTTCTTATTTTATGTGATAAAATTTTGCAATTTAATAATTTTTCTTCATAAATTTTGGCCACAAATTATATTGCTACATATCTTTGGTAAAAATAACCCAAATTAGTGGATACTATTTGGTCTTTGTGAAAGTTATAGAGTCTACAAGCGGTGGTGCGAATCATACAAAATTGATCACATCTGATGTACTGGTGACCTATCTCATTTCTTGCGACCCAAACAAGCCAGGAAAGTACAAATACCCCCCAAATGACCCATTTTTGAAAGTAGACATTCCAACGTATTAAGTAAGAGGCATGGTGAGGTTTTTGATGGTGTCATTTTTTTCCCACAAGTTTTTGCAAAATGAAAAAAAATGATTTTTTATTTTTTTACGCTAAGTTGTTCATTTATAAGTTATTTCCAACACATGGCATGTGTATAGCAAAAATGACACCCCAAAATACATTCTGCTACGCCTCCTGAGTATTACGATACCACATGTGTGAGACTTTTACATCAGCCTGGCCACATACAGAGGCCCGCCAGTGAAGTAGCACCTTCAGGCGTTCTACAAGCATAAATGACACATCTCATTTCTCAACCACCTATTACAATTTTGAAGGCCCTGGAGCACCAGGACAATGGAAACGCCCACAAAGTGACCCCATTTTGGAAAGCTAACACCCCAACGTATAATCTATGAGGCATAATGAGTCTTTTGAACGGTTCATTTTTTTCCAGAAGTTTTGGGAAAATGTGGAAAAAAAATGAAAACGCATTTTTTTTACGCTAAGTTGTTAATTTATAAGATATTTCCAACACATAGCATGTACATAGCAAAAATACACCCCAAAATACATTCTGCTACTCCTCCTGAGTATGGCGATACCAAATGTGTGAGACTTTTACACAGCCTGGCCACATACAGAGGCCCGCCAGTGAAGTAGCACCTTCAGGCGTTCTACAAGCATAAATGACACATCTCATTTCTCAACCACCTATTACACTTTTGAAGGCCCTGGAGCACCAGGACAATGGAAACGCCCACAAAGTGACCCCATTTTGGAAAGCTAACACCCTAACGTATAATCTATGAGGCATAATGAGTCTTTTGAACGGTTCATTTTTTTCCAGAAGTTTTGGGAAAATGTGGAAAAAAAAATGAAAACGCATTTTTTTTACGCTAAGTTGTTAATTTATAAGATATTTCCAACACATAGCATGTACATAGCAAAAATTGCACCCCAAAATACATTCTGCTACTCCTCCTGAGTATGGCGATACCAAATGTGTGAGACTTTTACACAGCCTGGCCACATACAGAGGCCCGCCAGTGAAGTAGCACCTTCAGGCGTTCTACAAGCATAAATGACACATCTCATTTCTCAACCACCTATTACACTTTTGAAGGCCCTGGAGCACCAGGACAATGGAAACGCCCACAAAGTGACCCCATTTTGGAAAGCTAACACCCTAACGTATAATCTATGAGGCATAATGAGTCTTTTGAACGGTTCATTTTTTTCCAGAAGTTTTGGGAAAATGTGGAAAAAAAATGAAAACGCATTTTTTTTACGCTAAGTTGTTCATTTATAAGATATTTCCAACACATAACATGTACATAGCAAAAATTACACCCCAAAATACATTCTGCTACTCCTCCTGAGTATGGCGATCCCAAATGTGTGAGACTTTTACACAGCTTGGCCACATACAGAGGCCCAACATCCATGTAGCACCATCAGGTGTTCTAAAGGCATAAATTACACATTTCATTTCCTGAGTACCTATCACATTTTTGAAGGCCCTGGAGCACCAGGACAATAGAATTACCCACAAAGTGACCCCATTTTGGAAAGAAAAACACCCCAATGTATATTCTATGAGGCATAATGAGTCTTTTGAACATGTAATTTCTTTCCACAAGTTTTTGGAAAATGTGGAAAGAAAATTAAAACCAATTTTTTTCTTACAAAGTTGTCAATCTAGAAGATCTTTATAACACGTAGAATGTACATAGCCAAAATTACACCCCAAAATACATTCTGCTACTCGTCCTGAGTATGGCGATACCCCATGTGTCAGACTTTTCCACTACCTGGCCACATACAGAAGCCCAACATGCAAGTAGCACCTTTAGGCTTCTAACACATAGCATGTATACACCAAGAATTGCACCCCAAAATACATTCTGCTGAGCAAAGGGTAAAAAAAAAAGGCTCACCTGTGGTTCTAGCAGGCAGGAATACCGTTCCAGAGCAGTCAAAGTTCAGTTCAGGTAACAGGCATAGGTATGGCTAGTTCAGGTAACAGGCAAAGGCATGGCCAGTTCAGGTGCCAGGCAAAGGCATGGCCAGTTCAGGTGCCATGCAAAGGCACGGCCAGTTCAGGTGCCATGCATAGGCACGGCCAGTTCAGGTGCCATGCAAAGGCACGGCCAGTTCAGGTGGCAGGCAGAGGCATGACCAGTTCAGATGGCAGCAGGTGGCACTTTGTACATTAGGCCTTGGTCAGGTAAGACCTGAGGACAGGGGTAGAGGCTTCTTCCCACCCAAATCTCTACGAAGCCTCTGAGTCTCCAGACCCTAATCCGAGAAAACAAAACCTGGAGAAAAATGTTTTCTCCACTCGGAAAACCTTTTCTGGAGCCCCTCACATGTGAGACCCCTGTGCTGTACAGTGGCAGGGCAAATGATCAGTTCAGGAGGCAGGCAAAAAGAATGGTCATTTAACAGGCCGAGGTCAATTCACGTTGAAGGCAGAAAGATGTTTGGCAGAGGCATAGTCGTTAACAGTCCGGGTCATTCACAGAAATGGCAGAAAGTGGAAACTGGAAAAAAGTCATCTAATAGTGCAGTGAAGTATGATAGCTTCGAAAGCACGTTCCAATACAGAGGCCTGAATGGGAGGGACAGTCGGGACAGTAGTATCGGTTGTCGCGGCGATTTCCCCTACTTGAACACACACGACATTTTTTTTGGGGTTTGCGACCTGTTTGGGTAGGAGGGAGAAGTTCAGGAAAGTGCCTTTCATGGAGTCTGGATACTTCATCAGAGCGAATTAGTTGAGTGGGTTGGCCATGGGGATAGATGAGGGCTGTGAGGACGTCTTCTTGAAATCTTAGATAGGTCATGGAACTTTGGGTGCACTTAGAAAAAATAATATAGGAATTGAACATGGCTAGTTGCATCAAATAAATGGCGACTTTTTTGTACCAAAAAAGCGATCTCCTGGTGGCCAAGTAGGGCTGCATCATCTGGTCGTTCATATCCACCCCCCCCATGTATAGGTTATACTCGTGGATACATTTTGGCTTCTGGACGGCGCCTCTTCTTCTCTGCAGTTCCACCAAGGTGTCGTTGTGTATTGTGGAAAGGATGTAGACGTCTCTTTTTTTGTCTCGCCACTTCAGCGCTAGTACCTCTTCAGTCCGCATACTGGCCTTTTCACCCGTCTTCAAGTTCTTGGTGGCCAATGTCTGTGGAAAGCCTTTGCGGTTGGTCCGCGCTGTCCCACAGGCCACAGTCTGCTTTAGGTAGAGATGGCGGAAAAGTGGGAGACTTGTGTAGAAATTGTCTACATATAGGTGATAACCTTTCCCAAGCAGTGGTTGGATCAGCTGCCAGACAATTTTGCCACTTGTTCCCATGTAGGTAGGGCATCCAGGGGGGTTTAGCTTTTTGTCTTTTCCCTCATAAATTATGAAATCATATGTGTAGGCCGTGGCCCTGTCACACGCCTTATAAAATTTTACCCCACGTCTGGCTCGTTTACTGGGCATGTATTGTTGGATTCCAAGTCTTCCAGTGAAGTGTAATAGTGACTCATCTACACAGATATTTTTATCTGGGGTAAACAGTCGTTTGAAGCTGGCGCAAAAAAAATTGATTAGGGGCCGAATTTTGAATAATTTATCATAACTGGGATGATTTCGAGGGAGGCATTGGGCATTGTTATTGAAATGTAAAAATCGCATTATCATTTCATAACGGGTTCTGGGCATCATTGATGAATAGATCGGCATGTGGTGGATATGTAGGGTAGACCAGTAGGAATGGAGTTCATTTTTTTTTGTCAGCCCCATGTTGAGGGTTAGGCCAAGGAAAATTTTAAATTCTTCAATGGTGAGGGGTTTCCAAACAAAAGGGCGGGCATAGGAAGAACTTGGATTGTTGGCTATATGTTGGCTGGCATATAGATTACATTGCTCCACAATGTAGGTTAGGAGATCATTGGGAAAAAATAAGTGAAAATAATAAAGTGGGGTTACATTTTCCGTCCGTATCTGAGGGCCTGGCTGGGCTGTAAAAAGGGGAATTACAGGTTCTACTGACGTATCGGGCAGCCATGTTGGATACAGTAGAACATCTGGAAGGGTAGTACTGCCTCGTTGATGTGATGCTCCATTGCTAGCATCTGGCCTATCTTCTAGGAAGGTTGCCAAACTGCTGGTGGATGGCTGCCTATCCCGGAGTGCTGCGCTGCTGGTGGATGCCTGCATATCATCCTGGAGTGCTGTGCTGCTGGTGGATGCCTGCATATCATCCTGGAGTGCTGCGCTGCTGGTGGATGCCTGCGCCTGCTCATTTCTCCTCCTTCTCTTTGTTAGGATTCTATCATCCTCTGTTTCCATCTCGGAGCCACTGCTGTCCACTGGCTCATAGTCGCTATCCGAGTCTGACAGAGAGAGTTCCCCGCTACTCTCGTCTGACATACTTTGGAGTATCTGGCAAGCCTCCTCTGCGCTGTATGACCTTTTAGTCATGTTGACTGGCAGATGCGACTGATGGCGGGCAGATGCGACTGATGGCGGGTGTCAGATGTGCCTGATGGCGGGCGGACAGATGTGCCTGATGGCGGGCGGACAGATGTGCCTGATGGCGGGCGGACAGATGTGCCTGATGGTGGCGGGCTGATGTGTTTGGTGGCGGGCGGCTGATGGCCGGAAGATTTGCGGATTATGGCGGGCAGATGTGCCGGATGATGGCGGGCAGCTGTGCTGGATGATGGCGGGCAGCTGTGCCGGATGATGGCGGGCAGATGTGCCGGATGATGGCGGGCAGCTGTGCCGGATGATGGCGGGCAGATGTGCCGGATGATGGCGGGCAGATGTGCCGGATGATGGCGGGCAGATGTGCCGGATGATGGCGGACAGATGTGCCGGATGATGGCGGACAGATGTGCCGGATGATGGCGGGCGGACAGATGTGCCTGATGGCGGGCGGACAGATGTGCCTGATGGCGGGCGGACAGATGTGCCTGATGGCGGGCGGACAGATGTGCCTGATGGCGGGCGGACAGATGTGCCTGATGGTGGCGGGCTGATGTGTTTGGTGGCGGGCGGCTGATGGCCGGAAGATTTGCGGATTATGGCGGGCAGATGTGCCGGATGATGGCGGGCAGCTGTGCCGGATGATGGCGGGCAGATGTGCCGGATGATGGCGGGCAGATGTGCCGGATGATGGCGGGCAGATGTGCCGGATGATGGCGGACAGATGTGCCGGATGATGGCGGACAGATGTGCCGGATGATGGCGGACAGATGGACACTGTGTTTTGGGGACACTGTGTTTTGGGGACACTGTGTTTTGGGGACACTAGCTAGGTGATCAGTGGGTTAACAGCAGACAAACAGCTATATAACTCACTGATCTCCTGGCTGCAGCACAGATCTCTCTTCCTCTCCTCACTGACAGGCTCTGTGTGAGGAGAGGAAGAGATGAGAGCAGTTACAACTGATCTCTATTTACATTACATGACGACTGTGATTGGACACAGTCGTCATGTGATCAGGAGGGCCAATCAGATGGCCCTCCTGTCTCACACTGCTCAGCTGTCTCTGGGGGACACAGGCAGATCGGGATCGCGCCGCTGCGCGGGCACGCAGTGGCGCGATCTCCTGTCATCTGCCGCCCTTCCCCCTTTGTTGACATTGCGATGGCTGTGATTAGACACAGCCATCGCATGGATCAGGAGGGCAAATACATTGCCCACCTGCCGTGCCGAGATGCGGCGTGTGCGGGGGACACGCGCGCATCGGGATCGCGCGGATGCGCGGGAGCGCGCCCGCGCGATCCCGCTACTTCTGAAGGACGTTCCGGAACGTCCAGTCAGAAGTAGACGGCTCCCACCCGGCCGTATATGTGCAGTGGCCGGGTGGGAAGTGGTTAACCACTAGCTGGCTAGGAAGGGGTTAAGTGTGTCCTAGGGAGTGATTCTAACTGTCAGGGGGCGTGGCTACGTGTGACACATCACTGATCATAGCTCCCGATCACAGGGAGCCATGATCAGTGACAGTGTCACTAGGCAGAACGGGGAGATGCTTGTTTACATTAGCATCTCCCCGTTCTTCATCTTCGTGAGACGATCGCAGTTTTCCCGTGGACATCAAGTCTGTGGGACCCGCGATCCTACTCACGGAGCTTGTGGCAGGGTCGAGCGCATGCCGCTGGCGGCACGCACGTGACCACATGGAGGAAAATTCAAAAGGGATGTACCTGTATACCCATTTGCCCAGCAGTGCCATTCTGCCAACGTAAATGTACATGCGGCGGTCGGCAAGTGGTTAAAGTAAAAATGCAAAGCTGAGGGAATTTCTGACACATCAACAGTTATTGTATTTGCAGGGACTTTAAAATGATCTTCAGTTTCAGCAGCAGGTTTAACCACCTCAGCTCCGGAAGAGCTGAGGTGGTTTACATACACCAAGGTACGGTGTATGTAAACTGTTATTATTGGGTTGTTCGTTGCTTTACACAGCTGTGTCAGGTGGGTTGAGCCACATTATTGGGGGTGGAAAAGCAGAGTACAGGCCCATTCAATTACCAGCAGCTCCTTCGGGGGTAAGTGCTACATATACTAGAATTTATTTCTATTTTTTTATACTACTATTGGCGGTGATCAGTGACTTATAATGGGGCTGCAATAGTCCCTGGAATCATTGGCTGGGAGTTGTGGACAGACTCCTGCTGTGTAAAATCACAGCGCATACCCGCCAGGGGGGTGCACATGCACGTGCCTGAAACCTGGAAGTAGGCAGCGATATACGGGTATGTTGCTTTGCCTAAAGTGGTGCTAAGCAGTTAATACTGTAACTTACTGAGTATGCAGCTTCTTTATCTTTTAATCCTTGTCCATGTTCCAGGTCATAATCACTGCCCCAGGTTTCCTGTTTCAGGATGGCTGCTTTCTCTTACAGTGTCCTATGCAGCCACTCTTGCATTCAGGGACTAGAGCTGTGTCTCCCTACACTGTGTTGGATGGCTTTGCACACTACTCTTCTTCTTCATTCCTCCAAGCTTACAGACTGACTTGAGACTGCACTGTCCACTTTTAACTTTTTCCTGTGCAGACTGGATGTTCAGGCAAGCAGAACTGAGAGAGCAATAGCCAGCAGCATTGAAAGTTGTAAAATGCAGGTGCTGGGGTAAGAATTATGTAATTGCACTCAAACGTACAATAAACTAAAAAACTCAGGGTTTAATACTACTTTAATTAAATAAAGGATGAAAAGGTGCATGTATTGGACATGTACTGCATATGTTTTTTTTTGTCGTAGTACACACTTTAAGATAATCAAGTAAAAAAAATTGTATATATGAAACCAGATCATAGGATAGAAAAACTCTTTCCCTGTATAAACACAATCATCAAAAAATCTACACATTCCCTCTTTCTTTGATGTTTCTAATGATTCTACCCCACCTTATTTCCTTTTACTTAATTCCCCATACACACGGTCAGAAATTCAGACGGAAAAAGTCTGATCAGATTATGTTGTTGGAAAATCCGATCGTGTGTGGGCGCTAGCGGACTTTTTCCGTCAGAATTTCCGATGGAAAAAGTTTGAAAGCAGGACTCAAAATATTCCGACAACAAAATCCAATTGGACTTTTTCCGATCGTATGTAGAGAATTCCGACGCACAAAGTGCCACGCATGCTCAGAATAAATTTGGGGACAAAGCTATTGGCTACTGGCCTCTTCGTAGTCTTGTCGTACATGTTGTACGTTACCTCGTTCGGAGCAATCGGATTTTCAGACAACTTGGTGCGACCGTGTGTATGCAAGACAAGTTTCGGCCAAAATCCGTAGGAAAAAATCAGACGGATTTTGTGGTCGGAATTTCCGACCATGTGTATGGGGCATTAGAATATCTTATTGAAAATTAAACTTATGATTATCATCAAGAAATTGAATCTTCCAGTGCCTAAAGGACTGTACATACAGGCTGAATGCCGGGTGGTGTCAAAAGAAACTGTCCAACATTAGGCCCATGAGTACTCCAGCTGGTCCAACAGAAGCCGGATGTTCAGTTTGCTTTTGTGGAAGGGACAAGACTCGAAAAAAGGTCTACCAATCGGCACCCGATCAGTGCTCTCTGCCATTGGCCAGTGTGTTCTGTCGGGTTGGCCATTCCCCTGTCAGAACACAATAGCACATCAGGAGAGATCGCTTTTTTAACATCGGATTGTTAGTACAGTGGTTCCTCCTGAGCTCTTCAGTTTTTTTTTTTTTTGTTCAGCCTGAAGAAGCCGTGTTTTTGGCGAAACATTGACCTGGCAGATCTGGATACATTTCTACAAGTGAATATATGTCCTGAAATCTATATATGTTGAGTCTTCCGGTACCTAAGTAGAGTATATTTTCAACATTTATCTGTGGATCATTTTTAGGCTATTGTGCCTTTTTGTTTTTATGTATTTTGTACAATAAAGATATTTTTTTGTATTGTTAGTACAGTGGTTCCTCCTGAGCGCTTAAGATTTTTGTTTTGTTCGACCTGCTGGGTTGAACAAAAAAAAACTACTAGTGTGTACTAGGCTTTAGAGTAAACAGTTTAACATGGTTACTGGAGTCACCTTTGATATATTTTTTCATTGAAATCATATCCCCTGACACTGGCCATCAATCAACCTGAAAAAGTGAAGCCATTGCAGCATCAGCTGCTTTTTTATTTTACTAGACTATTTTTTTTTTTTAAGCTTGAGTTTAACCTTCAATTTGCATAAATTAAAGATGTAACCCCAGCAAAAATCGTTTTTCTAATTTTGGATAACGCTGGGAAATCTTAGAACTTTTGTCAGGTTTTAGAAGAAGGTCCTGAAGAAGCCGTGTTTTTGGCGAAACGCTCACCTGGCAGATCTGGTTACCGGAAGGATACATTTCTACAAGTGAATATATGTCCTGAAATCTATATATGTTGAGTCTTCCGGTACCTAAGTAGAGCATATTTTCAACATGTATCTGTGGATCATTTTTAGTCTATTGTGCCTTTTTGTTTTTATGTATTTTGTACAATAAAGATTATCTTTGTTGGATTGTTAGTACAGTGGTTCCTCCTGAGCTCTTCACATTTTTGTTTTGTTCGGCCTGCTGGGTTGAACAAAAAAAAACTACTAGTGTGTACTAGGCTTTAGAGTAAACAGTTTAACACGGTTACTGGAGTCATCTTTGATATATTTGTTCATTGAAATCATATCCCCTGAAACTGGCCATCAATCAACCTGAAAAAGTGAAGCCATTGCAGGATCAGCTGCTTTTTTATTTTACTAGACATTTTTATAAAGCTTGAGTTTAACCTTCAATTTGCACAAATTAAAGATGTAACCCCAGCAAAAATAGTTTTTCTAATTTTGGATAATGCTGGGAAATCTTAGAACTTTTGTCAAGGTTTTAGAACAAGGTCATGAAGAAGCCATGTTTTTGGCGAAACGTTGACATGGCAGATCTGGTTACCGGAAGGATACATTTCTACAAGTGAATATATGTCCTAAAATCTATATATGTTGAGTATTCCGGTACCTAAGTAGAGCATATTTTCAACATTTATCTGTGGATCATTTTTAGGCTATTGTGCCTTTTTTTTTAATGTATTTTTTACAATAAAGATTTTTTTTTGGTTAGATAGGCAGGTTCCAGCATATCTGATCCCGCAGTCTCTTTTTCTTGTCAGGTTTTGTTTTTGCTCTCTGTATTCCAATTGGGAATTTCCTATCCCATTATTTGCTTTGCTGATCACTGTCACCATTAAAGAAAGAGATGAGACACTCAACATTTTACAGTTGTCAGTGGAGCTTGAGGGGACTTTTCCTTTTGTTTCAATGACTGATATTTTTCTCCTTTGAAGAATGACAAACCTGACAAAAGATCTAGCCATTCATTCTCTATCCAAAGCTAAATAAAAATATTTCAGCAAGGGTAGAGAAGATTGTTGTTCGGAATAAAATAAAATGTTTCAGATTTTGTCTAGCATTTTTTTAAAAATGCAATCACAGACGTTTCGGATTGTGGTGGAGGAGAGAAGGATACAATGTATCATAAAGTGTATCTTTCTCTCGTTCACCACTGTCACACTTTTCTGTAGTGAGCTCCCTAAATTCTCCCCACAGACATTTGAGATTGTCCTTTTTGAATTCCACTCTCACTCCACAAGAGTGTGAGAGAGAGCTGTGCATGATTTCATAAGTAGGGATGAGCCGAACACCCCCACAACAGCACCAGAACATGCGAACAGACCAAAATTTGTGTGAACACCGTTAAAGTCTATGGGACACGAACATGAAAAACCAAAACTGCTAATTTTAAAGGCTTATATGCAAGTTATTGCCATAACAAGTGTTTTGGGACCCGGGGTCCTGCCCTAGGGGACATGTATCAATGCAAAAAACTTTTTTCATAAACAGTGATTTTAAGAATGCTCAATCATTGAAAAAAATGGCGTGGGTCCCCCCCCCCCCAGTCCATTACAAGGCCCTTTGGGTCTGGTATGGCTATTAAGGGGAACTCCATGCCAGAATTTAAAAAAAAATGTTGTGGGGGTCCCCCCAAAATCCATACCAGACCCTTATCCGAGCATGAAACCTGGCAGGCCACAGGAAAAAGGGGGGGGATGAGAGAGCGCCCCCCTCCTGAACCGTACCAGGCCACATGCCCTCAACATGGGGAGGATGCTTTGGGGTCATCCCCACCACCCTTGCCCAGTGGTTGTGGGGGTCTGCAGGTGGGGGGCTAATCGGAATCTGGAAGCCCCCTTTAACAAGGGGTCCCCAGATCCTGCTCCCCCCCCTATGTGAATGGGTAGAGGTACATTGTACCCCTACCCTTTAACCAAAAAAGTGTCAAAAAAAGTAAAAACTACAGCAGACAGTGTTTGACAATTCCTTTATAAAAAAAAAAAAACGGAAAAACTCCACCTCCATGGGAGGCGTCCCGCCGACTGCCGTCTTTTCCCTTTGACAGCTATTGCAGTGATATAAACAGATGACCTCAGGATCACATGATGCCAGGAGGGGCAGGGTCACCCAGGTTACGTCACCAGGTGGCCCCGTTCTTGGCTATATAACAGCTATCACTGCGAAAAGACGGCAGTCGGCGGGACCCCATTACATTTTTTTTTTATTTTTGGCGCAGGGTTCCCCTTAACCACTTCAATACACTGTGTTATATAAACTACACTGCCTGCATTGACTGAATATAGAGTATACACTGAATATCTAGTCTACACTAAATGCAGAGTATATATATATTAGACAGCGCCTTGAGGTGATTCAGTTGGCATTGTAGCGCTATACAAATTATTAATTCATTCATTCATACTGTATATATACATCAAATACACTGCCTGCACTGACTAAATATAGAGTATACACTGAATATATAATCTACACTAAATGCAGAGTATATTCATATATATATATATATACACACACACACACACATACATACATATATATATATATATATATATATATATATATATATATATATATATATATATATACATATAAACATATACATATATACATATATATATATATATATATATATATATATATTAAAGTGGGGTTGCGGTCAAAAAAAAAAAGGGGGCTTAAAAATCATAATTAAAATAATAATTTTTACTCACCTCTAAATGCCTGTTGCTAGGGGGTCCCTCGTAATCTGCCACCTTCATTGCCCGGGCAAAACGTCACTTCCCCCTTGGCGCCACACAGTCATCTGGGACCTGTCACGTGTCCCAGATGACTGAGCGTCAAATCACGGCGCCGCTCGCGCATTCGCAGTGGTTGCCCGGCTGTGAAGCCACAGCCGGGTTCCCACATTAGGAATGTCGGCGCCGTGAGCGGCTCGGGGAACGAGGAGGGGTCCTCGTTCCCCCGCATCGCTGGACCCCGGGACAGGTAAGTGTCCGATTTTTAAAAGTCAGCAGCTGACCTTTAAAAAAAAAAAAAATAATTTTCCCCAGGACGGAGCGCCGCTTTAACCGCCTTAAACCGCGCTATAGCCAAATGACGGCTACAGCGCGGATCTATTGTGCCGGGACGACGTCTATTGAAGTCGTCCCGCCAACGAGCTGCCTGCGCGCCCCCTGAAGGGCGCGCGCGGCACGCTCTGTGATCAGCGAGTCTGTGAGACTCGCTGGATCACAGATCCGAGTAAGGGGTCGATCCCGACCCCTTACCACGTGATCAGCTGTCAGCCAATGACAGCTGATCATGTGATACTAACAGAGCCGGTAATCTGCTTTTTTTTCCTCCTCGCGCTGTCAGAAAAAAAAAAAAAAGCCGATCACCGGCGGCAGTGAGAGGGACATCAGTCCCTCTCACTGCAATGTGCCCAATCCATTGTGCCCACCTTTGCCCCATTAAAGTGCCGCCTACCAGTGCCCACACTGCCATCTCTCAGTGCCCACAGTGCCATCTCTCAGTGCCCACAGTGCCATCTCTCAGTGCCCACAGTGCCAGTGCTGCACATCAGTGTCACCTGCCAGTGCTCATCTGTGTCACCTACCAGTGCTCATCTGTGTCACCTACCAGTGCCCATCAGTGCCCATCAGTGCCACCCATCAGTGCCACCCATCAGTGCCCATCAGTGTCATCCATCGGTGCCACCCATCCGTGCCACCCATCCGTGCCCATCAGTGCCATCTTTGCTGTCCCCATCAGTACCGACTTATCTGTCCCCACCAGTGCAGCCTATCAGTGCCCACCAGTGCAGCTTATCAGTGCCCACCTGTGCCGCCTCATCAGCGCATATCAATGAAGCAGAAAAATTACCTGTTTGCAAAATTTTGTAACAAACTATTAAACATGATTTTTTTTTTTTTTTTTAATTTTCCATCATTTTTTGTTTGTTTAGCAAAAAATAAAAACCCCAGCTGTGATTAAATACCACCAAAAGAAATCTCTATTTGTGGGAAAAAAATGAAAAAAATTTAATTTGGGTACAGTGTTGTATGACCGCGCAATTGTCATTCAAAATGCGTCAGCGCCAAAAGCTGAAAATTGGTCTGGTCACGAGGGGGGTTTAAGTGCAAAGTAATCAGGTGGTTAAAGTACACCGCCACTAACTAACCTGCCTACCTAATCTAGCTTAATCTATCTCCATCCACACACTACACACGGCCCCTATGTAAGCAGTCTTATATAGTGTTAGGCGTGGACTTAGTCTCTATGAGCCAGGGCACCCTGTTTTTGGCCAATTATGGCTCTCTCAGCAGAGTGTCCTGTGATTGGCCAATACATGCAGGTCAGGTACATGCTTTGGCCAATCATCATACAGCAATGGGGGGATCCGCAGCGCTCAAATTTCCCGTGGACGTCCCATAATATTCGCTGTTCGGTGAACGGGCGAACACCCGACTTACGTTTGATTCGAACATCAAGCTCATCCCTAGTCATAAGCCTAGGCTAATGACCAGACAAGAAAGAGGAAGTGGGCTGTATACGGTATTTACTGGCAGAAAAAAAAGGTTTTACTATACAAAGTTAAAACAACAAGGGCAGAAGATTAATAGATGGAAAGTTGAAAAAATGACTGAAGATCCGCTTTAAAGACCTCTGTCTCTGATTTATGTGTCTTGTTTCCTACAGCCAACCAGGATCATATTGTCCGAGTGATTGGACTCCTACACCAGTCTGTAGAACTACCCAGTAGCCTGAGCCTCCCATCTCCGGTACAAGAGATTAACTGGAATTTTAGGAGCAAAGAAAAGTCACACAAAGTTGCACAGATCGATAATCATCAAACAAGGTTCTACATAAATCAGTTTAATGGACGGGTGAAATTCCTTCATAATGGAACAACATTACATATCAAGGATCTCAGGATGGAGGACAGTGGAAATTATACTGTGCAATTTATTCTCATTGAAGGGGCGGATCGTTTTGAAAATGTTATCCTCATGGTATATGGTACGTATACATTTGAAGGTATCACAAGAAAATCTGTTGGAATAGCCCTTAAAGGGTCTCTTTCAAAAAGAAAGCTGTGTGTTGAGGTTTTTCTGACTACAGCCATTTGTGAACGGAAATGCTACACACTAGTTTTCAGGTCATTGAATGAATAGGTTTATCTTTACTACACCAGAAGAAGCTGTAGGACATATGTAAGGAAATATCTGTTTATCACATCTCAATTGCAAAGAAGCATTTCCTTTAGAAGCACAATGAGTGAGTTTCAACCAGTACATGGGTGGGCCACTCTCTCATAAATGCTTATTCCTTCTAGGATGATGGTGATACAGACTATGAAGGACGTACACCGATTAGTCACAACATTATGACCACTGACAAGTAAAATGGATAACCTTGATTATCTTGTTACAATGGCACCTGAAAATGGCTGGGATATATTAGGCAGCAAGTGAACATGTTGTCCCTGAAGTTAATGTGTGGAAAGCAGAACAAAATGGGCAAGTATAAGAATTTGAGTGACTCTGACAAAGGCTGCAAACCTGCAGACCAGTCAGTGTGCCCATGCTGACCCATGTACCATAAAGCCAAAAGTATCTACAATGGGCACATGAGCATCAGAACTAGACCACAGAGCAATAGAAAAATGTGGCCTGGTTTGATAAATCTGTTTTTTCTTTTACATCATGTGGAAGTGCATTTTATATATAACTATATGGATCAGACCAATATAAGGGACACATGAGGAGGAAAGAGGGATAGTTGGGAGCTATGGGTAGGTGGTCATAACTGATCTGTGTGTATGAATTCTCTCTCTCTCTCTATCTATCTATCTATCTATCTATCTATCTATCTATCTATCTATCTATCTATCTATCTATCTATCTATGCCACTTTATTAGGTAAACCTGTTCAATTGCTTGGTAACTCCAATTGCTAATCAGCCAATCACATGGCAGCAACTCAATGCATTTATGCATCTAGACGTGGTAAAGACAACTTGTTGAAGTTCAAACCCAGCATCAAAATGGGCTGGTCTGAGTATTTCAAAAACTGCTGATCTACTGGGATTTCCACATACAACCATCTCTAGGGTTTACAGAGAATGGTCCAAAAAAAGAGAAAATATCCAGTGAACGGAAGTTGTGTGGAGGAAAATGCCTTCTTGATGTCAGAGTAGAATGGGCAGACAGGTTAGAGATGATACAAAGGCAACAGTAACTCAAATATCCACTAGTTACACCCAAGGTATGCAGAATACCATCTCTGAATGCACAACACATTGAACCTTGAAGCAGATGGGCTATAGCAGCAGAAGACCTCATTGGGTGCCATTCTTGTCAGGTAAGAACAGGAAACTGAGGCTACAATTCGCACAGGCTCACCAAAATTGGACATTAGTGATGGGCCCGACACCCCCTGTTAGGTTTGCAGCAGAACTCTCGAACAGGGGAAATAATCGAGCCCAAATGGCAAACCCCATTGAAGTCTATGGGAGCCGAACAGGGAAAATCAAAAGTGCCCATTTTGAAGGCCTATATGCAATAAATTGGCCATAAAAGGGGTATGGGGGTCTGGGTACTGCCCTGTGGGACATGTATCAATAAAAAATTAAAATAAAATAGTTTTTAATTATACTTGTGCAACAATAAAAATGAAAAATTCCTTTAAATATAGTGCCTGGGGGGTCCCCTTAATGTGCCTGTAAAGTGGGGCATCTGTAGCATAGATATAGAACATGCTACAGCAAAAATTTAATTTCTTAAGAAAAAAAAAAAGTAAAATCCCATTTAAAATTACTTGCGGTTACAATTGCTGAAATCCGGCTAGTGAAAAAATAAACAAAAAAGAAACAGCCTCCCAGTCTGTACCAGGCCCCTGGGTATGACCCCCACCCCAAAGCACCTTGTCTCCATATTGATGGGGACAAGGGCCTCTTTCCGATAAACCCTGGGCTGTGGTTGTTGGGGTCTTTGGGGGGGGGGGGGGTTATCAAAATCTGGAAGCCCCCTTTAACAAGTGGCACCCAGATCCCAGCTCCCCCATGTGAATAGGTATTGGGTTCTTACCCCTACCCATTCACCAAAAAGTGTAAAAAGTAATAAAGACAAGAGACAGTTTTTGACAAATCCTTTATAACAAAATAAAAAAAATAGTGTCCCTCAATGTAAATCCATCGTCAATCACGCTGCCTGCCGGACCAAAAATATTTAAAAAAAATTAACGCTCTCACCTCCTGGGAGGCCTCCCGTCGTATGCCCACTCTGCTTTGACATTTCTTATATAGACAAGGGACAGGGCCACCTGGCTGCGTCAGCCGGTGGCACCGCCCCCTTATGACATCACGCACTGGTGACAACCACAGCCCAGAGTTGTCGGAAAGAGGCCCTTGTCCCCATCAACATGGACGCCCCCCTGCTCCAAAGTACCCACCTCCCCATGTTGAGGGCATGTGGCCTGATATGGTTCAGGGGGGTTGCTCGCTTGTCCCACCCCACCCTTGGCTGCATGCCTGGATAAGATTAACCACTGGTTTCTTGAACATGACAATGAGGTCACTGTACTCCAATGGCCTCCACAGTCACCAGATCTCATCCAATAGAGCACCTTTGGGATGTGGTGGAATGGGAGATTTGCATCATGGATGTGCAGCCGACAAATTTGCAGCAACTGCTTGATGCTATCATGTCAATATGGTCCAAAATCTCTGAGGAACGTTTCCAACACCTTGTTGAATCCATGCCACGAAGAATTAAGGCAGTTCTGAAGGCAAAAGGGGGTCCAATCCAGTACAAGCAAGGTGTACCTAATAAGGTGGCCGGTTAGTGTATGTGTGTATATTAAATAAATAATATATATATATATATATATATATATATATATATATATATATATATATAGTAAACTTTGGGGATAATAGCTCCACAATACTAAGTGCATAAATCAAAAATAAGGCTTTCTTCAGCACACAGGTCAAAAATATAAAACAAAGTCTGCTTATCTTCAGCTTAAAATAAAGTCTGCTTATCTTCAGCACAAAGCACAATTAAAGAAAAAGCACATACAGTTTTGTAGCTGGGTCTTCACCCCAGAGTTTTAAGAGTCCTTATCGAATCTTTAGCAGCCTCCAAACAGCAACACAGCAAATCAGACAGGTGTAAGCACCTACTCCTCCTCACCACCACCTCTTCACTACTTCCTGTCTTTTATGAGCTGTTTCCTGTGCTGAATCCCTATGGTCAGGGAGGGAGGCTCTTTCCCACCCGAATATCACTTCAGAGCCTCCCAAATTCCGGGTCCCAAACAACTCTTCACCATAGATATATTAATCCCTAGCCTCTCCACGAAAGTCACATACAATCATTCACATAGGGATTCATTTTACACTTCATACAAAAAACACACACACACACACAACAACAACATATTTAACTCATATAAATATAAATCCTCCTATTAAATACTAATAACAAGTGTCACAAAATTAAAGATATGAAACAGAAATTTCTAATTGTATTTGTATGGCAGATACATACCATTTCCATATTCATCATACACTATGCAGAATTCAGCATCAGTTGCATACTTCTTACAATTCACTCATAGAACTAATAACACACAGGGTCCTTCCACACCAACGTCTTTACAACCACTACAGACTTATTCTAACCTCATTTGGGAGATGATCAGTCTCCCTCCATTAATCACACATACAATATTCCCTAACAGTCTACAAAGATTACAAAGAAATTAACTTACATTTGTGAACATTCATTAACAAAATGTCATTCCACCTAGCAAAGTATTCATACATATGAACACAAATTCCTGACTATATATAAATTTACAAATATTCCCAGAATGATTAAAACGGACAGGTTAGTTAGTAATTACTTATGCACAGCAGTGCTCAGAGTAAAGCCAATAGGCACCGTACGCGCATACGCCTCCTTACAAAAACGCTTGTCTCAAGACATGAAAAACCGCCAAGCCCTGCTTGCCACGGTGATCAGGAATGTCTAAACCTGATCTTAACTCAGTTAGTACACAGACAACAAAGACCGTGATAACAGATACATATAAACATATTTACACCTATATTACAAAGATGATACATACCTTTTAACTTTGTTAACAAATGGAGCTCCAAAACCTTTATTTTATTTACCTGTCAGGACTTACCTTTCCTGACATTTCTAAACTCATGAATATTGTTTTACACCACAACTTTTATGCTCTATGTTATCTTTTCACAGACAATAAAAAACTAGTAACTAGTAACATATCAGTACTCATCCTAAAAAAATATTTAACTTAGGCTTTCCAGGGGTCTGATAACCCCAAAGCCTCCTCCAGATTGATTGCCAATCCAGGAAACCAACATGCATGTAAACGTAGGTTCTCCAGGGGTCCTTAAAGCCCCAAAACCTCTTCCAAACTAAATTTTGCAGTCAAGGGAACCAACATGCATGTAAACGTAGGTTCTCCAGGGGTCCTAAATCCCCAAAACCTCTTCCTGACTAATTTTTGCAGTCTAGGGAACCAACATGCATGTAAAACCTAGGTTTACACAGAGAGTAACTAACCCTCTACAGGGGTACCCCTTTAATAAAAAAAAAATTCTACCAAGGGTATCTCATCCTGTACAATGTACATTAAGGCACCTACAGTTGAGAAAACCGAACCTGCTATCACAAATATCTGCCTGGTGGACAGTGATACTCCAACAACAACCACCTGCCCTTTCTAGCGCTAGCAAAACACGGCACTACACAATGCAGAACTTTCAATAATAGGATTCTGCTAACCTGATATAATTTGTGCAATATTGTGTTGAGCTTAGTGCCTCACCAGCATGGAGTTAGGCAAGATCGGAGTTGAGGTGATGCTGTCCCTGTATGGGCCCAGGCAGGACCTCAGTGAAGCAGGTTTATTAACAGCTGGGAACATACAGGTTTATGTTCAAAGTATTACAAGATGCAGGTCTAATTTATATAGTTTCTTACAATGCAAGCATATTGGGTACAACATGATTGGTTGCTAAGATCTATGCCAATGTAACTAACCATAAATCTGACACTTGTCATACAAACATCCAAACTTATTCAGTCCCAGAATTCCTATATGTTTATTAAAATTATTTATAACTGGTTTTGTCTATGGTTTTATCCATTACAATACTTGTGTAGAGACAGTATGGCACCCAGTCATGTTAAATCAAACCCTCCTTGTCCTGATAAGATTTTACCAACTCAAGGATAACAGATTTACGACTTTGGGAAAATGAACTTGCAATAACCCCACCTTGTGTTATATGTCTTATTGTTTTTCACTATACAATCCTATGTGTATGTATTCATATATTGGTTTCACAAAAAAGTACTGTATTATTTACATAATAAATATATTATATATATATACACATACACACATACATATACATACACAAAGCTAACTACTTTATTAAATATTGTCTAATTATCAATACATACATACACATCAGTGTTCTTCTTATTCAATGTATTTTAACAGTTTTAATGAGGGCACAAACAGACCTTTTGACCCTGTCAAACTAAATTAATGTACATAACTTTCCCATATTCCACATAATTATTTTAAAACCGCCGGTATAAGAAGTTATCACTTATAAGACCACTACTATATAATAATAATATGAATAATAATGCATAATAATTATATTATCAATAAAACATATGCAAATTAATATGAATAATATAAAATATATTGGTTAATATGAAATTCTACTACACAGTTCATTGAGGGAACCATGAATGCCAACATGTACTTACTGTGACATACTGAAGCAGAGTATGATCCCTTTGGAGACTGAGTCGCAGGGCAGTATTAAAACATGATAAAAAACCCAAACACACCTTCAAGACGACCACTGCCTTGCTAAAGAAGCTGAGAGTAAAGGTGATGGACTGGCCAAGCATGTCTCCAAACCCTATTCAGCATCTGTGGGGCATCCTCAAACGGAAGGTGGAGGAGCACAAGGTCTCTAACATCCACCAGCTCCGTGAAGTCGTCATGGAGGAGTGGAAGAGGACTCCAGTAGCAACCTGTGAAGCTCTGGTGAACTCCATGCCCAAGAGGGTTAAGGCAGTGCTGGAAAATAATGGTGGCCATACAAAATATTGACACTTTGGGCTCAATTTGGACATTTTCACTTAGGGGTGTACTCACTTTTGTTGCCAGCGGTTTAGACATTAATGGCTGTGTTAAATTATTTTGAGGGAACATCAAATTTACACTGTTATACAAGCTGTACACTCACTACTTTATATTGTAGCAAAGTCACATGAAAAGATATAATAAAATATTTTCAAAAATGTAAGGGATTTTTCTCACTTTTGTGAGCTACTGTGTGTATATATATATATATATATATATATATATATATATATATATATATAAAATTTTGCTTATGTTTTCTTTCTATTCACGCATAATAGTTGCCTTAAGCTCCTGAAAAAGCACTTGCCGTGTATCATGTACAGCGAGCTATGTCACAACTCTACAACACATCAAGCACTCTGGAGTCAACCTTACCATATAGAATGTTTTCTATTCCTATGATAGTGCACTAGGTTGATGTTAGAGTGGTAAATACGTAATATACAGGCAATATTATCAACTGTTCGTTCAATTTTATATTATGTATTATATTTTATTCTAAACTGTATACTGGTGTGCCTATAAAGTCCAAAGTCCCATGTTCTATTATCTATTTCTATCTAATCAATACGTGGCACATGCACCATTTTATTGTATCTACAGTACCAGTCTGTAGTGATACAAGTAATTTTTTGTTAGATATTACGTATCTGTCATTTAATTGCATTTGGGGATTATCACAACTGAGTCTTGGCTGTTTATTCAGGACTTGGCTGACTAATACCCTGTTTAACCACTTTAAGACCGGGCCTCTTTTTTAGATGTGGTGTTTACAAGTTAAAAACAATTTTTTTTGCTAGAAAATTACTTAGAACCCCCAAATATTATAAATATTTTTCTAACATCCTAGAGAATAAAATTGCAGTCGTTGCAATACTTTCTGTCACACTGTATTTGCGCAGCGGTCTTACAAGCACACTTTTTTTTTGAAAAATACACTTTTTTGAATTAAAAAATAAGACAACAGTAAAGTTAGCTCAGTTTTTTTTTATATTGTGAAAGATAATTTTACGTTGAGTAAATTGATACCCAACATGTCACGCTGCAAAATTGCGCCCGCTTGTGGAATGGTGACAAACTTTTACCCTTAAAAAACGTTTTTTTTTTTTTTTCTTTTACCGTTTAAAAAATTCTACAGGTTGCATGTTTTGAGTTACAGAGGAGGTCTAGGGCTAGAATTATTGCTCTCGCTCTACTGATCGCGGCAATACATCACATGTGTGGTTTGAACACTGCTTTCAGTATGCGTATGCGTTCGCTTCTGCACACAAGCTCGGCAGGACAGGGTGCGTTTAAAATTTTATTTTTTCTTATTTATTTTATCTTTTACTTTTTATTTTTACACTGTTTAAAAAAAAAAAAGAAAAAAATCTGTCACTTTTATTCCTATTCCAAGGTGTGTAAAAATCCATTGTAATAGAAAAAAAAGCATGACAGGACCTCTTAAATATGAGATCTGGGGTCGAAAAGACCTCAGATCTCATATTTACACTAAAATGCAATTAAAAAAAAAAAATGTCATTTAAAAAAAATGTAAAAAATAAAATGCGCCTTTAAGAGCTATGGGCGAAAGTGACATTATGATGGAGACGGGTGGGGGCCATCTTCCCCTCACTTGTCTCCATGTCAGCCCAGGGGACAGACGTGATCACCTCCGCCGCTGCCGACGGCTCCGGTAAGCAGCGGAGGGCACCGGATCGCGGCGGGAGGGGGGCCTCTCCCGCCATAAATAAAAGTGATCTCATGGCGAATCCGCGGCAGAGACCACTTTCATCTTGTACCAGACCGCCAGCCGAACACAGGGATACCGGGGTTATGGCAGCTAGCTGCTGCCATAACAACGATATCCATCCCCAAAGTAGGGACGTACATCTGCCCGCGACGGTCCGGAAGTGGTTAAGACTCTTCTCTTGATTAAATAAATCTGAGAGACCTAAAACAAGCTGCATTGTGTCAGTGTGTTATTTAAAGGTATACGCAACATGTCTGAACCTAGATTGTCAGGAGGGCTGAAAAGCTCACAGGATCAAGACTGAGCAGAAGAACATGCAATTCTGAGCAATCCTCAAAGGGGGCAGTGCTATATATGATACTGTTATCACATGTGATAAAGTTTACTGAATTGACCCCATAGACTTGCATTGTGGGAAGGAGCAGTAAAGCACAATCACTGTGTAGCACTGCAGAACAAGGTACAGAGCTGACTATGTGATGAGTAAATATGGCTGCTCCAAAGTACATAAATACTTTATTACCATTATTTACATCAAAGCTGATCTCTTATGTTTTTACTATAAAACCATTAAAAAAACTAAACATTAGAAACAGTATATTGTATTTTACAAATAATTAGTTCTGGCACATTTTCACTGTTCAAATATTAAATGGTATAACTTGAATTTCCCTGTTCTGTGATTTCAGAGCCGGTCCCAGACCCATCGATAATGATTGTAATGGAGGAGAGGACCAGTCACTGGTGTAATGTGACTCTTCATTGTTCTGTACCAACAAACTCATCACCATTGAACTATAACTGGATATACAAGCACACTGACTCTGTCTATGAAGATAGTGGAGACACAATCCACATATCACTGAACTACTCCTGGGACATGGAGTTCCAGTGTATAGTACACAATCCTGCTGACCGGAAGAATGTCTCCAAACAAGAAAGGTGTAATGCACAAGGTAGGACATTCATTCTTAATGGGATACCAATGCAGCTGCATTGCAGTGCACCACCACACATGGTGATGCACTGGCATGCATTGTGGTGTACCGCGTTACATAAAATAGTCTATGCACCTTTTTGAATGTATTAGTCAGTCTATTCAAATAACACATATGCTCAGAGCCGATCGGCCCTATAGGCACACTATGCAAGCTGCTTAGGGCCCCGCCGCTGTGGGGGGGCCCCCAAGACCAAGCATCCCCCCTGCACCTATGGCTGGCCGTTTAGAGTGCAGTGAGGAGAGGTGGGGGGAGGTGGAAGGCGGCGATCGGCAGCTCTATGGTGCCTGAGTGGGCGGCGGGATCTCCCTGGGGTTTGTAGTACTCTCAGTGTATACAGTGGAGAGGAGGAGGGAGGGGCCTCTGACCCAGGCAGGTATCAGTTTCACTTTTACTCTGCTTAAACACTGTTGCTGATGCCTGGGTCAGAGGCCCCTCCCCTCTCCGCTGTATACATTCGGAGATAGAACTACTAGCCCCAGGGAGATCCCCCTGCCTGTGGACACCATATAGCTGCCGATCGCCGCCCCCACCTCCACCAGCCAGGTACAGGGGAACCTCTGCAAGGGGGGGTCAGCTGTTTGGGGGCCCAAATGTAAGAGGGGGGGCTTTCTGGGGACACTAATGTAAGGAAGGGGGCCTCTGGGGACACTAATGCAAGAGGGGGGCTCTCTGGGGACACTGATGTAAGGACGGGGCCCTCTGGGGACACTGATGTAAGGACGGGGCCCTCTGGGGACACTGATGTAAGGACGGGGGCCTCTGGGGACACTGATGTAAGAGGGGGCCCCCTGGGGACACTAATGTCAGAGGGGGGCACTCTGGGGACCCTGGTGTAAGTGGGGGCTCTCTGAGGACCCTGATGTAAGGGGAGGCTCTCTGGGGACCCTGATGTAGGGGGATACCCTCTGGGGACCCTGATGTACGTATGGAGGCTCACTGGGGACCCTGATGTAAGGAGGGGCTCTCTGAGGACACTGATGTAAGGGGGGCTCTCTGGGGACCCTGATGTAAGGAGGGGCTTTCTGGGGACCCTGATGTAAGGGGAGGCTCTCTGGGGACTCTGGTGTAAGGGGAGGCTCTCTGTGAAACCTAATGTAGGGGGAGGCTCTCTGGGGACCCTGATGTAGGGGGAGACTCTCTGAGGGCACTGATTTAAGGGGGCTCTCTGGGGACCCTGATGTAAGGGGAGGCTCTCTGGGGATCCTGATGTAAGGGGAGGCTCTCTGGGGATCCTGATGTAAGAGGAGGCTCTCTGGGGACCCTAATGTAGGGGGAGGCTCTCTGGGGACCCTGATGTAAGGGGGCTCTCTGGGGACCCTAATGTAGGGGGAGGCCCTCTGGGGACCCTGATGTAAGGGGGGGTTCTCTGGGGACCCTGATGTAAGGGGGGCTCTCTGGGGACCCTGATGTAAGGGGGGGATCTCTGGGGACCCTGATGTAAGGGGAGGCTCTCTGGGGACCCTAATGTAGGGGGAGGCTCTCTAGGGACCCTGATGTAAGGGGGGCTCTCTGGGGACCCTAATGTAGGGGGAGGCTCTCTGGGGACCCTAATGTAGGGGGAGACTCTCTAGGGACCCTGATGTAAGGGGAGGCTCTCTGGGGACCCTAATGTAGGGGGAGGCTCTCTGGGGACCCTGATGTAGGGGGAGGCTCTCTGAGGACACTGATTTAAGGGGGGCTGTCTGGGGACCCTTGTGTAAGGGGGGCTCTCTGGGGACCTTGGTGTAAGGAGGGGCTCTCTGAGGACCCTGATGTAAGGGGGGCTCTCTGAGGACCCTGATGTAAGGGGGGCTCTTTGAGGACCTCATTCTGTTCTATATTGTTGTACTTATTCTTTGACTGTTTTGTTTAAAGGAGGGAGGATTGTTTTGGGAGCACTGAAGTGTCAGGTGTGACTGTGTGGCAATGGCGAATGGTTTACATAGCTCACAGCATCACGGGTCAAGTAGAGGGCCCCTTAGCAGAATTTTGCTTAGGGCCCCAGGGAGGTCAGGATCGGCACTGCATATGCTAAACCTATAGTTCATGGTGCATTAGCTTAAAGAAACATTCTAATGCCCCATACACATGGTCGGATTTTCCGACGGAAAATGTCCTATCGGACAATGTTGTCGGAAATTCCGACCGTGTGTAGGCACCATCGGACTTTTTCCGTCGGATTTTCCGACGGACAAAGTTTTATCTCCTGCTCTCAAATTTTCCGACAACAAAGTCCTATCGGACTTTTTCCGATCATGTGTAGCGAATTCCGACGGACAAAGTGCCACGCATGCTCAGATAACATTACAAGACCAAAGCTATTGGCTTCTAGCCTCTACGTAGTCCCGTCGTAGGCAACAAACGTCACTACGTTCAGAATGATCGGATTTTCCGACAACTTTGTCCGACCGTGTGTATGCAACACCAGTGTCGGACAAAATCCGTCGGAAAAAATCTGATGGATTTTGTGGTCGGATTTACCGTGTGTACAGGGCATAACACTAACCTCTCTACCCCTAAAAAGAAAAAAATCAGTATACATACCTTTTGTGCAAGCGTTCCGACTCGATCTCCAGTGGGCGGAAGCTCTGCAGAGGACAAGGTCTACAACAGCTGTGAAAAGAATGGGAAGTGACGTCACCCATAGAGTTACTTAGGGGCTTCCGTTGACGGACGTGTCCTCTGCAGCCGTCTACACAGCGAAGCCGCGGCTGACAGCTCAGCATGGGATCAGAGCTTCCGCCATTGGAGATCGGTTCTGATCGGCTTCCAAAAAGGTATGTGTACAGATTTTTTTCAACTTCAAAAGCAGGCACTTTGCCCCTTCCTGCTCAGGACAATTTTCAGCTTTCAGCACTGTCGCATTTTGATAAGGTGGCACTGATGAGTACTGATGAGTAGGCACTGATATGTAGACTTGATGGGCACTGATATGCAGCACTGATGGGCATCAGTAGGCGGCACTGATATGCAGCACTGATGGGCACTGATAGGCGACACTGATGGGCACTTATAGGGTTTTACTGCCAGGCACTAATTTGTTACTGTGAGGGGCACTGTCATCCGTTTTTTTTGTGGGGCACTGACTGGCAGCTTATGGGCACTTTTTAGCAGCTGTGTTGCTGTGCTGATAATCAATGTGCTGATTATCAGCACAGATCCCCCCCTCTGATTGGTCACAGCTGATCAAGTGGTAAGAAGCCTCTGTCAAAGGCTTCTTACCACGATCGGAGATGCAGCGTGTCAGACTGACATGTTGCACTCGCAATCGCCGCACTGCACACCTCCACGGTCGCACGCCGGCATGTTATCCTGCTGCACGTCATATGACGCCCAGTCAGGATAACTGAACCACTTCCCGGCCATCAATCTGCTATAGACTGGGCAGGAAGTAGTTAAAGAGGTTGTAAACCCTCAAGGTTTTTCACCTTAACCGCTTGCCGACCAGCCGCCATAATTTTACTGTGACAGGTCGGCACGATCCTGCGAGCAGTCATAGCTATACGTCGGCTCATGGGATCGGGATAGCAGGTGCGCACGCGCCAACGGAGGCTCACGCACACGCCCACTGCACTGTGGGGGTGCCGATGCTCGTGGCTGATGGTAGCGATGACCACCAGCCATGAGCGATCGCGGGCACGAGAGGCAGAACACGGAAGTGTGTGTGTAAACACACAAATCCCTGTTCTGCTCTGTAAGAAGTGACAGATCGTGCGTTCCTAATAGCTAGGGACCACAATCCATCACTTCCTCTAGTCAGTCCCCTCCCCCTTCAGTTATAAACACATACAGGGAACACAGTTAACCCCTTGATCACCCCCTAGTGTCATCGCCTTCCCTACCAGTGACATTTTTACAGTAATCAGGACATTTTTATAGCACTGATTGCTGTATAAATGCCAATGGTCCCAAAATGTGTCAAAAGTGTCCGATGTGTCCGCCATAATGTCGCAGTCCCAATAAAAATTGCAGATCGCCACCATTACTAGTAAAAAAAAAATAATAATAATAATAATAAAAATGCTATAAATCTATCCCCTCTTTTGTAGGCGCTATAACTTTTGCGCAAATCAATCAATAAATGCTTATTGCGATTTTTTTTTACCAAAAATATGTAGAAGAATACATATCGGCCTAAACTGAGGAAAAATTAGCTTTTTATAAAAAAAATGGGGATATTTATAATAGCAAAAAGTACAAAATATTGTGTTTTTTTCAAAATTGTCGCTCTTTTTTTGTTTATAGCGCAAAAAATAAAAAGGGCGATCAAATACCACAAAAAGAAAGCTCTATTTGTGGAAAAAAAAAGGACATCAATTTTGTTTGGGTACAGCGTCGCACAACCGCGCAATTGTCAGTTAAAGCGACGCAGTGCCGAATTCCAAAAAAATGGCCCGGTCATTCAGCAGCCAAATCTTCCGGGGCAGAAGTGGTTAATGCATTCTATGTGAAAAACCTTCTGTGCTGCAGCAGCCCCCAGAGCCCCACTTTTACTTATCTGAACCTGATCTTTCTGAACTGTCTCAGGTCCTCATTGGACAGATAAATAGCAGCAGGAGCCATTGGCTCCCGCTTCTGTCCATCAAATTTAGTGACACGGAAGCCGGGGACGGGGGCGAGACCTGCTGTCTGTGTCAATAGACGCAGCAGCAAGACTCTGCAGCACCCCCTTGGAAAGCGGCCCTCCGTTGGGGCAATTGATGCGGGGAGGAGCCAGGAGCACCGCTGGGGGACCCCAGAAGAGGAGGATCAGGGCCACTCTGTGCAAAAACCTTGCAAACCCTTGTATAACATGTTTGTTATTATTTAAAAAAAAAAAAAACCTTTACAACCCTTTTAAGTGTAATGCTGCGTACACACGAACGGAATTTTGTCGGAAAAATCTTGGATGTTTTTTCTGATGGAATTCCGCTCAAGCTTGGCTTGCATACACACAGTCACACTAAAGTTCACTGAACTTTCGACCGACAAGAATGCGGTGACTTACAACACTACAACGAGCTGAGAAAATTAAGTTCAATGCTTCCGAGCATGCGTCAAATTGTTTCTGAGCATGCGTAGGAATTTTGCGCGTCGGAATTGCTACAGACAATCGGAAATTCCGATCTAAACTTTTTCCGACCAAAAAATAGAAAATCTGCTCTCAATCTTTTGCTGGCGGGAATTCCACCAGCAAAAGTCCAATGGAGCATACACACGGTCGCATTTTCCCGACCAAAAGCTCTCAGCGGTCTCTTGCTGGCCGAATTTCCGATCGTGTGTACGGGGCATTAGAACGTTTTAAATAAACAAAATAAGGGATGTTGCCTGGTAAATAGCCATTGTAAATATTTTATCTATTTTATCCCCCCCCCCATACAATAATTTTCAGTAATAATTGAGAAATTTTAAAAATTGTGGTGTCCACCTTACATTAGTGATCAGTATAAGCGCTTACATTCATGGTTAGAAGATTGCCCCCTTATGTTGAAGGTTATTGTAAGTGGGATATCAGTTCATTATTGCTCAAGGAACCCATTAGGAATCTCAGGGGGAACCCTAAGGTTCTACGGAACCCTAGTTGAGAATGGTGGATGTAGGGCAAGAGAGTGGCCTTGAGAAGCAGATGTAGATCGCTAAAGGTGGACCATTGGAGCATTGAGAGCTGTGGGCATCAGTGACATCAGAATTTAGTCATTACACACTTACGTAGTTGCTGTGAACTGTGGCTATTATAAAGCTGGTAGTAAAGAACATTTTTCAGACTGAAGCTAGCCACACAGGTTTGATTATGACGGTACAATTTCGGTTTCATCTCCATTAGTTTTATCAACAACTGCTTGGCATGAGGGACTACCTAGACAATCTGTTTAATGTATAGATATTCCAGTAGGCCATGGGAAAATCTATAGAAGATTTGTAAAAGATTGTAATGTATTTGGCGTAACTGCTTCCCACCTGCCCAACGTCATATGACGTTGTTGGGTTTGAGCAGTGATATCTGAATGATGCCTACAGCTACAGACATCATGTAGATATCTTATTTTAGTGATTCCCTACACCATAAGAACAATGATAGTGACTTGATCGTTCAGCCGCTTGATCATTCTTACAGGCGGAGGGACGGAGACACCCCCCCTCCTGCCACCCTCTGGTGCTCTCCAGGCTCACCCCTGCGATTGGCGAGAAGGAACCAATCGGCGCTGGATGCTGACCATAGAAATTTCCGGTGGGCCAGATGGTCCCCAGAGTCGCTATGATCATTCAGAGGCCGGGGACGATGTTATGACGTCACACCCGGCCTCTGCATTTGAAAAAACACAGCCGCCTCGGCTGGGAATCCTCATATTGTTTTTTTTTTTTTTGGTGGCAGGAGTGTTTAAATTATAAACCTGTCTGAACAGAAATACATTTTATTAGACAGTAAACAAATTCATACATATGTATTTCACCTGCTCCCAACAGAAGCCAACAGCCCTGTAACACTGTTGGCTTCTACACTGCCTCCGTCTGACACCATTCAGCTGGCTTGTGCAGTAAATGTGAGTTGTAACATCACTCAATTGACATGGAATATCTCTGGAATATGCCACAAAGGTAAAATGTAGACATGTGCAATTCGTTTCTTCTTTCTTCATTTTTCGTTATTTTCGTTCGTACGTTTTCGTACGAATGAACGAATCGTTCGAATCCGATTAACGAATCATTCGAATCGAACGAATCCGAAAAACAACGAAAATCCGAAAAAACTAATTAGAAACAACGAATGTACTAATGAAGAAAATCCGAAAAACGAAAACAAACGAAAAAATTTGTACATTTGTAACTTTTTTTTTTGTTGAATTGGTAATTTTCCGTGTCCCTTACAATGGTGCTGCTTAACGTGCTTCGAATGGATTGAACAAAAAAATTTGTACATTCGTAACTTTTTTTTCGATTCGTAACTTTTTTTTATCGATTCGTAACTTTTTTTTCGATTCGTAAATTATTAAAATGTAATAATAGCAAACACATTACATAAAATTATGAATTATGCTCCGATTACGAATCTACGAATGTTACGAATGTTACAAATGTACGAATAAATACGAATGCGTCTGAAAATTAAACTAGCGAAAAAAACGAATCAACGAAAAAATAACTCTTACGAATGTACGAATCTTTACGAATACGAACACTGACGACTTACGAATGTACGAATCGTTACGAATCAACGGAAACTAAAAAAACGAAACGAAAATAAACAAATTTGTTTCGGAAACAAAAAAAACAAAACGAAAATAAACACATTTTTTTGTTGTGCACATGTCTAGTAAAATGATCTGTAGGGAAGGCCATGATAGGAATTGGACTTGTGTAAACCTGATCTCACTATCAAGTCATTCTTCTCCTATCCAGGTCCAATGGAGGATACCAGAAAAAGGTACAAAAGGTAAGCCTTTGTTTAAAAAAAAAGTAAAGAACCTGAATAATAAGAGCTATGGGGCCCAGATCCACACAATGGCAAACTAATACCATTTCAGTGCAGGAGGATTTTATAGACCAATTCTGTGACATAAAACAAAACAACTGCCCATCTGAGCTACGTACTAAACGTTGGTAAGTTCTTAACTAACAAGGTCCCCCAAAACATTTAGGCAGCACATATACCTTTTTTTTTTAGTGTTCTGTCAGCACTCAGCTTTTTTACTCAGCAGCAGTCTCCAACAGCAGAGACTAATAATGAGGTCTGGCTACCAATAGGATGTGTACCTAGGAATAGAGGCCTCAGCCCACATGAAGCTCTACAAACTCTCTGGGCACCAGGACCCAGTGCAAATCTTATTAAGCTTTGGAGAAAACTAAGTTTGTTTCCTTCATCTCATTCTTAAACTCTATAACCCTGCACCATGTATTTGAGTGCTTTACTAAACCAAAAACTCTTTATTCGGAGCTTTGATTGCTAAATTTTGGTTAATCACCCCCTTTTTTTTTCTTGTATTCCTAAAAATTAGGACTTCTTTCTTAAACCACTTCAGGTCAGCATGTTACATTTCAACCTTTCCTGTCCAGACCACCTCTCAGTTTTCAGTGTTGTGATAATTACTTGGTGTATCAACATTGTACCCAACTGATTTTTTTAATAATTTTTGATACAGATAGAACTTTTTGGGGGGGGGGGGGGGTATTTAATAACCATTGTTTTTTTGTTTACTGTGTAAAGGACCAACAAGACAAACTTTGGTGGAAAAAAACAGTTACTTTATAGTGAAACACATAAAAAATGACAGGACAATAATAAAAACCCCAACCCCAAGGTCTAATTTGCCACACTTTTATCGAAAGGAAGAAACATATATACAGTACATTGAGGTGGTTAAAATATCAATTGAGGTGGGCTTATGCCGCGTACACACGTTCGGACTTTGTCCGCCGGACCTAGTCCGGCGGGACTTCCCCACACACGCCCGGACTTCTGAGCGTGTGACTTGCCCACACACGCCCGGACTTCTCCGGCGGACAATCCGCTGGAAAAAGTCAGCGGGAATGAACAGACTTTCCAATGAGCAGCAAGTCCGTTCATTTCAAAAGTCCGGTGGACTAGCCTACTAACGGCGGGATTGCCAAGTCCAGCGGACAATTTTAAAACAAAACTTAAAACCTAGTCCGCTGGACTTTTGGCGCCAAAAAGTCCGCCGGCGCCCACACACGACGGGATTTTCCGGTGAACTTGAGTCCAGCGGACAATCCCGCGGGATAGTCCCTTCGTGTCTACGCGGCATTAGCCTTTAAAAGTTGCCTACTGAAGCTCCGTGCAAGTCTTCCGTTAGTAGTGAAAATAAAAGCTGAATAAGTTGAAATTGCAGTGTATGAATGAATAAACCCAAAACACTTCACCCCCCCTAAAGAAAAAAAACAATCCCTTAATATTTGGTGGCCAGTAGCAGTTAACCCCCTTAAAGCGGTGTTCCAGCTGCAAAAATCCTTTTTTAAAAGTCAGCAGCTACAAACACTGTAGCTGCTGACTTTTAATAAGGACACTTACCTGTCCAGGGAGCCTGCAGTGTCGCCCCCCCCCCCCCCCCCCCCAAGGCCGATCCGTCCATTGGATCGGGTGCAGGCGCCACCATTCCAACTAAGGGCCAGTCACAGAGCCGGGGGCCGCGCCCCATGGAAGGAATAGGGAAGAAGATGGATGCTTCCACCAGTGGGGACAGCGCAGGCTTTTATTGCAGGTAAGTGCCACATAATGGGCTAGTATGCAATGCATACTAGCCCATTATGCTTTTACTTTGCAGGGAACGACAGAGGAAGTAAAACCCATCAGGGTTTACTTTCCTCTTTAAACCCTTATCATAAACAATCCTATAACATTGTTGGTCAGTGGCATTTTAAAGCCTCCCGAAAAACAATTAAGCAATCATGGGTGGTCAGTGGCATTTTAAAACACTCTTCCACTCTTCCACTCACTGATAGTTGCTGGTACCTCAAAGTGGGTGTAAAGCTCAGAAAACACATACACCTATTTAAATACATAAATGTGCCGTATGCATTTTGTCCATTCATCTTTAGATTTTTTTTTTATAAAACTTGCCAATACGTTGTTTTTCATCTTACAAATGCAGGTCACGTGATCACTGTTTATTCCAAAGGACCTGTGGGTGGGCAAGCATTTAGGTGGGCATTCACATCATTGCAGGAAGTAACATTTGACACCCAGCATCAGTGTTTCCACGGTAATGAGACGGAGTCTTACTAGGTGGCATGACGTCACTTCCCCCTCCTACCTTGATTGATAGTGGCAAGGGAGGATGCATATCTTATAGAGTACTCCTAGAGTACTCCATGAGATACCCTTTTGCATAGGAATAAAGAAAGACAAGAAAAAACATGCTAATTGAGTTTCCCTTCTCTATAGTATTTATTTGAAGAAATAAAACACATTGTAGGCATTTGTCAATTTTACATGGAAATATGGGTTTATGGGCTGTTTTAGGCATGGATAGAGACTCCAGGGAGAAGGTACCCTGCCCCGTTCCCTTGTTCTGTGTAAAAGGTGGAAGGAGATGGGAATAACCATGGGAAGATCTAATCTCTGGAGAGCCTAGGAGTGACAAAAAGTGACTCAGTTGTCAACATCTGCAAAAAAAAAGTCAATATTATTTTTGGGAACCCCCCCCCCCCCTCCTTTAGTCACCCTAGATTTTGCTTTTCACTGCCTTCAACTTAATTCATTTAAATTCATTTATTTTTTTAGGATATGGAATCTGAGATGTGCCCTAACAGCAACCTTCATGGTATTGAGCATCTGCTGTATATGTCTGTCCCACAGGTGTAGATAGGTAAATGAATGTTCCATCATGAATACCTTATTGTTGTATAACGTTGGAAAAACACAAAAATAATTAGTGCTAATGATGAGATTCAGGCCTCATACATACGGACGTTTAAACAGCGGCTTTTTTAAGCTTTTTTTGCTGCTTAAGAAGGCAACTCCATGTTATTCAATGGGCTCATACACACCATGGCGTTTTTGAGCTGTAACAGGCATGGTCGTTTTTAGCTCCAAAAAAAACCAAGGACCAGCGCCTTTAGAGGCTCCAGCACTAGAGCTGTTTTGACGCTGATGCCGAAAAAAGCTCAAAAACGCGCATTAATGCTATACCGACGTTTTTTTTTTTTTTTTTTTTTAAATTGTTTATTTATAAATTTTTCAAGTCATACAAAGAAAACACATGTAAAACAGTAACATTTAGAAGTAATGCAGGTAAATACTGAGTTAGGGATATAATATAATATAATCAGTACACACAAAGGAATAGTGATGTGGATAGACTGTGAACTTGAGTGGGAGAGATGGTCAAGCTCAAGTAAAAATTAAATAAGACATGAAGTAAGTGGAAACATCCTCCTACCCTATCTGTAAAGGGGTTATAGAGGTAATATAAACACCTTATTTGACCTCATAAAGAGATCTGTGCAATAAGAGAAAGAATAATAGTTAGCCTTCAAATTTACTGAAGTATGTAAGCGGTTGGATTCAATTAATTAACTAGGTCCATATCCTTCAGAACCATATACAGAATCATCCCATGTTGACCATATTTCTGAAAATTTCTGCTCTGTGCCCTCCACTACAGCCGTCAGGTGTTCCATTCTACGTATGTCAGCCACAGTGGTGATCAGTTGTGGGAGTGTTGGGGGTGAGGTGGACAACCATAACCTTTAGCAGCCAGTAGAATATAAGACATCAGTCGGCGCATAGCCTTAGTAATATTAGGGAAAGGGAGGCCTATTAAATAGTGCATGGGCGTCAGAGGAACAGGGTTACCAACCAGTGTTTCCAACAATTTCTGGACTCGGAGCCAAAATTGGTGGACAGGGGGACATTCCCAAAAAATATGGTAGTGAGAACCTATAGCATTGTTACATCTCCAACATTGTTTTGAGATTGATCGATTATGGGCGTGTAAAATGTCTGGGGTCCTGTACCAATGCATCAGGACTTATGTATGCAGTTTCCTTATGAGTTACACATCGAGAAATTCTGGAAGTGTGCTCCCATATGCTCCCCCAATCCAACAAGGAGATGTCATGTTGCAAGATCTGAGACCATTTTCTCATGTAGTGATGGTTATTTACCGTCATGGGGACAGCCTCGTGCAGTATTTTGTAAATGGTAGAGATCATTTGGGGCTCATTTGGGGCTCATAAGGACCATTGGCGCATAGGGTCTCAAAGTCTGTTGGCTTCTCCAGAGTCAAAGAAGGGGATCTGGTGGAAAAATAATGTCTAATCTGTAAATACGAATGTAAGAGCTTTTGGGGAATCTGATGTTGTTTTTGCAAGTTAGGAAAAGTCAGTAGGTGTCGTGTCACTGGGTTGACAAAGTGACGTAGTTGGAAAAGTCCTGCCTGGGACCATTGCAGCATACGGTCATAAGATAGGCTGTCTGGTATATCTGGGTTGAATAGGATATTCAAGAGTGGTGGACATGGTGAGGATAGGGAATAGCGCTCGGAACATTTTTTCCAAATAGACAGTGTGAACAACATCGGGGCTAAACATATTTTCCGTAATTGGGGCATATGAAGGGGAGTAGAAGGCCAGAGCATATAGCAAGGATGCACTGGGGCTGTGACACTCATTTCAATTTCCGCCCACCTATTTGGGGCTTTCCGGGAGGTCCAGGAGGTAAGAACTCTCAGGTGTGAGGCATAATAGTATTTAATGAAGTCTGGGCCTCCTAATCCCCCCCTACTTTTCCGGGCCAGGACCACCGTCCCTGCCATCCTGTGGGAGGCATTGTTCCAAATGAAACGGAGGCTTCTTCTTTGAAGGGATTTCAGCTGCGCTATTGGGACCGCCACCGGTAGCGTTTCAAACAAGTATAATAATTTAGGAAGGATGGACATTTTAAGGACATTAATTCGCCCCAGCAGGGACAGGGGAAGGGTGGTCCATTGGGTTAGTAAACGGTTAATTTCTGAGAAAAGGGGAGGAAAGTTGGCCCTATATAAAGTGTCATAAGAGGCAGTAAGTTGAACCCCTAAATATTTAAGTGATTGAGAACACCAATGGTATTTATACTTGCTTTGGAGGGAAGATAGGAGAGAAGGGGGGATGTTTATGGGTAATGCTTCAGTTTTAGTATCATTAATTTTAAAACCTGAGAGGTCACTAAAGGTAGATAATATGTTATGCAAGTGTGGCAGGGAGGTGTGTGGGTGGGTGAGAGTCAGAAGGACATCGTCCGCGAATAGGGATAGTTTATATTCCGTGTATCTAAGATATACGCCCTTAATATCCGAACATTCCCGTATAGCCGCAGCTAAGGGTTCCAGACTAAGAATAAAAAGCAGGGGTGACAAAGGGCACCCCTGTCTCGTACCATTGCTAAGGGAAAAGGGACGTGATAGGTGGGAGGAGAGTTGTACTTGTGATGTAGGTTTCGAATATAGGGCCCGAAGAGCATGAATAAAGGGGCCCGAGAATCCATAACGGTTTAGTATTGCAAACATAAATGGCCAACTAAGGCGATCAAATGCTTTTTGGGCGTCTAAACTGAGTATTAGAGCAGGTTTTTTGGTTTTTGTGAGAAGATCTATAAGGTCAATTGTGCGACGCGTATTGTCACCCGCATGTCTCGTGGGGACGAATCCTACCTGGTCTCTGTGAATTAGTGCTGGCAGTAATAGAGAGAGTCTATTCGCTAATATTTTGGTGAAAATTTTATAATCGGAATTTAATAGGGCGATGGGTCGATAATTGTCAGGAAGGGATGGGTCTTTGCCCGGTTTAGGGATAACGGTTACAAAAGCATGTAAAAAAGAGGAGTGCGGTGGTGTACCCTGGAGTAACGAGGAGAACAAGGTTAACATATGCGGGGCTAGGGTCGATAGATACGTCTTGTAATAGGAGTATGGAAGACCATCTGGTCCTGGGGCTTTATGTGAGGGAAGGTGTTTAATCACTTCAGTTAATTCTTCTGCAGAAATAGGTTGGTTTAAGGAGGAGCGTTGATCTGGTGTGAGTTTTGGGAGGTGTACAGAGGACAAGAAGGAGTCTAGTCTATCTTGTGAGAGCTGGGCCTGTGGACCCATGCTTAAGCAGTTGTAAAGTTTATTATAGTATTCTCTAAATACTCCGGACATGGTCTGAGGACAATGTGTAGGTGTGCCGTCTGATTGTACTACATGGTCAGGGATGCATAAAAAGGGGCGAGGTTTAAGTCTGTGAACGAGCATCCTGTGTGGTTTGTCAGCGTACTCATAGAACTTTTGCCTAGACCATAGCATTGACTTTGAAATTTTATTCGTATCTATAGACCTAATACGATTGCGTATAGCAATCACTGTGCGCAAGCAATCCACCGTAGGGAAGCGGAGTAACCGTGTCTCCGCCGTCCGTAGCTGGGTCACAAGCTCTGACCTTAGCCTAATAGAGTCGCGTTTCAAACGTGAGCCGGCTGAGATGCACTCACCCCTGAAAACTGCCTTATGGGCTTCCCACACAGTAGATGTATCAGAGACTGAGCCTACATTTAAATGAAAGTACTCCTCCAATGTCTTAAGTAATCTGTCCTTAGTTTCGGCATGTCGCAAGAGGGACTCGTTGAGCCTCCAGTGGCAGGTTTTAGGTGATGCCGCTTGGAGCGCTAAGCTCAGAGTAATGGGGGCATGATCAGACCACGTAATAGGATCTATTTCCGAAGAGATTATGTTGGGTAGCAAGGGGGCTGATACTAGGAAGTGGTCTAATCGAGAGTAAAGTTTATGTGGAGGGGAGAAAAAGGTATATTGGCGATGGGTGGGATGTTTCACTCTCCACGCATCAAAAAGATTGTGGGAGCGAATTAACTTGCGAAAGGAGGTAGACAATTTAAGAATTTGGAGAGATGGAGTTTGTTGAGATAGAGCAAATCTATCCTTGCTAGGGGACATACACACATTGAAATCCCCACCTATGACTGTGAAAGGCTGGGAGAAAGAACGCAGCTTGTCAAGAACTCCTGTGAGGAAACCAATCTGTCCCGTATTAGGTGCATAAACGTTAGCTAAAGTGAAGGAGGTATTTAGGTGGGTACAATTCAGGAGCACAAACCGACCCCGAGGGTCCAAAGTCGAGGCAAGGATCCGTATAGGGCAGGAACGTTTAATCAATATTGCCACTCCTGCCTTCCCAGACGGATCCGAGGCCATAAAAACTGTAGGGAATAGTTTGGAGGCAAATTTAAAGGAACCTCCTGGGCGGAAATGCGTCTCCTGAACCATCACCACATCTGCTCCAGAGGATTTGAATTCCTTCAAGGCCAGCCAGCGTTTTTTCAAGGAATTCAAGCCCTTTACATTACAAGAAAATATCTTTAAAGCCATAGTACAATCCTAAATTGATAAGCAGATGACAATTTAACATAACTCACGGGTAAGACATTTTCCAACCCAAGGAGGCTTGGGAGAGAAATATACACATCAGCATATCTAAGCATCATGACATGGTTTATAACCTGCATCAAAATAAAGGAACCAAAACAGGTCAAAAAAGGACCTGGTAAAAACTTGTGTGGTTTAGCATGAGCTAAACTCAAAATAAAAAAGTGAAAAACAAAAAAAACAGAAAAAAGAAAACAAGTGTTTTGAAAGCCTGAGGGAAAAAAAACCCTCAGGGAACCAAGGCGGAACACCTTGGACATATAAAGGAACATGACGGTCAGCTAGAGTGACGTATTGTGGTCCGCTCCTGTGTGGTTTAACTGGCCTCCGACATTTAATAGTTAGCGATGTTCAGAACAATCAAAACAATCCGAATATCATTTCACTGACTGGAACTACAATGGGAGCTATAAGGAGAACAGGAGCCTGTCAGAGTGGATATGAAAAAATGGGGGGAGGCTCCCTGAGTGCTTCAAAAAAGAATCAGAAAAAACAAGAACAGAGGAACATAGGGGAGGAATGCTCCCCACAGATACCTGTAGAAATCAGCCGAGATCTTGGGTATCTGGAAATCAAAAAAAAACAAGGAGATGCAAATCAGGGAGGTCTTGAGACCTCAGGTGGGGAGTCTAGGCAGGTTGGAGCGTTGCGGTGTAGAGAAAGCCTTCTGTTGTCTCCGACGTACTGGGGTCCAGATTGCTGAAGGGCCCTGGAGGGGCTTGGGAGCCAAAGCAGGTGGAGGAAGCTGGAGATCTTCTTCTGGTACAGGTGGTAAACCCAAGTTGCGAGTGAAGGCTTCGCATTCATGTAAATCTCTGATGGAGTATTGTGTGCCATCTTTGGACGCTGAGAGCCGAAATGGGAAACCCCATCTGTAGGGGACTTGATGGAGTTGGAGGTGAGCTGTGATTGGGCGTAAATTGCGTCTTTTTGCCAGGGTGATGGGGGAGAGGTCGCTGAAGATCTGTATCTTGGAGCCCTTGAAGTCAATGCGGTTTTTGTTGCGTGTAGCTGCTGTTAGAGCTTCCTTACTATCATAATAGTGGAAACGGACTATTATGTCCCTCGGGTTGGATCCAGGGGGGGGGTTTCGGGGCCAGAGATCTATGGGCCCTATCTAAGCGCCAATCAATATCAGGTATGTGTGGAGCCAGTGTGACAAACAGATCTAGTAGATATACCCGTAGCTCTTTATCATTGACCTTTTCAGGGACTCCACGGATCCTCACGTTTTAACGACGTTCTCTATTCTCCAAATCTTCTTGTTGGAGTTGTATTTGGGAAACTGTGTGTTTGAAAAATGCGTTTTCTTCCTCCAGCGCATGTATATATTGTACAGTCTCATCAAATTTAGTTTCCAGAGTGGCAGTGCGTTCTCCAAGCTGGTCTATCTCCCCCCTGAGTTCCTGGGCAAGCTTACCAACCTCTTTAGATATGTTGCGAGTTAAATCCTGTAAAAGTGTCTGTAGTTTCAGATCCAAAACTGTTACCGTGATTGCTTCGACAGGATTTGTCTGCTGGGATGCGTTACCGGAGTTAAATATAGCTGGTGCGGAGGCTAGGAGGTCAGCAGCATCTGTCGGTTCCGTAGGCGTACTCGGGGCCGGAGAATGTGGTTTATATAGGAATCGCTCCATGGTTTGTGCAGGTCGGGAGGTGGGTGGCGGGAGAAAGCCTTGATATATGTGTTTCTGAAATCCTATTTTACCCATGTAGTGCCCGGAGGCGTCCAGAGGTGGCTGGTTATGATCCTGTGGCTGTAAGAGCTTTTGAAGTGGTGCAGGATCCCTTGGGAGAGGAGCGGGGACCTGATTGAGTCTAAGACATGTCTGTCATCTTTGCTAACCGTTCATGTACTCCCCTATTTAGCGCTTTTAGGGCGCATTTGGATAAGCTAGAGTCTTGGAAGGATATGCCTCTTTAAGATCCTGTTGTAGTTGGAGCCGGGACAGGGGATGTCCGTGGGCTGGTAGGTTGGCGTATGAGGCTTTGTAGGCCTCAAGATGGCGGCAGGCCTGGGATTTTGGGAGCAAGCCGGGTGACGTCTCGGTCGGCCGACCGGGCTGTTCAGTAAAAGTGGCGATGGGGTCAGGGGCCACCAGGACAGGTTTGGTGGCTTACCTACGGATTATGTAGCCTGGGTGGCAGCAGATTGCTGTCAGGTATGTTCAGACTGGGTGTAGTAGTATGGCCGTCACTTGTATGTGCTTCCAATAATGGTGGGACTATATTTAAGTCACCCAATGCCCTGCTCTGTCTGGTTGGGGTTTTCTGGTGGTGAAATGGGGCCTGGATGGAGCTTTGAGGAGGTGGGGAGGCCTAGAGCTTCTGGTGAGGTGTACCAAGATGGCCGCTGTATCTCTGCTAGGCCTCGGGGGGGTGCACCTGGATGGTTGTTTGCAGCACCGCTGGATCCCCAGGCAGCTGATGACCTTCCAAGACGCTCCCCCAGCTCTGAAAGGAGGTAGCTGAGCGGAGAAGAGCTGTGAGGGGGAGATGGTGCTGACCTCGGGTGGAGCAAGATGGCCGCCGTTCTACCGAGCATAGGCCGGAGCCGCGGCCTCGATTTGCGGGAGCGAGGAGGAACACCTCGCCGACGGCCTCCGGTGGGTTCCAGTAACCGGGGGGGCTATGTGGTCCGTTAATGAAGAGGGGAGCAGGCTGGGAGAGACTGGAGCCTTTACACAAGCGCCGGGTGTAGCAAGATGGCCGCTTCCAGGAAGTAGGCCGGAGCCGCGGACTCCAGTGAATCCCACTACGATGGCCCTGTGTCTCCCCTGTCTAGATGGCCAAGGGGGGCAATCCTGCTGACATCAGGGGCAGATGCTTCCAAGGAGGGTTCCTATAGTGGGTCTGAAGGCCGGTGGCCGGTACTCACTGCGTCCCTGGAGATATTAGAGCCTGGGCCTGCAGAGCTGAGAGACGGCGCTGAGATGTTGACGAGCTGAGAGGTGGCTTCCAGTGTCTGGTCAGGCCCTCAAACACCTTTTGATGCTGCGGATGATGGCCAGCCAAGGTATGGTGATGTGGTGTGTCCGGGATGGGTGTAGGAGAGAGCAGGGTCGTCGGGCCTGTAGGCCGCAAGATGGCGCCGGGCGCCTCGTGTGTGGTGCCTGCTATAGGGCAGAGTGCGGTCTCGGGCTGCTCTAGGTCACCAAATAATGAGCCCACAGGGTAGGGTAAGAAGTCCTGCAGATCCCCCGGGGTGTATGACGTTTGATTGGGGTATTTTAAGCTGGTGATGGCGTTGGATGGTGCTTGTCTGTGAGGAGCTTAGAATCCACACGTCTTCCCTGTTCAACGTCCGGACACGCCCCCTCCGACGTTTTTTAGCATCAGCGTTTTTAAGCTGTAAAAATGTTTATGTGGGTAATTTGAGAGTGGAAAATAGCAGAGGGATGTTTTTTTTTTTTAAACGCGCCTTAGCGTTAACGCTTAAAAACTACGTTAAACGGGCATTGACGCCAAATCAAAGCGCTAATAAAATCGCATTTTTAATGCTGCTTTTTTTCCAGGTGTTGTTACTAGCTTTACAGCCCATTTTTTAAAATGTCCCTGTGTATGAGGCCTTAGACTGAAGTAGAATTTGGTTTGAACTTGTTCGATAAATGTGCAAACTAAATGGCTTCTCGCTCAGGCTGGTTGTTAGGATGTTGGTTATTACATCCTCTTGATGTCCCATCTTGTCCACTGAAGCTTATTTTGACCACCTTAACCGGGATCAAACTTATCTGGTAACGCCCCCTTTCTAACACAAGGTGGAGGGATTATTTTCTAGAGGGCTTTCCAGGGTATCCTCACATCTTTCTCTCTGGTGATATGTTTCACTTATACATGGACTGCTGTACATTGGTTGGTTAGAAATACTACTTTCTATTGGCTCTGAAGGACTACTTCTGGGCTTAATCTCTGACTCTTTCAAGTTTCTCTTGGGACTTTTGTTACGCTCGTTTTATGTGGAATGTTTATGAATTCATTATACATTTGTTTTTTTAATGTGATTGTGTACACATTTTTTGCACTTCACTGGAATTAATGATATTTATGCTACATATTGGATGCATTTTATGTCATTAGTTGATTCGCACTTTGCACTTTATTATTCACAGCACTGCACATTTTTTATATTGGTTGTTAGGAAGACAACAACCAACCAGCTTCCTAGCAGCCAGTGACACATTTCTGGCCATACATTCAGCTGTCTACCGGAAATATCCGGCGGTCAGCTGAATGTAAACAAGTGGGCGGAGTGCCATGCCCATATTTAGTCAATGGCCATGGTGGTTAGTCGCTCTGACCCTTACTCAATGCTGACTGGTCTTCAGCTGTTTCCCTGTGACTTGCATGTATCCTGTTTAAATCATCCATTGCTGACCTGGCTTACCACTGATATACCCTTGGATTCCGATTATACTGCTGATTACTGGTTCCCGACTCTGGCTTATACCCTGATGTTGCTTCCCTGGTACTTTGCATGCCCTGGTACTTCGCTGCCCGCTTGCTGCTGACTCTGGCTGATCCTTTGACTTCGCTCCTGTTTTTTGTCTGGCTTCACGTCTCCTCCAAGCACCCAATATGCCTTCCTCTCTTCCAAGCTCCATTGAACACAGTGCACTCCTGGCACCTGTCTGCTGGAAGCTCTGGCAAGCTGCATTTCCTGAAACTGCAAGCCTGGTGGAGTTCCCCTTTAATCTTGGTTGATCTACCCAGCATCATCACAGTTCCGGAGTTGATGTTCTGCCGGATTCCCCCGAGGCTATGACTTTTGACACAAGCTCTGCAACTTACACCTACAGGCACTCATGTTCCTCCTGTCCCTTGGCACCCTCTGTCTCACTCTCAGTGGGGCCTGGGCTGGAGATACAAGGGAGGCCGACCTCGTCACTTCAGACTCTGACCAGGTATGTGACAACGTGTCTCCTGTATGACAGTATTTGCTGGTGGAAATATACCCACTTTGTGCAGTTATTAGGAACCTCAGACCCCTGATGTCTTCACTGTGTGCTTCAGATGTAGAGAGGGGCACAGTCTCTAATAAACTTCTCACCTGCCACCCAGTGCCACATTGACCATGAAACTTGAAGTACCCAGGACCTGATAACCTATGTTCATCTATAGCAAAAATAATGTAAGGGTGAAGAAGTCATTGGCATGCTAATGGAGGGTGAAGAAGTCATTGGTATGCTAATCCCTTCTACAGTTTGCAAAGTAAAGGCACACTGAGGGAGTTTTCTTTTTTTAGGAATGCATTGCACAGCAGTGTACTGCAAATACATATGGGATTTTATGTAAAAGAACTGTAAGTACTGATACTCATTAAGTAAATCATGATGCATGTGAAAAGTTTTGCATTATCTCTCACAATTTTTTGCCTGATTACAGATGATTTGCTCTTCCCCTCCCTCCTGAGGAAGCGGGTCAGGTCCTGCGAAACACGTTGAGGCACACAGGATCCCTTTGAACATTGATACATTGAGGAAGCTGCTCAAAGTGGTTTCAAGTATTTGATATATGACATGTCCAGGTATTCATAAAGATAAGGGAGCTTTATAGCTTGAATTGTTTTTTTATTTTATTTTTAAAGGTTGTTAAATACAGTGTTTTTAATGAAAAGTTGTCTATGAATGTGTATTTTTTTATGTGTAGTCCATGGGCACCTAAAAGTCAATTTGCAAATAGCACTGTGTATAGAATCTTTTACAGTTGGGATGTGGTGTTCCCATAGTTAGACCATTGTAATTGACAAACACGGTCCTGAGGAAGTCTTCGACCTAACTGAGGATGAACACCAGAGATTGTATTCGGTTGCAGTGTGGGATCACTTGGGGATCCCTCATATAATGCAGGGCTCTAGTAATTATGTCACCACCCGGGAGTTAAAAAATTGCCACAAGACTATAATTATGGTTGGCACATTTATAAGGACAAAGTGCTGCGTTCTGTGGCAGAGGACATAGTGCTTTCAGTTCACTGGCATCCTAAATCAGGGAAGTGAGTCCACATGGTGAATCCACGGTTTTACATTTAATTGTCACACTGTTTCGCATATTGACTGATTTCTATAATGCTGCTGATTGTATTGCTTTTGTGCATTCTTGTAATCTATTTTGGTAATGTTTGTAATTTAACTGTTCCAGTGTGTGCCATTGCCATAGAAATGTTTTTTTTTTTACATAATTGTAGTCATTTGCATAATGGACAGTATAAGCATTTTTCCCACGGTTGGTGGCACAGGGACATGCCAGGTTTTAGACATAGGGGAGAGAGTAAGGGTGTGCTAGCATAATTCCCACTAGGTAGCGCCCTCCCTTAGAATATACAGTATCTCACAAAAGTGAGATCACCCCTCACATTTTTGTAAATATTTTATTATATCTTTTCATGTGACAACACTGAAGAAATGACACTTTGCTACAATTTAAAGTAGTGGGTGTACAGCTTGTATCACAGTGTAAATTAGCTGTCCCCTGAAAATAACTCAACACGCAGCCATTAATGTCTAAACCGCTGCCAACAAAAGTAAGTACACCCCTAAGTGAAAATATCCAAATTGGGCCCAATTAGCCCTTTTTCCTCCACGATGTCATGTGACTCATTAGTGTTACAAGGTCTCAGGTGTGAATGGGGAGCAGGTGTGTTAAATTTGGTGTTATCGCTCTCACTCTCTCACACTGGTCACTAGAAGTTCAACATGGCACCTCATGGCAAATAACTCTCTCATGATCTGAAAAAAAGAATTGTTGCTCTACATAAAGATGGCCTAGGCTATAAAACGATTGCCAAGACCCTGAAACTGAGCTGCAGCACGGTGGCCAAGACCATACAGTGGTTTAACAGGACAGGTTCCACTCAGAACAGTAAAAACAGGGGTGAACAGCGGCGCTAAATATGATGATAACATAAAATTATATAGCAACTGGAATATATGTATACATAAAATGTGTGTGTGTGTGAATAAGCACACATAATATTAAAACATTTGTTTAAAATATAATGTCCATAAATGATCCGAGATCTTGTATGATTAGCACCTGGAGGCAGCTCCCTTAGAGTGAAGCGATGGGCTCTGTGTAGAAATGGGAACAGAGGGGCGCCAGACTTAGTGCAGTGTAAATCATATATTTAATAAAAGCAAGTAGTAACTCACAGGTTAAATTAGATGAGTTCAGTATGTGGTGAATATCGCCAGTCCTGGAGTCTCATAAATGTCTTCCCTTTGCAGCCTGGGACACTGGTGTGATCTTACAGGGATCCAGACAATGCTGGGAACCAGGAGGCAGGAAACAAAAAGCAGCTGGTCGTGACTTCACAGGAACAGGAAATGTGATTCTTTACAGTGGCAAGGATTGGTAATGCATTTCGAAGCTACAGCTTCTTCATCAGACCATGATTGGCTGGCAAACCTAGCAGTCTTAAATACAGAGGAAATAGAAACAGAGAGATCTGATGGGCTGACCAGCCCATCAATCAATAGACAGATTTAAAGAGGTAGACAGTTGGAGATTGAAATGAATTTAAATATGAGTAAAAAGCTTGCTGATTAATAGTTGATGATGATAATTTTCTATTACAAACGTTTTTTATTGAAAAAATTATAAAATGGTACAAACACGTTGACAGTAGGTATTGTATACAACATATGTCTGAATGTAGGTATATAATGTCAATGCAAATGACAGAAAAAACAAAAACAAAAAACATAAAATAAAGCAGTGAAGCATCTGGGAGAGGTTGTCATAAACAACAAGATATCTGTAGGAATATGGTCATACAGTACAGGTTTAGGGGTGAGGTAGTATAGCAGCGCATCTTGGACTAAAGAAGCTTAGTGATCATTACAGCGGTTAAGAGTGTGGAACAGGTTTTGTCTATATGATTTCCAGGGTGACCATCTTTGGTCAAATAAGTGCATCCTGTCATTTAGTGTATAAAGGATTCTTTCCATTAACATAATGGTGTCCATCCTGTGAAGGATGGAGGAGGTAGGGACAGTAGGGGCCTTCCAATGTAGGGCAATAGCCCATAGAGTGGCTATGCAAACGGTGTGGATAAGGCATTCTTCTGATCGAAGTACACCTGGGATAGGTGCTCCGAGGAGGCCCATAGCGGGTGTAAGTTGTACAGGAGTACCTGCTATTGCTGATGCTATGGCCATCGCCAAGTACCAAAAGGGGGAAAGTTGGTCGCAGTCCCAAAATGTGTGGATAAAGGTACCAGGAAGCTGACATCCTCTGAAGCATAGATCAGAGGCTTCAGGGAAGATGGAATGCAGTCTGGATGGGGTATAATACCATCTGGTCAGTACTTTATATGCTGTTTCCCTGACCGCTAAGGATTTAGAGGCTTTGCGCAAATTGGTCAGCATTGTGTCCCAGTCCTCTGAGTCAAATATTTTGTTGCAATCAGTTTCCCATTTGCCTTTATAAGGGATAACCCCAGGAAATATTGCAGTCAGAGCTGATTTGTAAAGGGAAGAGATAAGACCCTTTCCTCTGGGGGAGTCACGGCAAATCTGTTCGAACATAGTAGGGGGAGGAAGGGGAAAGAGCGAAGTGTGTGAGGTAAAAGTGCCTAATTTGCATGTAACGGAAATGTTCTCTTAATGGGATCTGTTTTTGTGCTCGTAGAAGGTCGAATGAGGCAAAGGAATTACCGATTTGCAGGTCAGTTAATGAGACCAAAGAGTTAGAGGTCCACCAGGAAAAACCTTCAGGGTTATTGAAAGCTAAATTAAACAGGGGCTCTCCTATAAAGGAGGATCCTCGGGGAGCGTGAGACACCAGGTCTAATTTGTTTTTGTAACGATACCATAGGATTAGAGAGTGCGCTACTAGGGAGTTGAGGGATATAAGTGTGTGGACTAATCTGGAGGGAGACCAAAGAATAGTAGAGAGCCTATAGGGAGAGATGGATTGTGATTCAAAATCTACCCAGGGCACTTTAGAGTTTGGAATATTCCATTGAGCAATCTGGGAAAAGCGGGCAGCTAGGAAATAGAGCCAGAGGTTTGGTAGACCTAGTCCACCATTTGATTGTGGGTTGAATAGGACATGTTTAGAGAATCTTGGCCTTTTGTTCTGCCAGATAAATTTGTTGATATCCTGCTGTAATTTATCTATGAATGCTTTAGGGATAAGGACAGGTAGGGCTCTAAAAATAAATAGAAGCTTGGGTAAAAGGGTCATTTTGATTGCCGTGACTCTCCCGAGAAACGAGATATGGTAAGTGCTCCATAGTTTGAGCATATTACGGAGACGCAAAGATAGAGGACCAATGTGGAGTGATATAGATGCCCAAATAGGGAATTTTGTCAGTAGACCATTGCAGGGGGAAGGAGCTCTGGAGGGTCTCGCACTGAGCAGGGGGAATGTTGATTGGGAGTGCAGTGGATTTGGACATATTCACTGAAAGCCCAGAGATAGAGGCAAAACGGGATAGTAAGTCAAATAGGTTGGGTAGGGAGATGTGGGGTTGAGTTAGAAAAAGCATAACATCGTCCGCATACATGCATAGATGTGATGTGGAGGTAGCCAAGGGGTAACCCGATATGTCAGGGTGTCCTTTGATAGCAGCGGCCAGGGGTTCTAGGGCTAGAGCGAACAATAGGGGAGATAGTAGGCATCCCTGGCGGGTGCCCCTGCCCAGTGCGAAAAATCCAGAGCTGCAGCCCGGAATCTTGATCCTTGTTTGTGGATTGTTGTAGAGGGCTTGTATACCCAGCAAAAATTCATCTCTGAAGCCAAGTCTTTGTAGCACTGCGATCAAGTAAGGCCATAGAACGCTGTCGAACGCTTTGTTAATGTCTAAGCTCAAAAGAAGGACTTGATGTTTACGTATGTTAGCATCCTGGAGGACATTCAATGTCAATCGAATATTATCTGTGATGAGTCTATTGGGTATAAAACCAGATTGGTCAGGGGAGGTTAAAGTTTCGATAATGGAAGCTAATCTGTCAGCTAGGGCCCGGCTAAAAATTTTGAGGTCGTTATTAATGACCGAGATTGGTCTATAGTTTTGGGGGAGGGAGTGGTCTTTCAACGGTTTAGGTAGGAGGGACATGTTGGCTAGGGTCATTTCAGAGGGGAAATGTTCGCCTTTGAGGATCTTGTTAAACATATTAGTGAGGCGTGGAAGTAGTATAGGAGCATAGTGTTTATAATAACTGGCTGTGAAGCCATCTGGGCCAGGGGCTACAGAGCGTTTCAGGGATTTAACAACGCCCAGTAGTTCTTCTTCTGTGAAGGGAGCATTTAAGGATTCGGTTTGTAAGTTGGTCAAGGTGGGTAGGGGTAAGGAGTCTAGCCATTCTCGAGAGGGTTGGGCAGGGTACGTAGGTGGGTGTGAGAGAAGATTGGAATAGAAGTCTTCAAAGATGTTAAGGACCTCTTTGGGGTGGGAAACCATTCTACCAGAGGAGTTACGAAGTTTATAAACATGTGGGGGACGTAGTGTGTGATTTAATTTACGAGCGAACATGGCCGAAGCTGTGTTGCTATGGAGAAGAAAGTTGGCTTGGACCATCTTAAAGACTTTTCGGTTTTTGCAGATAGCAGAGTATCCAATTCTAATCTTTTGTGGGATACTAGAAGGGCGTTGGCATGCGAAGGGTTGCCTATTTGGGTTTTGTGAAGGGTGTCGAGTTCAGTGGTCAGTGTGAAAATTTGTTGCCACCTCTCTTTGTTTCGTCTTGATGCTATGCTAATAAGGTGACCGCGTATTACGGCCTTATGGGCCATCCACAGGGTGCCAGGGGATATGTCTTGGGTGGCGTTAATAGTAAAATATTCCTGAAGAGCGGTAGAGATTTCCTGTCGTATTATAGGGTCAGTTAAGAGGGAGTCATTCAATCTCCATGAGTAAGGAGTGTCAGATAGGCCGATAAGAGTGGTGGACAAGGCGACCATGTTATGGTCCGACCAGGGGCACAGATGGATCTCAGAATGAGTGGAATTGGCTAGTATGATAGGTGTGCAAAAAATATAGTCTAATCTGGCAAAAGAGTTATGGGGGTGGGAGTAAAAGGTGAAGTCTTTTGCTCCCGTGTTATGTGCTCTCCATGCATCCGATAATTGGAACGACTGCAGTGTTTTGGACATTGATTTGGGGAATGCTGAGTTAAGTTGAGAGGAATTGCTCCTGTCTAACAGTGGGTGAGCAACCAGGTTGAAATCTCCCCCAACAAACATGTGTGTTGATGAGTATTTCTCAAGTATTTTGAAAAAGGTGGAGAAAAAAGTTGCCTGTGAGACATTGGGAGCATAGACATTAGCAATCGTAAGTTCACGCCCAGCTATCAGACCTTTGATTATCAGAAACCTACTATCAGGATCTTTATAGACCTGCTGCACTTCTAGTGGGAGTGAATTGTGTAAGAAGATCTAAAGAGGGGGGGATACAACTGCGCAAACCAAAAAAGGGGGAGCTAAAATTAATCAGCTAATCAACAATAGCAACGACTGCCGCAGCCACCATCAAGGTGTTCACACACCAGCAATCAGTGAGAATAAATATATAAATAAATATATAAATAATGGGGCGCTAGCATAAAAATGGTATGTATAGAAAAGACTAGTTAAAAATGTAACAAGAGTGCATTAAAATTACTGATCGGATAAAAAATGTGGCGCTATTAAAAGTCCACCACTCCAAGGGGAATCGTCTAACAAGGGTGGCTCCAGACACAGCGTCCAAAGAAATGAATGAAATAAATCAAGGCGTATAGCATCAAACACTGAATAGAGCTATACAAACAGCATCAAACGAATAAATCAAACAATATAAAAATGTAGAATCCACATCCCATGTGTCAAAATAAATGGATAAAAATAGTGCAATAAAACTATAAGTGGCAATAATACTACACCACCATATTCAAGTGAAAAATGAATAATATATAAATAGCAAATAACGTGTAAATTGCAATAAAAATACTAGTGCAAAAAGGCAATCCGTGAATAAATAGACCTGTGCATTTAAAAACAAAGGGCACAAATAAACCTGTGTTCAATAAATAAATAAATAAATTGCCGTGAGTCCAAGATAGAGGTGTTTAAAATTGAAAACAAGTCCCGTGCAATCAAATAGGTATTCCCATATATAGTGCACAATTCATAAGTAATCTCCAGGTGAAGTGGTGGGTTTTGTATTCATAATAGTCTTTAAGAGATAAACGTGGTGCTCCTTTTCATGCAGATGTCCTAGGCTGTTTCCCCCAACCCCTTACCTTATAGGTAAGGAAAATCAACCTTAATGGGCTTGGGCATCCACCTCCTCTGGATCTGATCCTCTGGCTGCGTCCCTGCCAGCTCCTCTCAGGTGGACATGTGAGCAAACAGATTGAAGTGCTCCATTGTGTAGTATTTCAAAAGATTTATTATAAATAAGCAGCAGATAACTTACAGTGTATGCAGAGTTAATGCAGCGGTGGATAAAAACAGTGTGGGCTCCCGGCCGAGATCCCACACAACTGAACGTCACCAGGCTCTCTTCTCCTTACGCATTACGTCATGCCCACATGACTTTGTCAAAGGATTCAGAGCCTGGTGAACAGCGGTGACTTAATATAGTGGTGGTTGTTAGAGCAACCACTTAATTAGTATCAATCAACAAAGATAATTGAGCAAATACAGGTGGCATCTAAAGAATGGAAGTGTCGCTGGGAGGCTGAATATAGTGGTGGTTTATTATTCCTTGTTGCCTGTTATTCAGCCTCCCAGCGACACTTGATCTATTGCTATTACGGGTGTTGTTTCCAGACCTCTCCCGCTAGATGGCGCTGTTTTAATCAGCTTTTAATATCGGCTTTTAAATCTTAATTATTTTTAGCCGTTCTTTAAGTTTAACTTGATGTAATAATTACCCATTAGATGCCACCTGTATTTGCTCAATTATCTTTGTTGATTGATACTAATTAAGTGGTTGCTCTAACAACCACCACTATATTAAGTCACCGCTGTTCACCAGGCTCTGAATCCTTTGACAAAGTCATGTGGGCATGACGTAACGCGCAAGGAGAGGAGAGCCTGGTGACGTTCAGTTGTGTGGGATCTCGGCCGGGAGCCCACACTGTTTTTATCCACCGCTGCATTAACTCTGCATACACTGTACGTTATCTGCTGCTTATTTATAATAAATCTTTTGAAATACTACACAATGGAGCGCTTCAATCTGTTTGCTCACATGTCCACCTGAGAGGAGCTGGCAGGGACGCAGCCAGAGGATCAGATCCAGAGGAAGTGGATGCCCAAGCCCATTAAGGTTGATTTTCCTTACCTATAAGGTAAGGGGTTGGGGGAAACAGCCTAGGACATCTGCATGAAAAGGAGCACCACGTTTATCTCTTAAAGACTATTATGAATACAAAACCCACCACTTCACCTGGAGATTACTTATGAATTGTGCACTATATATGGGAATACCTATTTGATTGCACGGGACTTGTTTTCAATTTTAAACACCTCTATCTTGGACTCACGGCAATTTATTTATTTATTTATTGAACACAGGTTTATTTGTGCCCTTTGTTTTTAAATGCACAGGTCTATTTATTCACGGATTGCCTTTTTGCACTAGTATTTTTATTGCAATTTACACGTTATTTGCTATTTATATATTATTTATTTTTCACTTGAATATGGTGGTGTAGTATTATTGCCACTTATAGTTTTATTGCACTATTTTTATCCATTTATTTTGACACATGGGATGTGGATTCTACATTTTTATATTGTTTGATTTATTCGTTTGATGCTGTTTGTATAGCTCTATTCAGTGTTTGATGCTATACGCCTTGATTTATTTCATTAATTTCTTTGGACGCTGTGTCTGGAGCCACCCTTGTTGGACGATTCCCCTTGGAGTGGTGGACTTTTAATAGCGCCACATTTTTTATCCGATCAGTAATTTTAATGCACTCTTGTTACATTTTTAACTAGTCTTTTCTATACATACCATTTTTATGCTAGCGCCCCATTATTTATATATTTATTTATATATTTATTCTCATTGTGTAAGAAGATCGCCAACCCTCTGCACTTAGTGTCATACAAAGTATAAAAGGCTTGCTTGTATGAGTTGTGAAAGAACGTCGGGTGTTTGTCTGTGGCAAAGTGGGTCTCCTGTAGTAATAGAATTTTGGCCCCTAGCTTTTTGTAGGTTGTAAACGCTTTCTTCCGCTTGTGAGAAGAATTGAAACCCTGCACATTATGTGTAATGCATGTAATCACCATTTATGTATGTAGGAGCGTCCAAGGCTCACCTGAGGGGTCCGAGACCCGGGATGTGTAGTGTTGAAATTCTCCGTCGCAAGGGGAACAGCTATTTGGAAGAGTTTTACGCAATAGACATCATCAAAAGCAAAATTATAAGTTTTACATCTGGGATGCTTCAGCAATCTGAAAAAAAAAGGCATAATAAATAAAAGAAAAGAAAAAAACACATTTAAACATAGTGCCAGCAAAGCAAATGCAGGCTGGACTAACATAGGGTCAGGTTGCATACAGCAGAAGCCTGAAACATTGAAGTAAACTTGGTAAGGGGCAAAAGCACCCTTAGCTCCCCAAATCATATCCAGAGTTTAGAGGAATTCGGGATATGAGAGGAGTGGGGTAGCACGGCAACAACATCCACCGAACTAGCCTGCTGTAAAAAACAAAAAAAATAAGCATATATAGTATGTGCATGCCAAAGAGTGCTAGTTTGATATAACTGATCATCTAACAGTCCGAGAACAAACCACCTAATGAGAACAAGATAAGTCCCGAAAGCAACATCCTGTACAAAAGAAATAAAAGTAAAAAATGGTAAGGTAGCCAAATTCCCCTTAAAAAAATAAAAAAAAGAGAATTGAGGGGGATGGTAATAGCGTAGGTTATGCACCTGGTATGACAGCATAACCATTAAAGTGTGTAGGCACCTGGTCTGGTGGAGGACCAGGGAAGACAGGGACCACATGGTCATACGTGTTGGGTTAATAACATGCATGGTGAGGCAGGATGAGGGGGATTGAAATAACAGCAGTTCTGTAATTCGGTAGTACCAAAAAGGAACAGTAGGTGGTGCTCAGACACTAGCAAATTCAAATCTCGCTCAGAAGTGTAAGTAGAACCGGAGGAACAAAAATTCAACTGTGACTAAAAAAAAACAAAAAATGTCTGTGGTCAGTTCAAAAAGGCGTTTTGGCCAGCTTCATGCCTGTGTCGTCTGCGGTCACGTCTTGGAGAGGGTGTATTCCAGATGGGCATCGGTCTGGGCGTAGAGGGTTGGCGGGGAAGGGCTTCAGCTTCCATGAGGCCCAGTTTAACCAGGATTTCTTGGCCCTCCAATAGGGTGGTAGCGGTATATGTTGTACCATTATGTGGAATGGAGAGTTTGAAGGGGAAGCCCCATCTGTACCGAATGCGTGCTTTTGCTAGCTCCGTGGTGACCTCCTTCATCTTACGGCGTCTGTCCAAGGTGGCAGGGGAGATGTCTGGGTATATTTGGACTGGGGAGCCGTCCAGGGTGATGTTATGGGAATTGCGTGCAGCACGGAGGATCTCTTCTTTAATGAGAAAGTCTTTTAAACAGAGAACAATATCCCTGGGAGGTTTGTCTGGTGGGGGTTTGGGGCGAAGTGCTCTGTGTATGCGATCGCATGTGAATGCGTCTACAGCACGCTCTGGTAGGAGCGATTGGAATAATTTATGCATGGCAGGGATGAGGTCAGACGTGGTTTCAGGGACTCCTCTGATCCTAAGATTGTGCCTGCGATTTCGATTGTCGAGATCCTCGACTTGGGATTGCAGCTGAGTGACAGTCGCATTTAGGGATTCAAATTCCCTGGAGAGATCATTGTGGGCAATAGTGAGCTCATCATGTTTTGTTTCCAAGCGGTCAGTACGGGCTCCTAGGGCAGAGATCTCCTGGGTTAAGGTGTTAGTGCTTTTATGCAATTCTGTTTGGAATTTGGAGGCAATTTTACTGTATATGGACTCCAGGCTTTTGTCAAGGTCTGCCTTAGTCAGGGGAGGACAGTACTCACAGTCTCGTGGTGCATCCTGTGCCGATGTAGTGGCGTCCTGTGAGTCCTGCGTGTCCAGCAGTGAGGGAGAGACAGGGCCGTCGGCGCCATCTTGGGACATGCTGTACCGTTCCTGGTTCCTCAGTAAATACATGGTTAAGGACCTTTGAGCGGACTTGTGGCCCTTGTTACGCTTCGGCGGCATGCACAGCTCGGTCCGGGGGGTGATAGGAGTTGTTGTGGGGAATATCAGGTGCTTATGACCCCGGGAAGCAGGCTAGTAGGTTGGAGTAGAGCGGAGCTACTCAATCATGCGGCCGGTCCCGTGGAAGTCGCGCATGCGCCCCCTGATGATGATAATTTTATGAAGTTTGAAGAACACGATCAAATAATTAATTGATTAAATACATAAATATAAATGTATAAACATACCACAGATACCACTCAGAACAGGCCTCGCAATAGTAGACCAAGGAAGTTGAGTGCACGTGCTCAGCGTCATATCCAGAGCTTGTGTTATCGCTCTCACTCTCTCATACTGGTCACTGGAAGTTCAACATGGTACCTCATGGCAAGAACTCTCTGAGAATCTGAAAAAAAAATTGTTGCTCTACATAAGACCCTGAAACTGAGCTACAGCACAGTGGGCAAGACCATACAGGACAGGTTCCACTCAGAACAGGCCTCGCTATGGTCGACCAAAGAAGTTGAGTGCACATGCTCAGCGTCATATCCAGAAGAAAACACCCTCAGTGTGCCTTTACTGTGAAAACTGTAGAAGGAATTAGCATACCAATGACTTCTTCACCCTCCATTAGCATGCCAATGACTTCTTTGCCCTTACATTATTTTTGATATAGATGAACGTAGGTTTTCAGGTCCTGGGTACTATAAGTTTCATGGTCAATGTGGCACTGGGTGGCAGGTGAGAAGTTTATTAGAGACTGTGCCCCTCTCTACATCTGAAGCACACAGTGAAGACGTCAAGGGTCTGAGGTTCCTAATAACTGCACAAAGTGGGTTTATTTCCACCAGCAAATACTTTCATACAGGAGACACATTGTCACATACCTGGTCAGTGTCTGAAGTGATGAGGTCGGCCTCCCTTGTATCTCCAGCCCAGGCCCCACTGAGAGTGAGACAGAGAGTGCCAAGGGACAGGAGGAATACAAGTGCCTGTAGGTGTAAGTTGCAGATCTTGTGTCAGAAGTTATAGCCTCAGAGATTCAGGCAGAAGGTGGTCTTGGCCACCGTGCTGCAACTCAGTTTCAGGGTCTTGGCAATCTTCTTATAGCCTAGGCTATCTTTATTTAGAGCAATAATTCTTTTTTTCAGATCCTGAGAAAGTTATTTGCCATGAGGTCCCATGTTGAACTTCTAGTGACCAGTGTGAGAGAGTGAGAGCGATAACACCAAATTTAACACACCTGCTCCCCATTCACACCTGAGACCTTGTAACACTAATGAGTCACATAACACTGTGGAGGGAAAAAGGCTAATTGGGACAAATTTGGATATTTTCACTTAAGGGTGTACTTACTTTTGTTGCCAGTGGTTTAGACATTAACGGCTGTGTGTTGAGTTATTTTGAGAGGACAGCACATTTACATTGTTATACAAGCTGTGCACCTACTACTTTACATTGCAGCAAAGTGTAATTTCTTCAATGTTGTCACATGAAAAGATATAATATAATATTTACAAAAATATGGGGGCTGTACTTACTTTTGTGAGATACCGTATACAGTGAGTGAGTTACAGGGTGAAAGGAGATTTAGTGGAGAGAGCACAAAGCTAGGAGCTCAGCTCTGTAGCTGGCCCCCCATGGGCTTTAGTGGGGCCCTTCTTGCCAATATGTAAAGCTTTGTGTGTTTGGTGTTCCCCTGCTGGGAAATTCCTGGTGAAGTCCTGACAACATAAATGGGACTGAAATTGGGGACAGGGCTAGCAGCACTCCAGACTGGGAAAAGTGCAGAAAGCGGTCAAATGCCAGGTGAGAAGCTAAGTATGGAACATACTGTGCTCTGAAGTTGTATATCTGCTGGAATTGGTTGCTCTAAAGTTGTACATTTGGTATCATTGTCCACCCTGAAGTTGGAAAATAAAGCTTTGCAAAATGCATTGGACTTGCCTCCATTATTACTTGTGGCCTATCTGGGGCATGGTTAATCACTTCAACCGGGAGGAAAGTGGGCATGGGACTGTATATGTGCTGGTAAAGGTACACAGAGTGGCTCCCTTCGGGAGTGGGGACACACATTAACATGAGAGAAGGGAAATGAGGCCTGTTAGCGGTGCCTGTCAATGGAACATTGTGCCCCCATGTGGATAACCCTGCCTACAAATGCTGTGTCCATATTCTGATATCAGCCTCCAGTCAGGGCTACTATAAGGCACTCACGGGCCATTGCCTAAAGATACAGGGTTAATGCAATCAAATGACTCTTAATATGACAAGATATTTGAAATAAAATCCAGAAACATCCTACTGACCATGCCCATTTATAACCACACCAATGAAATCCCACCACCAATGGTAACTACACCCAAAAAGAGGAATTCCTTGAGTGTATCAAGAGGAAGAACATGCAGAGTGGATCTATGGTGGATCTAGTTGTGATTGCCAAGGTTAGATATGTGTCAACCAAGCCGGAGATTCATTTCTAAAAATGGAGGCACAACTGGGGAACACATTTTTTATCCAGGGACAGCCTCCTAGAACTGACGACTGTCCCCAGAAAAATGCTAAAAATTGCCCTGTATATAAAGCAGACCTCATGCTTAATCTAATCCCAGCATTAACGTGTATGTTAATCCTTAACCTGCATCTATCCTATACATAAAGGTGTTTTAAACGTTTTCAAAACTTCATAAAGTGGCCAGATGATCTCTATTTACTGCTGTATCTGCAGCCTGTGGGGGATGGGAACAGTCTCTTCTTTTGAATTTATCAGAACAACTCTCTATATGGGAGCCGGTATAAACTAGTACAGGGGGACTGGAGTTTGGACATGCCAGGTAATGATGTCACTGGCTGACTATGGGACTGCAAACTCGCCGTGCTCCAGCAAAGTTGAAGTGGGCATGTCTGTTAACGCTACCACTGGTCTGAACCCATTACATTGGCAGAAAAAAACAGGAAGCTGCCAGAGACCTGGGAGACTGGATTGTCAGGTATTTTGAGTGCATGTGCATAGCTATAAAGGCATGGATCATGAAGTACATTTCAGTTGATTTAAGCTGATTTCTTATTTTTAGGTGTACATAGGTATCACTTAAAAAAATCACATGATCTCCAATTGGATGCGTCAGGGGTGCCAATTGTCGCCCCTCCTCTTCGCCCTGTCACTGGAACCCTTTCTCTGCAACGTGCGTATGAACCCAGATATTAACGGCATAAAGGTGGCAAACACTCAACAGAAAGTATCGGCATGTGCCGACGACATATTGTTTTCCCTTAGGTACCCTGTGATATCCCTCCCAAACCTCTTTAAGGAATTTGATAGATACGGAGTCCTCTCCAACCGTAAAATAAACTTTTTAAAATGAGAAGCGATGGTCAATAATCTCCCTCTTAAGTCACTTAAGGTGCAACTACAGTTGAACTTTAAGTTGAAATGGAACAGCACGGCATTGACATATTTAGGCACAATTATCCCATCCCACATATCAAAGGTGTTTGACCTAAATTTCCCCCCGCTGCTTACAAGGATCCAGACACTTCTAAACAAATGGACCTCCGGCTTACACTCATTTGGCCGGTGCAATATTCTCAAAATGAGTATCCTTCCTAAATTCCCATACCTCCTACAGGCTTTACCCTTCCACATTCCCTCCAGTTATTTCCAGCACATGCGGAAGGTGTTTTTTGAATTTGAAGAGATCACAGCTCACATTGCCAAAGCATTATGGGGGACTGGCAGTACCAGACGTACACAAGTATTACCAGGCAGTTCACCTTGGTAGACTGGTTGACTGGAGTAGACATGTGACCCTCAAGTTGTGGACTCAGCTTGAACAGGGTCAGAGCTCTATCCCTTTGAATAGAGTGCCATGGTGTTATGATTCCTTACCTAATGAGGTAAAATCCTACCGGCTCCTCGGCCAGACTGCACAGGTGTGCTTCCTTTTGTTTAAAAGAGGGTCTCTCTCATCCAGGACATTGCCACTCTTCCCGATACTGGGCAACCCACGTTTTACACTGGGCTACCAAGATGAACCCTTTAAACACCTACTATCGTCGGGTTATATACAGACTTCACACTTCCTAACACAGAAAAAATGGCCTACGTTACAAGATCTCATGAACCCGTTGGGATCATTCCACCTGCAGTTTTTGGGGGGGGGGGGGGGGGGCCCATTTCTTTAGGTTTCTCCCCCCCGAGCAATTTCGATCAACCTCTCACAACCTTAGAGGAACTCTGCTCAACAGAAGGGGCCCTACCACACACGCTTTCGATCATGTATAATCTACTGATCACTCCCCCAGACTCCTACTCCCTAAGCTACATTGCTGACAGGGAACAAGCCTTGAACTGTACATTTAGTCCACAACAGAAACAACGCATCCTTCAATTCACATACAAATTGTCCATCTGCACGAAAACGCAAGAAACCAATTTTAAAATCTTAACCAGGTAGTACAAAACACCTGCGAAATTAAATAAAATGTTCCCCACAACCTCGGATAGATGCTGGAGATGCCAGGAGGAACGAGGTACATTACTCTTTTAGACCTGCCCTAACATAGCATAATTCTGGTCAGAGGTCAAAAATGTTGCCCAGAAATTCACAGACCGGCAAATACCAGATAACCCGGCCTTCTTCCTTCTTCACATCTCAGCTGCCCCAGGGAAGACCTACAAAAAATCAATTATTCGCCACCTCCTTGACGCTGCCAAATCATGCATCCCGCTTAAGTGGAAAACACCACAATCTCTGACTATTGGGATGTGGCTCAGAAAGGTAGAGGAAATCAATAAATTTGATGACCTAATTCTAACAGCAAGACACCAACAAGAACGTTATTCCAAGACGTGGTCACTTTGGAACACGTTTGTCTATTCGGATGAAGGTCAGACTCTGTTTGGAAGCACGACTGCAGAATAAAATAGCAGTAGAATGACACTGAGGATCTGAGATTCTCTCCAGTATCATATACACAAGCAGTTGGAACTTTGTCGAGATAGTTTGTGATCTCGCATTTTTACCCTCTCCCTCCCCCCTCCCCCTGTATTCTGGCCACCGCCTCATTCTCTACCTATTCTACTTTCTGTTCTATCAGCTTTTCTATAATATTTTCCTTTTCTTTTTGCTCTTTGTATTCACAGTTGCAAATGTTTATCTGTTATAAAGTTAAAATGATAAGGGACGGTTACATGGTTTTACCATACTGAACAATGTAATTCTTCTGGTGCTTAACAAATTGCTGTCTTATTTGTGTAACGACTCTCAATTGTTTAGGACACACTGATACTATGTTTATAATGTGTGAAGGGTCCATGGACCTCTCCCTTTGACTAAATAAAAAATTTGAAAAAAACAAGGGACAGAGTTTGTACAAAAGGGATTACCTAGTCAAGTGTGTTTAGGGCAGAACCAACGTTGGGGAGTTTCTTTTTTTTTAAGACACTTGCTGCTAACCCTGACCGCTAGGTAATTAAAATGTATGGATCGGCCATTATCAGTGCAATCAATTTAGTGCAGGAGTTTTTTTTTTACTCAATAATTTTATTAATTGTATAAGTGAATAGTACAATGAAATACAATGAAATACACACACGGAGTCATATACAAGAACAAAAGGGAAAAGGGTGCTGGAACAGATTACACTGAATTAGGTATTATGCATTACTGCAAGTACATAACAAGGCACCAAGAAATGAAAGAAGAGAAGGAAACTAAAAATGGAAAAAAGGTAATTGAAGCTAATTGCACTAGGCTCATAAATTCCATTAGTGTAGAACTAATGATAATGGTGGTTAAAGAGGGTACTCTAGTGCCAAAACCAACTAATAAACAAGAATGAACATGGTGACAACCACAACAGTAAGATGATAACCAGATAGCTACACTACAACCTCTTTGTGACACTTAAAGAAAGCATAAAGGCTTGGAATAAAATCGTAAGCCGAGTGGCCTCAGGGTTATAAAACTGTTTTCAAAACACCAGATTATATATAAACTGGGATATAAGCGATATGTAGTAGCTGTATATAAAGTTATTTTTCACAGCTTGAATGACCAAACTAAACCAGAAAATGAGGATACACTGGCAGCGTAAAAAATGGTACTACAAGCTTTAACACATATTTTTTCCACCTTAAAATTAAGAGACTCAGAACAGAATTTTTTATAATAATTTATAATCCAACACAGCCATCTTTTGTAGTATAAAGGAAATGCTGATTCCATTGAAAAGACTAAAAAGTTCTGTTTACTTTCAGTTGTTCGTAATGGAAGCTTCTCATAAGTTATATACCTTTATAGCAACTCCATATGCAGCAGTGGGCATATCTCCATTTTTTTTTTCCAAGGTTTTTTGGTTGTCTAATTCATATAAGTTGATTGCTCATGGGACTTAGGCATCGGTGGGGTCTGTCACTTTCAGCCACTATAGTCACTGGGATCTTGACGACAACATATGATATACAATTTGATTCAGGTAACAAATACATAAATCAATTATACTAAAATAAAAATAAGCTGCGCATTGTAGAAATAAAATAAGTGACATATAAAACATGAGTATAAAGAGAAAAATGTGTGTATAGAAAAAATTGAATCCCCCAAGTGTCCAATTGACTCTTATATGTCTCTGGAGAAAGAGAGTTCTTTAGCATAACAAATCAGATCAACAATCAACAATCTGTAGGAGATTTTTTTTTCCCCAACAGTTTCATCCACGGTGACATATGATCAAGACACCCAACAAGAAGTGAGAGGGTAGGATAGGACAGGTCCTCCACCTTTAAAATCACTGCCGCTTACCAGCTGGATAAATCTCTTGTTCAAAAAACGCCTGTGGCTAATTCCCCACCCCCGGGTCTCTGTGCTTGGCAGCAAGTATCCCAGGTTCCTCCTCGCTGGATATCCCCCATGTGTACCAACAGTCAATTAGTTAAAATTGCTTCCATAGTGTAAATCCTTAAAATATTTATTATTTAAAAGACAAGATTGCACTTACAATTTGCCGTAGATAAAATAGCGTGTCACAAAATAGTCGAGCCGACCGGGTCACAATAACTGCCCGTTGCTTCCGGGACTTTGGGTTAACTCGGTGACATCAGCACGCCGCTCCTCCCTAGGCCATTTCGTCACAGATGACGTTGTCCTGGGGCACGGGCTGCAGCTGACCCACCGCCATATATAGTCTACAACAAACAAAGCAACGCCCAGCTCTGAGCTCCAGGTGTCCCTTGTGTAAAAATCCGCCATCTTAGAATAGGGCAAATACCCATAGTTGGTGGAACACTAAAGATCTCAGTTAGAATGTAATGAAACCATATCAAAACTGGGTTTTTATTCCCATCCCTTGGCCAAAAGGAAATGCCCATGAATACAATCATTAACATAAGGAAAATAAAAGAAAAAGAAATTGTCCTGTCTGTAAAACAGAACAAAATTTGTTGGTCTGTAAACAGAATGGAAATCCCCCTCTGCAGGCAACAACCTTCCAGACTAAGATGTTAACAGCAGAAAGAAAGAAATCCCCTTCCCCTTCAACTTAACGTAGAAAGAGGATGGTTTTAGACTGTTCACTGATCCTTATTTGCCTAAAAATAAGCTGAGTTATAGAGTTCACCAGGGATCGCAAGGAGTGAAGATCAAATCTGCATGCGATCTTGAACATTGCAAGGGCTCGGCACTGGTCCTGATGCTTTGCTGTGCGAACTCGAACACAGAATTAGCCTCTCATAGTTAGATAACCAGTTAGCGGCATCTAGCGGTCCCCCTGCAAATAACACCCTTACATGAAGTGTCAAAGTGTTATTGAATTTCCGCCTTCTGAAAATTAAAAAAATTATCGATATGAAAAAAGAGAAAAAAATGCAATATTAATTAAAGTAAAAAGAGAAAAAAAATGATATAATCTAAATGTAGAGGAGGTCCCATTAACCATGGCCCGAGTGATTACGATCATGGAGGTAGGGGCTATGAGAACTATAGATCAAGTTCATCTAGGGATCTCCCTAATAGACCGAACAATACAAACCATGACCAGCAATACTGGGGTTTTCCCAAACCCAATCAAGGGGTAAAAAGGCCTGTAGAAAACAAAGAGGAACCAGAGGGGGGAGGAGAGCACAGTCTAAAAAAGAAAAGGATGTAAAGGGAGAGGGCATCTTTAATTTGAGTTCCCAGACCCTGACTAAATCTGAAACAGCCTTGTTAAGCAAAGTTTTGAAATTCACACCACCAAAAAAACAAAAAAAGTTTCAAACTTATATGGACATCCATAAGTATGTGCACACAATTAATATCAAAAGACATTTTGCGACTATTCCAGCCAAAAAGGGTGGTTTTATACAACAGGGATACCAACATTCAGGCTTGGCAAATTCCTCAACATTTACCCCCCCCCCCCCCGGTGTTCTAGCCCCCTCACTAAGAGTTTTTAGAGACTTTCTTGTTAAAAAAAAAAGAGTCTTTAGAGACGTGGTCCTAAGAGATCTACAATCAATCAAAAACATTAACTGCAAGATAAATAAAATTCTGGAAGAGGGACTGGACTCACTTTGCAATAATAAAAACTTGATAATCCGCCCAGCGGATAAAGAGGGGCAATTGTTGTCCTTGATCAGAATGATTACCTTTGAGAAATGCATAAGATAGTAGACGATCAGGATACCTACATTCCCCTTCCGGGCAATCCAGTTACCAAATACAAGAAAACTCTAGAACAGCTGGTCCAGAGAGGTTTTGAGCTTGATATTCTCAATGAGAAAGAGCGTATTTTTATGATACCAAAGGCCCCGCGGGTTCCAGTACTTTATTGTTTACCTAAGATCCACTTGCCCCCAGAGTCGTCTGATTGTGAGCGGCATAGACTCTATCACGTCCCGGGTGGGCAAGTATATAGACCACTTCCTCCAACCATTGGTGCAACATATGCCGTCCTACTTGAAGGATACCAGACATGTAATCAATCTATTGTCTGAACTGAAACCCAGTGATCACACCTGGTTGGTGACAGCAGATGTTACATCTCTGTACACCATTATTCCACACAACCTGGGAATAGCAGCAGTCAAGCACTACTTGGACATCTTTTCAACAATACCAAAACAACAACAGGCATTCATCAATCGACCTGCTGGAATTTTCAGCAAATCACAATTATTTTTTTTTCTCTTTTTACTTTAATCAATATTGAATTTAATTCTCTTTTTTCATATTGATAAATTTTAACATTTTCAGAAGGCGGAAATGCAAAAACACTGTGACACTTTGTGTAGAGGTGTTATTTGCAGGGGGACCGCTAGATGCCGCTAACTGGTTATCTAACTATGAGATGTAACAAAATAATCTCTCAAAAAAGAAATGAATTAAACTCATTACTCACATTTAAAGCAGAAAAGGCACTCCGCTGGTCAAAAGCCAAATTTTTCCTATCTAGCAATGCATATTCTACAATGTTTTTCCCCGCAAACAGAATCAATCAATAAAACCCACCCATGCTTATAAACTCAAGAATAACTTGAATCAATTGATCACTCATCCCCAAGAAATCCTATCTATATTAAAAAAAATCTATTCAAATCTCCTGTCAGTACCCACTTTATCCATTCCATCTTCAGCACTATCTTGGTTAGATAAACTCCCTATTCCAAAGCTAACACAAACAGATACATTAAACGCACCATGCACAGAAGAACTACTGCTTATAATTAAATCCCTTAAGAAAAATTTTGCTCCTGGCCCAGACGGATTCTCCTATTTTTATTATAAACAATATCACAATCTTCTAATACCAAATTTAACAAAATTATACAACAACATTCTTAAAGGAGATCAATTCCAATAAGAAATCTTACTCAAAAATATGTCTCTCTTCCCAAAACCAAACAAAGACCATACATTGCCCCAAAATTATAGACCAATCTCGGTAATTAACAAGATATTCAGCAGATTGTTAGCCAACAGATTAGCATCAATAATCCCCTCGCTGATTTCCTCTTATCAATCAGTTTTCATATCAGGTAGACAAATTACTGACAATACTATATTAGACTAGTAACAAACATAATTCAAGATGCAAATACCAACTCTAGATCAGTCCTATTACTCAGCCTCGATATTAATAAGGCATTCGACAGTGTATACTGGAATTTCCTGGATATAATACTAAAAAATTGATTCAAAGGCAAATTTTTCCACGCCTTTCAAGCTCTTTATCATAACACATCTACTAGGATACGGTACACGTCAGGGATGTTCCCTTTCTCCCTTACTATTCACTTTAGCGTTTGAACCTTTAGCCACAGCAATATTATTACATCCAGACATCAATGGTTATAATTTTAATAATAACACCTTTAAATTGAGCATGTATGCAGACGATATGATTTTATTACTCACGCAACCCAATATAGCCTTACCAAACCTATTACATACTCTTAAAATATTTGCATCATTATCAGGCCTAACAGTGAATGATTCCAAATCAAATGGTATGCCAATAAACATCCCATCATCTCATTTAGATTCCTTACGTTCCTGATTTACTTTTACCTGGTCAATGAAGTCTCTCCCATATTTAGGCATCTTTCTCACCCCAAATATTAATGACCTAATCTCAAAAAACGACTTACCCATAATACAAAAATTAAGATTTATGCTTAAAATGTGGAAATCTTTTGAAATATAATTTTTAGGCAGAATCACAGCAATTTAAAATGACAATTCTACCAAAGTTAATATATCTATTTAGAGCACTCAATTAGATTAAATAAAGTAATCATTACTAAATTTCAAGTTTATATGGTAAGATTCTCATCCTCATTTATCAAAATTAGTATTATATAAATCACAAAAGAATGGAGGACTTGGCCTTTCAGATTTCTGGTTATATTACTTAGTTGCCAGATGGTCACAAATTGCACAATAGCATACTCCCAACCCCATGGTTCCATGGGTTAGGTTTGAGAAAGACTCAGTCCTACCATATTCTATCTCTGGTATATTATGGGGAAATAAGATTTCAATTCATACTTTAGACACTCTCAACCAACTAGTCGTACAATCATACCAATTATGGAATTTACATAACAAAAAATACAAACTGATATCTAACACTCCCCCACATGCTTCTTTTGTGGGAGACCCAAAAGTCCTCTTTACTTTCAAAAATGTTTTTATTTTTATTTGTACAGCACAAGAAAATATGAATTAATATTACATCCAGTGAGGCAATATAAGAACCCAAATGCATATCAGTAAAAGTAACTATTGTGGGAGGGAGGGGTCGTTAGCTTCTGGGTCGGCTCCATCGTCTCTACGATACACTCTGGCTATATGGAGTCAGTATCCGGGAACCTGGTGAGGCTCCCCCGGCACCCCTAAAGGGAACACACTGTGCCTGGAGGGTCCTCCCCAAATACCCATAGCATATCATTCACTACAGTCTAGCCTAGAGCCTTACGTGAAGATAAGGATTTCGGGTGCCTAGCCTTAACACTCAAAATTCCCCTTTATTACACATAATACTGGAGACTTCTCATGGTGGATAAGTAACAACCTGACATCCCTCTCTAATTTTATAGAACACAATAATTTTGCCTCATTCTCTTCGCTAAAATCTAAATATCAGATTCCCAATGCTGAGTTTAATAAATTCCTCCAAATTAGACACTTTTTTAACACATATTTCCAAACAACAAACTCACATCCACCATCACTCTTCAAAAGCATTTGTCTAGCTAATGGGAGCAAGAATGCGAATTCACGTTTACAACTGAAAACTGGGACAATTGCATCAATAATCTACACAAATGCACCAGATCTATCACAATTAAAGAGACTGCAATTAAACTATTCACAAGATGGTATTATACTCCGGTCAAAATTCATGCCTTTTTCCCCACAACTCCTCAGACGTGCTTCAGAGGTTGCAACGCCATAGGTTCATTTTCACACATTTTTTGGAATTGTGAGAAAGTCACACATATATGGAAGCAATTGGAAAAATTGGCTTCCAAAATCTCAGATAGTACTATTAACCTGACTCTCCAAAACTGTCTATTAATTTCCCCCATCACTGGACTCACATCTTATAATATGAGATTGATCCACACAATATGTGTAGCAAAATACACTGGTTGATAGCATTTCACTGGAAATCCTCTTCAGTTTTTTTAACACAATTGAAAACCAGAATTAACAATATCATTTTAATGGAAAAAATATTCCACACACTACAGAACACTAATCATGTTTATAATAAAAAAATGGGACCCATGGCTTCATTTTTCTAATCTCTTTTTCAACGCTGAATGATATTATTATTAACATATATCTGAAGACATTTATAAGAGATATATATATTTACAATATGCATATTGGATAATATTATAAAGTTAATATACCATGGCAAACTATATTCCTCAAATATCACAAAGTATATCTTGCTCTTTCCTATGTGTAAACTACCTGTATTGTACTTTCAACTGGCATATGACAAAACTTTTTGTACCACCTTTTGTACCAAGTAAAAATTGCTTGTAAACATAAAAAAAAAAAAAAAAAAAATAGGGGGAGGTGTTCTGTAATCCACAGAGGTAAACTGGGCAGGGCTAATAGCTTGGGAATTCAGTGCAGCACAAGCAGACAGCACAGGAAGTTACAAATATAATGGATTTCTGGCAGAATCAAACTATATTTCAGTACTTGCAAATAACATATGGTAATGTGCAAGTATTTGGGAGATGCACAGAATTTTTTTTTTCCTTAACATGCATGATAAATTGTTAATTTATTACATATATTAGACCAAACACAGGTACAACTGAAGAAAAAGATGGAAAGAGGGGTTTGGTTTCAAAAGATTTTCATTCCCTTAAAAAGAGGGACAGAACTAGATGGCACACCTCTCAAGGATTAATTAAAGTACCGTATTTATCGTCGTATAACACGCACCGGCGTATAACAAGCACCCCAAGTTTAGGAGGGAATTTTAAGGAAAAAAAGTTTTAGGAGGGAATTTTAGGGAAAAAAAAAAACTTACATTTAAGCGTCATTTGCAGCTTGCCCAGCGTCATTTGCAGCTTGCCCAGCGTCATTTGCAGCTTGCCCAGCGTCATTTGCAGCTTGCCCAGCGTCATTTGGGGCTTGCCCAGCGTCATTTGCAGCTTGCTCAGCGTCATTTGTAGCTTGCCCAGTGTCATTTGTAGCTTGCCCAGTGTCATTTACAGCTTGCCAGCATCATTTGTAGCTTGCCCAGTGTCATTTGCAGTTTGCCAGCGTCATTTGCAGCCTTGCCGACGTTTACATTTCCCGCCGCCGAGACAGACCGTGCATGCGCAGCCGAAAAAGACCGAACCGCCGCCGAAAAAGGCCGAAGCGCGGCCGAAAAAGACCGAGCCGACTGTTCGGCTCCGCTCGGAGTCCCGCCTCCCTGCTGTTTCGGGAGCGAGCGCAGGGAGGCAGGACTACGAGCAGAGCTAAACACCCGGCTTGGTCTTTTTCGGCCTCGCTTCGGCGTTTTTCGGCCGCGGTTCGGTCTTTTTCGGCCGCGGACGCTATTTTTCGGCGCAGCAACCAATTTTTGTCATTTTTTGGGGGGGTATCAGCGTATAACACGCACCCACGACTTTCCCCCGATTTTAAGGGGGAAAAAGTGCGCGTTATACGCCGATTAATACGGTACATAGTTAAGGCAGGTGTATTTTTTGTTATGCTAATGGACCAAAATATGATTCCCCTATGGCTTTATATGATGTACAAAATGTATAGAGATTATATTGTTCTGTACTGAAAATCTTTAATAAACTTTATTGAAACTAAAAAGAGGGACATGGTATAGTATGTATCTCTGCGCATGCCTGGTGAATAAATAGGGCTAATGGAATACTGCGGCAAAGCACTGATAGGAACTATCGGATCCCAAGGAATTAAGGTAAGGTAAAGAGGTAGTGCTGCGCTGTATAATAAAGCTGTAGAGACTAAGGTATATTAAATAGGTATGCACACAAGTAAGTGCTGATTATGCAGAAGATAGTGGATGGTGTGAATTTTTTTTTTTTTGTTTCCTTAAATCACATAAAATCGCATAAACGTGACATAGCTTAAAATTGCATAAAATTGCATGAAATCGCATAAAACATCATATTCAAAGGATAAATGCGTGAAAGGTGTGAATTTTTGTGCATAAATCACATAAAATCGCATAAACGTGACATAGCTTAAAATTGCATAAAATCGCATGAAATCGCATAAAACATCATATTCAAAGGATAAATCCGTGAGAGGTGTGCAGAGGTGTATCAAGTGAGAATGATGTGGGTGAATCACATAAAATCATATAAAAATGACATCTCTTAAAATTGCATAGAAACGCATAAAAATCACATAAAGTTGCATCAAGCGTCACATTAAAATAGGTGAATCTGTGATGGGCGTGCATAGAGTGCTGCGGTCAAGTACAAGTGGTTAAAAAATATGACACATAAAATAGTCGCAATAAAAATTGCATCGGTGCATAAAACCAACTAGGTGGATAAGGATGTGTAAAAGGTAAGCATAGCCAAAAAAATTGAATACAATCAATAAATAAGTAATGCAAAAGTGCAAGAACAGTCCGTGGGGGTGAGCCCTTTCCTAGTGTGGGCAAAGTGTGGTTTGCTATGGCGCTGGTGACAAATCCTGGTGGGGTATAACGGTATCGGTGCTGGTGGTTATTGTGACCAGTAGCTGCAGGTGGTTCCTGATCTTCCGTGGAATATAGTAATGGATGTACCCTTACCTTACCGCTGTAAGGTAACAGCGTGTATATGTGTTAGCTGGTTCTCAATGGGGCTTCTGTGTCCTATGGCGGGCGGCTCCCTTTAAATCCAGGTGTTTGGGTGTCTCTTTTACTGGGGTGTACGCTCTAGTTCAGGTGTATGTGTCTCGCAAAAATGGATAAGGAGAGGAAGGGTCTCGATAGTGTAGTACGTTTTTAAAAGGTTTTATTCAATACAAGTAAAATACAGTAAACTCACATTTATGTTGCTCAAAATTGCATGGGATAAACGAGCATCGAGCTCGTACCTCGCTTCCGGTATCTAGTGTCCCTTTACGCGTATTCGTCACTGTCACATGACTTCTTCAGAGGTGGTTACTAGATGCCAGAAGTGTCCTTTTATTTGCTGTTAATTGGTATTGCCGGTGGCCATTTTGTTGTGGTCATTTCCGCAGGAAGTGTCTCGGCGGCCATTTTTTTTTTTTGTGTCTGGTCGCCAGAAACGGCCCGGCGGCCATTTTAATGGAAGTCTGTAATGTAAACATCCGTTCTACGGCCAAGAGTATTCTCTGGTCACCGGAAGTGGTTCGGTTGTTTTGCTAGGGAGAAGTATATTCATACAGTGGAGCTGGCTAGCTGCAGATTACCGGCATACATAATATACCATAGTTAAATCTGGCTATATAGCCTTATTTTAATAAAAGGATAAACGAGGACATAAGGATATATATGTATATAAAAAAAAATATATATATATATAAAAATGAGCATAATGGGGTATAAAAACAATAGATATAATACGACATCTTGAGGTAATAAAATAAATAAAAAAATATATAAAGGAGATATAATTCTCTCTATGTAGTAAAATTGTGGCATTTTATTGAGTAAAATTCTTGGTAAAAATCCTGGTTAAAATTGCCATGGTTTAAAATTTGCATACCGGAAGCGACGTAGTTTGCTCATAGTATGGCATGCATGTGTATATAAATGTACATACATAAAAGGTAATAAGACATATCTGTGTCTAAAAAAGATAAGAAGCAGTGGTGAAGATTCCGAACTGGATAGGTGAGCAAAGAGCAGTTGTGTCAGAGGAGGGCGTCTAAGAGAGAGTGTGGGGGTGACTGGATCTGATTGGGCCTAAAAATTGCTTATGAAGCAATTTAAGTCGAAATCGATGTTTAATCCTTGGGGTACGAAGGACTCTAGCGTGTGTATCCATTTAGATTCCAACTGGCTGATGGTTCTAACTTTATGTCCACCCCGCCAGTGTCTCTTGTAGGCTTCTATTCCCCAGAATCTCATGTGTGATGGGTCTTTATTATGATGTGTGGCAAAGTGCCTGGACACACTATGCTTATCATAGCCTCTCTGAATATTTTTCACATGTTCCTTTATTCTAATTCGTAGGAGTCTTTTAGTGCGGCCTACGTATTGCAGCCCGCAGTCGCACTCCAATACGTAAACAGCTCCCTCGGTGTTGCAACAGATGAAGTCTTTAATTTCGTAACTGTTGATTGTGCTTGTTGCGGTGAAGTCCTTCTTTTTTGTTTTAGGGTGCTTCGTTCTTGTGCAGGCGTAGCAACGTTTGCAAGGAAAGAACCCTTTACCAGTAAAAAATGATAGGCCTCCTTTGTTCGGTGGATCTGGAATGTTCCTAACTATCCTGTCTCGAAGGGTTGGCGCTCTTTTATAAATGAATTTTGGAATTTTTGGAAGGATTTCTTGCAGCTGTTTATCTGCAAGCAGTATGTTCCAGTTCTTTTTAATGATCATTTCCATCTGTTTGTGTTGTATATTGTAGTCAAGGATTATTGGTACTGTATCTGTGGTGGTTTGTTTGGGTTTATCGTTAATTAGCGTTTTCCGGTCCATATTTGTTACTTCCGTGATTCTATTCTGGATAAATTCTTTGTTATATCCTTTTTCTATAAATCTCTGTCCCATCTTGGTTGCTTGAGCTTTAAAGGTTTCTTTGTGGGTGCAGTTTCTTTTTAATCGCATCAGTTGATCTTTGGGTATGTTGCAAAGCCAGTTTCTATGGTGGCAACTTTCCAATGGCAAATAGCTATTTCTATCTACATCTTTAAAATGTGTTTTGGATGATAGTGTGTTGTCTTCTTGTGTGATCTCTAGGTCTAGGAAAGTTATCTTTTCTTTGCTAATTTCCCACGTGAGTTGTATATTTCTGTCATTCTTATTTAGGTCTTCCAAAAAAGCCAGGAGTGTTTCCTTATTTCCTTGCCATAGTATCACGATGTCATCTATGTATCTTCTGTATGTGTGCAGGCCTTCCGGAAGTTTGGAGAAGACTCGTTCTTCTTCCCATCTAGCCATGAAGAGACCAGCTACACTAGGTGCGAATTTCGCCCCCATGGCAACTCCTGTTTTCTGGAAGTAGTAGTTGCGATTGTACCAGAAGAAACTGTTTTTCAGACAGAAGTCAAGACATTTTATTAAGTATTTCCTTTGACTACATGGTAATGTGGAGAATTTTCTGAGTCCCCATTTGGCAGCCTCGCATGCTTGATGATGCATAATAATGGTGTAGAGTGAGGCAACATCTGCAGTTGCCATCCACCAGGGTTGGTTACCTTTGGGGACCTCTTCTAAAATTTGCAGCATCTGTTTTGTGTCTCTTAGATATGCCTCAGTTTTCTGTACAGCGGGCTGTAGGAAATGATCAATGTATTGGCCCATTCTCGCGGTGAGTGAATCAATGCCATTCACTATGGGTCTCGGTGGTGGATTTGTGTTGTTTTTATGTATTTTGGGGAGACAGTAAATGATGGATGTTCGACAGGATTCTGGGATTAGGTATTTCGCTTCTTTTTTATTAAGGATATTCTTTTTCAGGCCTAGATGAACTGTTTGTTCTAATGCCTTCCTACATTTGAAGACTGGGTTACTGGGGAGGAGCTTGTATGTTTCTTCATCCTGTAAAAAATCTAGATAAATTCCAAACTTATATCGGAATTCAGAAATACATCAGGAAACTAAACATTAAAAAATACATCATGAGTAACCCATACAAACCCAAAATCACAAATACTGACCAGATAACGCATAGCACCTTAAGAAACAGCTCCACTTTCAACCCTCCACTAAAAGACAACAGACATATAGAAGTCTTCAAAAGAATTGTCCTGGAAGAATTGAAAAACCTCAAGATCAAGAAACAAGAAGAACCGAAACATATAAAGAATGGGATTCGAAAACTAAGCAAACGGAAAGATATTGTAATCCGCCCTGCGGACAAAGGAGGAGGTATTGTCATTCTCTCAAAAGAACAATACCACACTTGCATGAACAACATGCTCAGTGATGAAGAAACATACAAGCTCCTCCCCAGTAACCCAGTCTTCAAATGATATCCAATCTAGGATGAAACATGTCAGGCGGGCTGATGCAAGTATGCGGAATTGTCTTTTTATCCATGCCCTGATGTTTTTACTTTGATGTAAGTAGAATACCAGCAATAAAACTGTTAAACTTCACCTTGCGGGCTTCACTATTGTCATTACTCTCTTCCTTCAACCCGTGGGAGAGTTTTTTTCTAGCTTACACCAGATTTGGCTGAGTGTACTTGGTCACCAACATTCCATCAAGATTTTTCGGATTTAATCATACCTTTGGGTTCATCAGACTTCTATCCACCTTCTTCATGGCACCACGTGATTAATATCGCCTTCTTTCTGCTTCTATCTGGTAAGCAGATTACTATCACCTTAAGTGGGATTTTTGCACTACTTGTTCATTTCAAGAGGGATATATATATATGTATGCACCATTGTTTTGGTAGAAGATTACTTTCTTCACACAGCACCATTTATGTCTGATTGATGGACTGTCACCATTATTTCTGGATCATTGCCTCCACACCTATAGACTTTTTTGTATTAAGTTTCACTATCACAGCGCCACATTTTGGTTTTATATATTATTTTTGTTTGCTGATCACAAACTGTGTTGGCTGCTTATTGTTTGTTGTTTTTTTTTTTTTTTTTTTTTTTTTTTTTTTTTTTTTTTAGCGCAGTTTTTTTTATTAGCGCAGTTATTGTTCACCCTGGTTACCCATCATTTACTGTCTCCCCAAAATACATAAAAACAACACAAATCCACCACCGAGACCCATAGTGAATGGCATTGATTCACTCACCGCGAGAATGGGCCAATACATTGATCATTTCCTACAGCCCGCTGTACAGAAAACTGAGGCATATCTAAGAGACACAAAACAGATGCTGCAAATTTTAGAAGAGGTCCCCAAAGGTAACCAACCCTGGTGGATGGCAACTGCAGATGTTGCCTCACTCTACACCATTATTATGCATCATCAAGCATGCGAGGCTGCCAAATGGGGACTCAGAAAATTCTCCACATTACCATGTAGTCAAAGGAAATACTTAATAAAATGTCTTGACTTCTGTCTGAAAAACAGTTTCTTCTGGTACAATCGCAACTACTACTTCCAGAAAACAGGAGTTGCCATGGGGGCGAAATTCGCACCTAGTGTAGCTGGTCTCTTCATGGCTAGATGGGAAGAAGAACGAGTCTTCTCCAAACTTCCGGAAGGCCTGCACACATACAGAAGATACATAGATGACATCGTGATACTATGGCAAGGAAATAAGGAAACACTCCTGGCTTTTTTGGAAGACCTAAATAAGAATGACAGAAATATACAACTCACGTGGGAAATTAGCAAAGAAAAGATAACTTTCCTAGACCTAGAGATCACACAAGAAGACAACACACTATCATCCAAAACACATTTTAAAGATGTAGATAGAAATAGCTATTTGCCATTGGAAAGTTGCCACCATAGAAACTGGCTTTGCAACATACCCAAAGGTCAACTGATGCGATTAAAAAGAAACTGCACCCACAAAGAAACCTTTAAAGCTCAAGCAACCAAGATGGGACAGAGATTTATAGAAAAAGGATATAACAAAGAATTTATCCAGAATAGAATCACGGAAGTAACAAATATGGACCGGAAAACGCTAATTAACGATAAACCCAAACAAACCACCACAGATACAGTACCAATAATCCTTGACTACAATATACAACACAAACAGATGGAAATGATCATTAAAAAGAACTGGAACATACTGCTTGCAGATAAACAGCTGCAAGAAATCCTTCCAAAAATTCCAAAATTCATTTATAAAAGAGCGCCAACCCTTCGAGACAGGATAGTTAGGAACATTCCAGATCCACCGAACAAAGGAGGCCTATCATTTTTTACTGGTAAAGGGTTCTTTCCTTGCAAACGTTGCTACGCCTGCACAAGAACGAAACACCCTAAAACAAAAAAGAAGGACTTCACCGCAACAAGCACAGGCAACAGTTACGAAATTAAAGACTTCATCTGTTGCAACACCGAGGGAGCTGTTTACGTATTGGAGTGCGACTGCGGGCTGCAATACGTAGGCCGCACTAAAAGACTCCTACGAATTAGAATAAAGGAACATGTGAAAAATATTCAGAGAGGCTATGATAAGCATAGTGTGTCCAGGCACTTTGCCACACATCATAATAAAGACCCATCACACATGAGATTCTGGGGAATAGAAGCCTACAAGAGACACTGGCGGGGTGGACATAAAGTTAGAACCATCAGCCAGTTAGAATCTAAATGGATACACACGCTAGAGTCCTTCGTACCCCAAGGATTAAACATCGATTTCGACTTAAATTGCTTCATAAGCAATTTTTAGGCCCAATCAGATCCAGTCACCCCCACACTCTCTCTTAGACGCCCTCCTCTGACACAACTGCTCTTTGCTCACCTATCCGGTTCGGAATCTTCACCACTGCTTCTTATCTTTTTTAGACACAGATATGTCTTATTACCTTTTATGTATGTACATTTATATACACATGCATGCCATACTATGAGCAAACTACGTCGCTTCCGGTATGCAAATTTTAAACCAAGACAATTTTAACCAGGATTTTTACCAAGAATTTTACTCAATAAAATGCCACAATTTTACTACATAGAGAGAATTATATCTCCTTTATATTTTTTTTATTTATTTTATTACCTCAAGATGTCGTATTATATCTATTGTTTTTATACCCCATTATGCTCATTTATATATATATATTTTTTTTATATACATATATATCCTTATGTCCTCGTTTATTCTTTTATTAAAATAAGGCTATATAGCCAGATTTAACTATGGTATATTATGTATGCCGTTAATCTGCAGCTAGCCTCCACTGTATGAATATACTTCTCCCTAGCAAAACAACCGAACCACTTCCGGTGACCAGAGAATACTCTTGGCCGTAGAACGGATGTTTACATTACAGACTTCCATTAAAATGGCCGCCGGGCCGTTTCTGGCGACCAGACACAAAAAAACAAAAAAAACAAACAAAAAAAAAAAATAAAAAAAAAAAAATGGCCGCCGAGACACTTCCTGCGGAAATGACCACAACAAAATGGCCACCGGCAATACCAATTAACCGCAAATAAAAGGACACTTCTGGCATCTAGTAACCACCTCTGAAGAAGTCATGTGACAGTGACGAATACGCGTAAAGGGACACTAGATACCGGAAGCGAGGTACGAGCTCGATGCTCGTTTATCCCATGCAATTTTGAGCAACATAAATGTGAGTTTACTGTATTTTACTTGTATTGAATAAAACCTTTTAAAAACGTACTACACTATCGAGACCCTTCCTCTCCTTATCCATTTTTGCGAGACACATACACCTGAACTAGAGCGTACACCCCAGTAAAAGAGACGCCCAAACACCTGGATTTAAAGGGAGCCGCCCGCCATAGGACACAGAAGCCCCATTGAGAACCAGCTAACACATATACACGCTGTTACCTTACAGCGGTAAGGTAAGGGTACATCCATTACTATATTCCACGGAAGATCAGGAACCACCTGCAGCTACTGGTCACAATAACCACCAGCACCGATACCGTTATACCCCACCAGGATTTGTCACCAGCGCCATAGCAAACCACACTTTGCCCACACTAGGAAAGGGCTCACCCCCACGGACTGTTCTTGCACTTTTGCATTACTTATTTATTGATTGTATTCAATTTTTTTGGCTATGCTTACCTTTTACACATCCTTATCCACCTAGTTGGTTTTATGCACCGATGCAATTTTTATTGCGACTATTTTATGTGTCATATTTTTTAACCACTTGTACTTGACCGCAGCACTCTATGCACGCCCATCACAGATTCACCTATTTTAATGTGACGCTTGATGCAACTTTATGCGATTTTTATGCATTTCTATGCAATTTTAAGAGATGTCATTTTTATATGATTTTATGTGATTCACCCACATCATTCTCACTTGATACACCTCTGCACACCTCTCACGGATTTATCCTTTGAATATGATGTTTTACGCGATTTCATGCGATTTTATGCAATTTTAAGCTATGTCACGTTTATGCGATTTTATGTGATTTATGCACAAAAATTCACACCTTTCACGCATTTATCCTTTGAATATGATGTTTTATGCGATTTCATGCAATTTTATGCAATTTTAAGCTATGTCACGTTTATGCGATTTTATGTGATTTAAGGAAAAAAAAAAAAAAAAAAAAAAAAATTCACACCATCCACTATCTTCTGCATAATCAGCACTTACTTGTGTGCATACCTATTTAATATACCTTAGTCTCTACAGCTTTATTATACAGCGCAGCACTACCTCTTTACCTTAAAAAGAGGGACAGTTGGGAGCTAAGTGTATGGTAAAATGCACATGATAGCAAATCTGCTAATTTTACTACAGGTTCACTTATCCTAAAACTATAATGATGCAAGCATCATGCATTCAGTTCTTCACACAGCCATAGAAAAGCATTATCTGATCTTGTGCCACAACATCAATTAAAATTCATATTGTTTATTGAATTCATATCTCCTGAAGAAGTCTACAAATCGGCGATTGCTACACTATGACCATTTGTAGATAACGATCCTGTGAACTTGAAATCTGAAATGATTAAATGTATTAAACATTTTCTTTAATGCTTTTAGCATGAATTCAATAAATAACATGATTTTATTGATTTTTAAAAAACACAACAAAAAAAAAGGAAGAAAAAAGAAAAAGACAATTACAAAAACAATATACATACAAAACCAAGGTCAACAAAAAAAAAAACCACATACATACATTGGTCATGCATGGTATTTATGGTAGCTTAATTTAAAAAATAGTACAGTCCTATGGTACATATGCCCACCTAAAATTTTTGAATGGTCATAAGTATTTGCCCGGTAGCTAACAAAAAGTTGGCCAGGAGTCATATTCCTCTACGAGGCTACTGAGGCTGTGGAAGGATCTGTAAGCCATTTAGGCCAAACCTTTTCATATTTGAGAAGACAACCCCTATTTATATATGTTTCCTTATATAATGTAAGCTATTATGAATGAGTTGTTTCCACATAGCCAGCAATGGGGGGGGGGGGGGGTAGTTTTTTTCCAACTAAGAGTTTTAGCTTTGCGAGCATAGAACAAAAGTAGCCCCACCAGCGTACGCCCTACTGCCGTAGGGATAAATTGCTCTATCAGACCCAGAATGCATATTGCCATTGATTGTTGCAATGGGATATATGTTATTTGGGATATAGAAGCTAGTATCTATTCCCAATATCTCACTATAACTGGACAAGTCCAAAATATATAAGTGATCTCCCTACATAGCCAACAGCCTGGGGCAAGGTCTGAATTGATTTATATAGTATATAAGGAGTGTAATATGCCCTGTGGACTATATTAAACTGAATCAATTGGTCTCTCAGGGAGACAAGAGAATTGAAAGGAGAATTCCATATATCATCCCAGTCGTCATTATCAAGTTCGGAGATATCCTTAGACCATTTAAGTCTTAATTTCTCAAAATTAGGGAGGAAGACCGTTGTTAAATAAAAATACAGTTTAGAGGCAGAATTCTTTGTACAGTCCAACCTAAGAAGCTTTTCTAAGGCAGATTGAATTAGTTGTGGAGGAGAACCAGAGAATTGACAGCTGAAGGCATGGGCAGGGGCGGACTGACAACTCATGGGGCCCCCGGGCAATAGAAGATCATGGGGCCCCCTTGGTCCCCACACTCAAGCCACACCTGCACAGGGAGACAGGGGGAGGGAGAGCAAACAGGGGGACACTGTGTGTGTGTTTGTGTGTGTGTGTGTGTGTGTGTGTTTGTGTGTGTGTGTGTGTGTTTGTGTGTGTGTGTGTGTGTTTGTGTGTTTGTGTGTGTGTGTGTGTTTGTTTGTGTGTGTGTGTGTTTGGCGGGGGGGAAGAAAGCACACAGGTGGACACTGGGGGGGGCACACTGGGGAGGGAGAGCACAATGGGGGACACTGTAGGGGGGAGCGCACAAACAGGGGGACACTGGAGGGAGAATGCGCACACACACACAGGGACACTGGAGGGAGAAGGCGCGCACGCACACACACACACAGACACATGGGGACATTGGAGGGAGAGTGCACACACAGGGGGACACTGGAGGGAGAGTGCACACACAGGGGGACATTGGAGGGAGAGCGCACACACAGGGGGGGCACTGGAGGGAGAGCGCACACACAGGGGGGACACTGGAGGGAGAGCGCACACACAGGGGGGACACTGGAGGGAGAGCGCACACACAAAGGTGACACTGGAGGGAGAGCGCACACACAGGGGGGACACTGGAGGGAGAGCGCACACACAGGGGGGGGGACACGCACACACAGGGGGACACTGGAGGGAGAGCGCACACACAGGGGGACACTGGAGGGAGAGCGCACACACAGGGGGGGACACGCACACACAGGGGGACACTGGAGGGAAAGCGCACACACAGGGGGGGACACGCACACACAGGGGGACACTGGAGGGAGAGCGCACACACAGGGGGGGACACGCACACACATGGTGACACTGGAGGGAGAGCGCACACACAGGGGTGGACACGCACACACAGGGGGACACTGGAGGGCGAGCGCACACGCAGGGGGGGGGCACGCACACAGGGGGATACTCGAGGGAGAGCGCACACACAGGGGGGGGGACACACACACAGGGGGACACTGGAGGGAGGGCGCACACACAGGGGGGGACGCACACACAGGGGGACACAGGAGGGCAAGCGCACACACAGGGGTGGACACGCACACACAGGGGGACACTGGAGGGAGAGCGCACACGCAGGGGGGGACACGCACACAGGGGGACACTCGAGGGAGAGCGCACACACAGGGGGGGACACACACACACAGGGGGACACTGGAGGGAGAGTGCACACACAGGGGGGGACACGCACACACAGGGGGACACTGGAGGGAGGGCGCACACACAGGGGGGGACACGCACACACAGGGGGACACTGGAGGGAGGGCGCACACACAGGGGGGGACACGCACACACAGGGGGACACTGGAGGGAGAACGCACACACAGGGGGGGACACGCACACACAGGGGGACACTGGAGGGAGAGCGCACACACAGGGGGGACATGCACACAGGGGGACACGCACACAGGGGGACACTGGAGGGAGAGCGCACACACAGGGGGGGACACGCACACACAGGGGGACACTGGAGGGCGAGCGCACACGCAGGGGGGGCACGCACACACAGGGGGACAGTGGAGGGAGAGCGAACACACAGGGGGGGACACGCACACACAGGGGGACACTGGAGGGCGAGCGCACACGCAGGGGGGGGCACGCACACACAGGGGGACACTGGAGGGAGAGCGCACACACAGGGGGGGACACGCACACACAGGGGGACATTGGAGGGAGAGCACACACACAGGGGGGACACTGGAGGGAGAGCGCACACACAGGGGACACACACAGGGGGGACACTGGAGGGAGAGCGCACACACAGGGGGGACACACACACACAGGGGGGGACACTGGAGGGAGAGCGCACACACAGGGAGGACACGCACACACAAAGGGACACTGGAGGGAGAGCGCACACACACAGGGGGACACTGGAGGGAGAGTGCACACACAGGGGGGACACGCACACACAGGGGGACACTGGAGGGCGAGCGCACACGCAGGGGGGGGCACGCACACACAGGGGGACACTGGAGGGAGAGCGCACACACAGGGGGGGACACGCACACAGGGGGACACTGGAGGGAGAGCGCGCACACAGGGGGAGACACTGGAGGGAGAGCACACACACAGGGGGGGACACTGGAGGGAGAGCACACACACAGGGGGGGACACTGGAGGGAGAGCGCACACACAGGGGGGACACGCACACACAGGGGGACACTGGAGGGAGGGCGCACACACAGGGGGGGACACGCACACACAGGGGGACACTGGAGGGAGGGCGCCCACACAGGGGGGACACGTACACACAGGGGGACACTGGAGGGAGGGCGCACACACAGGGGGGGACACGCACACACAGGGGGACACTGGAGGGAGGGCGCACACACAGGGGGGGACACGCACACACAGGGGGACACTGGAGGGAGAGTGCACACACAGGGGGGGACACGCACACACAGGGGGACACTGGAGGGAGAGTGCACACACAGGGGGGGACACGCACACACAGGGGGACACTGGAGGGAGAGCGCACACACAGGGGGGACACGCACACACAGGGGGACACTGGAGGGAGAGCGCACACACAGGGGGGACATGCACACAGGGGGACACGCACACAGGGGGACACTGTGGGGTAGGGGGAACACTGTGGGGTGGGGGGGACACTGTGGGCTGGGGGGACCCGGGGCACGTGACTCTGTACCACCCCCCCCCCATCACTTTTGGCGGCCCTTGTAATTTCCTCACCGATGCCGATGCTCCCCGCCGGCCCCTCCACTCTTCTCTTCCATTAGGGGCCCGGACTCGGCCGGTTGAAGCGGCTGTATTACATGCCGCGATGCCGCTAACAAAACTCCTAACGGCGCGCGGCTCCCCGCCGGCCCCTCCTTCCCTCCCGTCCGTCCCAGGTGACGCCACGACGCATACAGTAGAAGCACCTGGGACGGACTGGAGGGAAGGAGGGGCCGGCGGGGAGCCGCGCGCCGTTAGCAGTATTGTTAGCGGCATCGCGGCATGTAATACAGCCGTTTCAAGTGGCCCCTCATGTGGCCGAGTCCGGGCCCCTAATGGCCCCGGGCCCTCGGGCGGTGCCCGAGTCACCGACTTGTCAGTCCGCCCCTGGGCATGGAAGAGTTGAAAAAAACAAAAAGAATACAGCTGAGAAATATATTAAAGTCGGAGATTAGTTTGGAAAATGAAATCAAGGATTCATCCAAGATAATCTGTGTCACTGTTTTTACCTTAAATTTAGTCCAAGCATAGGAGCCAACATGAATTTTAATTAATGTTGTGGTACAAGTTACTGGGACCTGAAAAATCCCAGCTCTCCTTGTGGGAGCATCTTTTCGTGTCTTGTAGTATATGCGGATGCAGTGCCAGAAAGGTTTCCCCTGACCAACCTAATGCTGTTTTGTCATTATCTGACCTTTGTCAACCATTATGTGTCTGGGAGTCATCAATGCCTAAATACCCAAGCTAATCAGTGCCCAGGCAGCTGCCAATCAGTGCCCATCCCCAATGCCTGCCAGTGACAGTGCCATTAGTGATGCCTATCAATGCCATCTATCAGTGCCACATATCAGTGACCATCAGTGCCATGTATCAGTGCCCAGCAGTGGCGCCTTTCAGTGTCACCCATAAATACCCATCAGTGCAGCCTTTCAGTGCCCATCAGTGCTATCCATGAGTGCCCATCAGTGCCGCCTAGCAATGCCCATCAGTGCTGCATATCAGTGCCACCCATCAGTGCCGCCTACCAGTGCACATCAGTGCAGTCTATCAGTGCCCATCAGTGCCACCTCATCGGTGCCGCCTTATCAGTACCCATCAGTGCTGCCTTATCAATGCAAATCAGTGAAGGGGAAAACTTACTTATTTACAAAATTGTATAACAGAAACAAAAGAAAAGCTATTTTTTTTTCTAAATTTTTATTTGTTTAGCAAAAAATAAAAACCACAGAGGTGATAAAATACCACCAAAAGAAATCTCTAATCTGATAAAAATTTGGTTTGGGTACAGTGTAGCATGACCGTGCAATTGTTATTTAAACAGCGACAGCACTGAAAGCTGAAAATTACTGAAAGCTGAAAATTGGCTTGGGCAGGAAGGGGGTTTAAGTGCCAGGTATTGAAATGGTTAATGGCACCCAAAACATGGCATGATTTTGCTGCAATTGTTGTTGAAAATTGCGGCAAACACAACGTGAAACGCGCCTAGCTAAGTGCCAAAATTTTGTACATGGGCTTCTTTGGTGAGTTTTTGGAGCGGAACAAGGCCCTTTAAAATGAATGGTGCTGCCCCATAAACACCACAAAATCAAACAAAAAAACACGGCAGCTCAAATGGTGTAAATGGGGCGTAACACATTTCCTGTCCTGGGGGGAGAAAAAGCTTTTTCTCTAAGGAAAACAAATGCAGTCACTACATCTAAGGTCTGGCCATCTGCAATATATTACTTTATTATTGCTCTATATTTTTGTTCTTGAGTTTGAATGTGCTTTATAGAGAACCTGTGCTTCATTTTACAATTGTAAAGTAAGTAAGTGCTAAGGCAGACACATAACTAGTAAAAAAAAATATTAATAAAAATGCCATAAAACTATCCCCTATTTTGTAAACGCTATAACTTTTGCGCAAACCAATCAATAATCGATTATTGCGTTTTTTTTTACCAAAAATATGTAGAAGAATACGTGTCAGCCTAAACTGAGGAGAAGAAATAAAAATTGTCGCTCTTTTTTTGTTTATAGCCCAAAAAATAAAAACCGCAGGGGTGATCAAATGCCACCAAAAGAAAGCTCTGTTTGTGGGGAAAAAAGGACGTCAATTTTGTTTGGGAGCCACGTCGCACCACCGTGCACTTGTCAGTTAAATCAACGCAGTGCCGAATCGCAAAAAGTGTTGTGGTCTTAAGCCAGCAAAATGGTCCGGTCTGAAAGTGGTTAACTATTGGCAACACAGAATGGTTCTTCTCTCACACTACAGTCTCTCACTGTAGACCTTCACAGTTGGACTCCAATCCTGCAGTCCCAACCCTGTGCTGCTGCTCTCGTTTCTGAAAAGGCTTCAGGCAGCCTAGCCGCCAGGTGTCCTTGGGAGAGGCCTCAGGCTTCCGGCCTAGCAACCCGGGTGACATAACACACGTCCACCCAGAGAGCCATCCAGGTGGCACAAGAGAAAAGGTACAGCAATCCAGAGTTAGAGAGGAATCAGTGGATCTTCTAACAATCAGCCAGGATGATTAATACCTGACAAACTAAATTTATTAGCAACCCTGCCTAAACACTAGGGTGCTACATCCTCCCCCTGCCTAGGAAACTACGTCTCAGAGTTTGCAAGAAATAATTTGAACTCTCAAGCCTGAGAGTGAATGTCCTGGCAAAAACTGGGATGGGTGGGGAAAATAGGAAAGGAAATAGTAACAGAACACGTGGCATACCACATGACATAAATTAAATGATATCATAAATTAATAAATAATAATTAACCACTAACCTTAAAAATATTAAATACATTATTATTATAATAATTATTATTATTAAAAATAATAATAATAATAATAAATAATAAAATAACAATAAACACTCAAACTCAAACAAAAAATACATTATTAATAATAAACCTTTATTTTGTGTTAGGGTTCGGGCGTTTAATTATTTAATATTATTTTCTTTTTTTAAGGGGTAAGAGTTAAAGTTAAGGGTTAATTATTTATTTATTGTTACTTAGTATTCATTTATTGACTTTATTTATTTTTTATTGATGATTTTTATTTATTTGTGTATTTAATTTTACATTTAGTTAGTCATGTATTATTAGTAGTATAATAATAAATAAAATAAAATAAAAACTAAATAAAATAATAATAAATAACCTTAATCCTAACCCTAACCTTAACTGAACTCAAACCCCTTACCCTAACGAAAAAACATTATAATAAATGAATAATAATAATAAAAGAAGGAATAAAAGCTAATGGAAAAGCTAAGAAAGCTGAAATACCTAGCAACAAATGATGCAACTGATAATAGTTTTCTCTATTGGCTAATAAAAAACGGCAAAGCCCAAAAACGCTGCTTACAAACCCAAAAAAATTGCATATAAAAATGCACCAGAATTGCGCTAGAAAAGCGCTCAAAGATGCTATGCTCAGTTGTGAATGCAGCCTTAGTTAGGGTGACCAGACATCCCTGGTTTCCGAGGATAGTCCCCGGATGGAGGACGCTGTCCCCGAAACCAATCTGTCCCCGGATCTGTCCCCGGATTGCAGAGGTGGTGCCAGGTGGAGGCTGATCCTGGGCGGGTGCTGAGGCAGAGGGGGTCGGTCCTCCCTGGGTGCCACACACTGGGGGGTGTGTCAGGCCGACATCTCCCGCTGTGTTGACTGCCGTCACACAAGTCCCGCCTCCTGGTTTTCTCCTTCGACAGACTGCACACTTGTCCAATGTGTTGTCTCTCATAGGTAGGAGCTGGTCCGGGAGGCAGGACTTGTGTGACGGCGGGCACCTGGCGATTCAAATTAAAGCTGACACAGTGAGAGAGATGCTGGCCTGGCACACCCATCAGTGTGTCATTCCTGCAGGCCAGCATCCAGGGATATTTATCTTCTGATGTAATTATAGTCAATTAGATTATGACTCCTATGTAAATATTCCTGAATAGCCAAGTCAGTTCACAGCATCAATGACACCTGGGGTCCATATTAACTTCTTAGTGGACCTTATGGCAATGTATGGACATTGTATTGATCCTAAATAGGGATGCTGACACCTTCAACTTGCTACAAAAAAGCCACTTAGTTCAAAATCACTGTCATTCGGTTAATTGGCCGTGTATGTGTATGGGCGATTAGCCAAGTAATTAATTGTTCTTCAGGAAATGAGCAGACAGAGTTACCGTGCCAGCTGTTGACTTCACATCCAGTTGCATAGCAGGTGTGTAATGAATATCTGTACATGAATTACCCTGTGCTGTAGCAGGTAACTCTCCAAGGTCGTTTATTCCAATTGATCAATCAATGTTCCATGTCTTCTGATCCGGATGGATCACCTTGTATTGCTGCCTACATTAACCCTAATCCTCTCTGAGTACTTCACTGTCCTTGGCGGACCACGACTCCCATCCGGGACATCTCCATTGTTCTCCACTATCTTACAGTGGGGATCCCTTCTTTCTGATATATAGTCAGGAACAAACACAGGATCAGGTCACAGCTGATGGCCACTCATCTATCTTTTGGTCTATGTAGCCACTTTAAAAAGTCAAGCGAGCGCTAAGTATTCACGCATGCTCACGCTAATGCCCATGCACATGTGCAGGGACATGCGAGCGAGTCAAGGCATGTCTAGTTATCACTCGAGAATTATTATACGCATGCACGGGAGTTAGGGAACCTCTAGTTGTCATTCATTAATTTTTATTAGCAAGTGCACATGTCATTGTGCATATGATTTCCCTGACAACAGCAGTCAGTGAGGGAGCTCCTGGGCACTGCATCACTGGAGTGGGGGTGGGGGGTGAACATAGTTCCGCTAAGAAAAAAGTAATATATAAAAAACACAGCAATGGGCTTTACTAATGTGCACTAATGTGCTTTATGGTGTTCTTATTTCGGTACTTCCAAGTTTTCACAATATCACACATTCTCCCTTCAGTCATCCATTGGTTTGGATAACTGAATTGTCTGGTACAGTAACAAACAGGTGGTAACCCTAAAAAGGACGAAACCCTTTGGTCCCAACAGGGGTATCCACTAACTATTTTATAATGGTATAGACCATTTTGTCTATTTTTGCAAAGGTTCCTTAACCAATGAGTATTGTCTGCAGTAAGTTTAACTCTAGGTGACTGTTGTTAAAAAATAAGTGGACTTTTCGTGCTATAACCCTCTTTATGTCCCCCCTTCCCTCCAACATCATTTTCGCAATATGACATACATTGCTTGACCAACTATTTATGAATACCTGACCATTATATCTCTATGTGCTTATTAGACACCCCACTCCAAAACAATGGGCATTCATCTGTAGGTAGCCCTTTTATTTCTATAACAACAATTTGGAATGTGTCTGTGGGAGTGTGGGCACATTTTGACAAAAAAATAGCATTTGTAAAGTCGGATGCTGATATTGGACCTGACTCATAATCAATGTTCCAGTTTATACAGAAGGAGTTCAGTATGGTTGAGGTCAGGGCTCTGTGTAGCCCACCTGAGATCCTCCACACCAAACTTTTCAAACCATGTCCTTATCAAGCTATCTTCGTACACATGGGCATGGTCATGCTAAAACAGGGCCATCCCTCAAACTGGTGTCACAAGACTGGAAAAGTACATGTAGCGCCGACACTTTTTTAAAGTGTGCGCTATAATGCAAACTTAGTTGTTCCAGAACTGTAACAGAGTTCTGGGGGTTAATTCTATAGGTCTTTTACTTTGGCATCAGTTTGGCTGGGCTATACTGGAGTTCTGTCATAGGTGCAGTGAGGCACCTGTGACAGGCTGAGAACCAAGCCTGGTTGGACGTGTTAGGTACCAATCTTTCTCAGAGCCAATCAGTGGGTGCGTCTGGCCCCGCTGTGTAGTCTGGGAAGGGGTATTTAACATGCTGAAGTCACGTGTTCAAGGTTCGGCTTGCTCTTCGATTCCTGGTTTCCGGTCCGGACCAACCCCGTGAGGGGTCCCAGACCCGGGATTGTCTGCAGTCCCTGTGAGCATGGTCATCTATACCAGCCCCAGAGGCCCTCATGGTCTGGGGTGGGGATCCGTCCGTTCCCGAGCCCCGGAACTGGCTAGTTCGAGGCCCAGTAACTGAAGGAGGATTCGGAGGTGTCCCGGTGTGCTCTCGGCATTTGGAAAAAAACAGCAACTCATACAAGTGACCAGGGGAGGGCTCTTCAGAAGAGGGCCAAGAAGCTGGCTGCTCGGTAAGAGCCTGGGAGCTGAAGTTGTATGGACACTAGTAAATCCGCATTTCTTACGGTATCGCCAAGGCGGCTGAAAGATCCAGGTACTATGGGAAAAGTTCCTAATTTATCTTCAGTTACAACTTAGTCTGTGGCAGAGACTTTGCAAATTTTTCGGGGTCACTTGTTGGCTGCTAAATCTACAGTTAGAGGTTTATCCAGCAGTGAAGTGCCCAGTTGCGAGTGGCTACTCTCTGGGCTATCTAAAGAGACATTCAATTGATGTCAGCAGTTCTGAAGTGCCTGAGTTTTATCACCCTGCCTTCTATTCCCAACTGAGACTGTGTTATAGTTGAACGTTACCCCTGCAAATAAAAATCCTTAAAAGGACTTTTGCATGTCAGCTTCTGAAGTTACTGAGTACAAACCCTGGGAACCCCTAGACAAAGAACGACGAGCTACAAAGAGGAGGCAATTGGTAAGCCCAGAAAATTCATAGCCGCCCCCAGGGGTTATGGCGTTACATACAATTGCCTAAACCTCTTTGAATGATGTATCGTTAACTGTATCCTTCAATGTAAACATCTGAACTCCATTGTTTGAGTTGTTATTTATATACATTTTGTTCATATAGTAGACATGATGGTTAGGTATGCACAAACTTTTGTGCATATAGTCTACCGAAAATAGCGCACCCTGTTGTTCATTGCTTTGTAGTTTGCCCTGTATGACATGGTATAAATTATACCTGGTTTTAAAATCTTCTCACTCCAGAGAGGGCCGGACGGAATGAGAAAAAGGAATATAGGGAGGGCCGGACATGACTGTGTGTCTAGTGACACACAAAAGGGAATACAGCAGGGAGTGGTTAACAGGGGCAGCCAATAGAAAGCAAGGGGAGCGGCATTAGAAAAAAGGGGCGTGGCCGAGCGGGACCATTCGTCGTTCGGAATCCACAGGAGGAGGCAGTCGGAATCCACAGGAGGAGGCAGTTTTTTACACTGCTCCTCTGCAACACTCTCAAGATGGCGGACCGCGACCTCGTGGAGAGGCTGAGGGCCGCGGCAGCGGCGAACGGAGCGGAGTGGCTACAGGACCAGGTAGCCTCAATTCTAGCCAGCGTGTCAGCGCAGGACGGAGGAGGACAAATCGAGCGACCGGATGGACGTTCGGAGCGATCGCGGGGCCGGGTGGCCAGGGCACCATCGAGGTACTCTCCGGGGGGGGTGGCAGGCCCATCCAGGTTAGCCAGAAGCCCCAGGGGGGACCAGTCACCACCACCAGCAAAAAGGGCCCAGATGGAGACCCCACTAGGCCCCAAGAAGAGCACACGGCGTGGGCGCAATGCGGGGGGCGGGGCCTCAGGACTACAGGGACCTACATCACCAGCGCCAAGGGGAAGGCCTGCACAGGATCCACCAGCCCCAGTTTTTCAGCACAGCCAGGGGGGTCAAGGGACAGAAAGGAGGTCGCAGCGAGCAGGAGCCGGGAAGAGGGGGCTAGGAGGAAGCACAGCAGCCCCTTCAGCAGCGGCGTCCTCCCCAGCAGCTCTGCACGAGTTGGGGGGGGGGCGGTCAGCTCAAACAGCAACTACAGCCAGGATGGGGGGTAATACACCCCGGAGGAGTGCGTCATCAAAACCCTCAGCAGCTCTGCACGAGCCGAGGGGGGAGGACAGCAGGGTACACATGTCCGCTGGCACAGCACGACGGGCCGCAGGAAGGGCCAACGCAGCGGAGGGTAGGCGGACGCCACCAGGAGGAGAAGGGAGAATGACAGTGGGCAGGAGCAGTGCCGGGCCCGGCCTGTCTGCCCAGGACTCGGGGATCCAGGGTAGCGGGGTGGCGGGGGGTGCGTTCACATCGGGGGTGGTGAATGGAAGGAGCCGGGAATTGGCCAGGAGTCCCTCCCCGAGGGGAACAGCGTCTTTTTCCCAGCAGGAGGAGTTCAGCAGGTCGGAAGGGGAGCTGTCCGAAGAAGAGGAGGTGCCCAGCCGCCCACAAGCATCGGTGGATGTCAGGCCGGTAATCCCGGCGGAGGTGCCAAGACGGCCCGGTAAGTCCAGTAGTAATAGTTCTTTTACAACTGCTTTACAGAATTTGTTGGGAATTGTACCAGTGGGGGGGAGTGAATCAGGGCCTCCGGCTCCGCTGGTGGCAAGCCATGACCAACCGCGGGCTAGGAGTGAGTCTCCATTGGGGGGTCAGGTACAGGAGTTGCTGGAGGGCCTGAGGGCCCTGGTGGGGCGTTTTGAGAAGGCGGGGGGGATAGCGAACCCCCCAAGCGGGGCTTCGGTCACAACAGCTGGAGAGGCATCGACTGCGGTGGGAGCAGGAGTGCAGGTGAGTACGCCAGAGAAGAGCGGGGAGGAGCAAGTGGTAAGGGCCGACATTGTCCGGATGGCAGATGCAGCAAAATGTGAAGTCTACGTTTGCTTCGAGGGGCCACTGGGGGCCCATTTAAAACAGGAAGTGAGGGAAAAAATCTGGAAAGGTGAGTATGTGGAGATTTTTTCCCTGTTGCCATTGGAAAAATTCAATTTAGACAGGGTGAAACCGGATGACACCAAAAAAGCTGATGAGGAGAAGAGGCGGTATCGGCTAATCCCACGGACGTTTGCAAACTGGCTGCAGGCGTTCGCCATATTGGCCGGGGTAATTGGGGAGAAGAACCCCGAGCACTGCTCGGCGTTATTCTGTTATATGGACGCTATAGGGGAGGCGTATAGGGTCTATGGAGGGACGGCTTGGCTGCGATATGACGAGCAGTTTAGACAACGCAGGGCGGTTCGCCCAGCGTTGAGATGGGACCATAAGGACATTAGCTTATGGATGAGATTGATGGCATCGGCAAAGACGCCGGCACAGACATTTCACGGGGGGGCTGGGGGTAGCCACTCCTCGGGATCCCCAGCCGGAAAGAAATTTGGAATATGTTGGCAGTTCAACGAGGGAGCCTGCAAATTTGGAAACACGTGCAAGTTTAAGCACGAGTGTTCAGGTTGCGGGGGGGGGGGACACTCTTTGTCGCGATGCTTCAAAAAAGGAAAGCGCGCCGGAGAGCCTGGCAATAAGAGGGACGACGCCGGTGATGTGGGTAAGAATGCAGCCTTTTCTAAATAGGTATCCCGACAGGGCGGCGGCGGGTTTGCTCAGTGCGGGGTTCAGGGAGGGTTTCAGGATTCCGTGCACATTGACGGAGATTCCTCCGGTGGCAAAGAATCTGAGGTCAGCATTGTTGCACCCGGAGGTTGTGTCGGAGAAGTTAGCCAAGGAGGTTGCGTTGGGAAGGATGGCGGGGCCGTACGTGGCCAAGCCGTTAAAGGACTTGGTAGTGTCACCGCTTGGGGTGGTTCCCAAGAAGGAACCCAACAAGTTTCGTTTAATACATCATTTATCGTTCCCAAAAGGGGGATCGGTAAATGATTTTATTGACCCAGAGGCATGCACGGTATCGTATACGTCATTCGATGCTGCGGTGCGGTGGGTACGGCGATATGGCCGAGGGGCACTGATGGCTAAGTCAGATGTGGAATCCGCATTTCGATTGCTGCCGGTGCACCCAGACAGTTTTCATTTGTTGGGTTGCAGTTGGCAAGACCAATTTTATGTAGATCGTTGTTTGCCCATGGGGTGTTCCATATCGTGCGCCATGTTTGAGGCGTTCAGTTCGTTTTTAGAGTGGGTAGTTAGGGATGGGACAGGCATTGATTCCATAATCCATTACTTGGATGACTTCCTCTGCGTGGGCCCTCCAGCTTCCAATGTGTGTGCGATACTGTTGTCCACGTTGCAGCACATTGCGGAGAATTTTCGGGTGCCGTTAGCACCTGACAAGACGGAGGGCCCGCGCACAGAATTGAGTTTTTTGGGGATAGTGATCGATTCCATGGCTATGGAATGCAGATTACCCGAAGAGAAGTTGAGGGATTTACAAAAGGAGATTAGGGAGATCCATGGGTGCAAGAAAGTGCAGTTGCGCACGCTACAATCCCTGTTGGGAAAGTTGAATTTTGCATGCAGGATCATTCCTATGGGGAGGATTTTTTGTAGACGATTGTCATCGGCCACGGCAGGGGTAAAAGCTCCCACACATTATATTAGGCTTCGGAGGGAGCACAGGGAGGATCTGGAGGTGTGGCATCGGTTTTTGCAGGAGTTTAATGGGAGGTCGGTTTGGATGTCGGGTCCAGTTAGCAATTTCGATGTCGAGCTGGTCACCGATGCGGCAGGATCCACAGGTTATGGAGCGTACTTCCAAGGGTGTTGGAGTGCGGAGCCATGGCCACGATCCTGGGTGGAGGCGGGGTTTACAAAGAATCTGGCACTATTGGAGTTGTTTCCGGTGGTGGTAGCATTGGAGCTGTGGGGCAAGGCCTGTAAAAATTTAAAGCTTAGATTGAATTGTGATAATATGGGGGTAGTGCAAATAATCAATAGTATGTCGGCATCTTCACATCCTGTCATCCGGTTGATGCGACAGCTAGTGTTGCGCTGCATGCAATTGAATATTTTTCTTTATGCGGTACACATCCCTGGGGTAGAGAATACGCTGGCTGATTCTTTGTCTCGGTTCCAGTGGGACAGATTCAGGACTCTGGCACCGGAGGCTCAGCAGGAGGGAGTTCCTTGCCCGGCCTGGATCTGGGATTTGGCACTAGGGTAGCAGCAGGATGGATCCAGAAGTCGGTAAGTATGTCGTCTTGGTCGGCATACCAGAAGGTCTGGAAGGAGTGGGGTGAGTTGCTGCTGGAATCGGGAGTGGGGCAAGATGTGTCACAATTTAGGCTGTTAGTGCTGTATTACGTGTCCAGAAAGATGGAAGAAGGCAGGTCGGTGTCCGCTATTGAAAAACGGTTAGCAGGTTTGGCCTTTTTGTTCAAGTTACAAGGCATTGTGGATTGGACAAAAGAATTTTGGGTAAAACAGGCAGTAAAAGGGTATCGCAAAGCAAACAAGACAAGGGACGAGAGGCGGCCGATTACTTTTACCAATGTTCTGGCCTTAAGGGAGCAGTTAAAGGGGGTGTGCAAGGATGGGTACGAGGGGTTATTATTTACAGCGGCTTTTTCTTTGGCGTTTTTCGGGGCTTTTCGGATTGGAGAGTTGGTTAGCCCATCAAAAAAGGAAGAGGGTGGTTTAATGTTGGGGGATGTGGAAGTTTTGGGGGACAGGGTGTTGGTGAATTTAAAAAAGTCCAAGACTGATCAAAAAGGAGTGGGGGTGCTGATCTCGTTGCATAGGTTACAAGGCTGTGCGGTATGCCCCGTAAAAGCAGTAGGAGAGTTCATGGGGGTGAGACCGGAGGTTGGGGGCCCGTTGTTGGTGCACAGTGATGGATCATACCTGTCGCGTTTCCAATTTGGGGCGGTTTTGCGAAAATGCCTAAAGGGTATGGGTTTAGAAGGTTCTGCCTACGCCTCACACTCCTTCCGCATTGGGGCGGCCACCGAAGCCGCCAGGTGTGGGTTGGATGAGGTGGATGTGCAAAAAATGGGGAGGTGGGAATCGAAACGATTTCGGACTTACGTTAGACCACTGTTGATTCAGGAATAATGGGGATAGATATATATAAAAAAAAAAAAAAAAAAAAAAAAAAAAAAATAAAAAATATATAGGTGTGTTGTTATAGTTGCATTATAGGTGTGTTGTTATAGTTGCATTGGTTAGTATGGTGGCCTTAGTTAAGTTATAGTGCTGGTCAATTACACTATGTTTGTCATTTCAGATGGAGGGCTTCCGCGCCTCGTCTGGATCCTGGGGCACTCATATGTGTGTTGGGGAGCACGGAGAGGGGATGCCAGACCAGGTGGGAGGCAGTTGGGGGTGTCTAGGAGAGAGGCCACCATACGTTGGCTGGGCAGGCCGGGAATGTTGTGGGACAGGGTGGTGCCCGAAATAGAACGTTTCGCGTGGTTGGACAGGCCACCGGCGGTCCTGGTCATACACGCGGGCGGGAATGATTTGGGTATGCGGACAGTGAGGGATCTTATTGCCGATATAAAGAGGGATCTGACCTACCTGCACGAGACGTATCCAGACACGCTGTTGGTATGGTCAGATATGGTCGCTAGAACATCCTGGAGGAGGGCTAGATCAGTGTATCGCCTTAACAAGGCGAGGATACGGGTAAATAAGGTGGTGGGGAGGTTCCTGGCGTGGCAAGGGGGTTTAGTGGTTCGCCACAGGGAACTTGAAAAGAACGTGGGCCTCTATTTGAGGAGGGATGGGGTTCATTTGACGGACGTTGGGATCGACCTGTGGTCGTTGGGTTTACAGGAGGGGATACATACGGCCCTGCGGGTGTGGAGGTGCCTTCAAGGGTAAGGGGTCACCCTTTCAGTCTGTGGCGGTTTTTAGGTTGGTCAGTGACGGTGGCAGTTATGTAGTTGGTGAGTGTGTGGGGGGCTCGTCATGAGATGGCCCCTCCGGTGTAGTACATCGAAGATCGATGATTACTCTGTGTGCACTGCGGGATAGGGTTTTGTCTCCGGGCGGTTAAAATGGAGGCCTACTTGGTTCGGTTAAATCCTGCAGTGCCCCCTGGTGTTATATATATATATATAGTCATATATATATTGGTTAACTAACTGGCTGTGTTACAAGTGTTAGCCCCGTCACTGACCAACATAAGAGGGTATAACCGATGGTTATTTATGTTTACATTAAAAAGGTTTATGGTTATTTATGGTTATTTATATATGGTTATTTATACGGTTTTATATGTTATTTATATTTGGAAAATTGGAGTTAAGTTTAATAAAGGCTGTTGTGGCCATTTACTCCACAAGAAGTACGGTGTGGTCCATTATTTAAGGGGAGTAACAAAAGGGTGGTTTTGGATTAAAGGGGTCACAACAAGTGGGTGGTCTTTACTAGGCTACACGAGTCAAGAGAGGGCCGGACGGAATGAGAAAAAGGAATATAGGGAGGGCCGGACATGACTGTGTGTCTAGTGACACACAAAAGGGAATACAGCAGGGAGTGGTTAACAGGGGCAGCCAATAGAAAGCAAGGGGAGCGGCATTAGAAAAAAGGGGCGTGGCCGAGCGGGACCATTCGTCGTTCGGAATCCACAGGAGGAGGCAGTTTTTTCCCACCCACCCTCCCTATAGTTAAGTTTGTTGTGAAGGTCTTAATGCTTTTGTTATCATTTCAGGAACTCAAAATGGACGTCTGGAAGAAAGTTGGTTGGCGGTTTTTAGGTTGGTCAGTGACGGTGGCAGTTATGTAGTTGGTGAGTGTGTGGGGGGCTCGTCATGAGATGGCCCCTCCGGTGTAGTACATCGAAGATCGATGATTACTCTGTGTGCACTGCGGGATAGGGTTTTGTCTCCGGGCGGTTAAAATGGAGGCCTACTTGGTTCGGTTAAATCCTGCAGTGCCCCCTGGTGTTATATATATATATAGTCATATATATATTGGTTAACTAACTGGCTGTGTTACAAGTGTTAGCCCCGTCACTGACCAACATAAGAGGGTATAACCGATGGTTATTTATGTTTACATTAAAAAGGTTTATGGTTATTTATGGTTATTTATATATGGTTATTTATACGGTTTTATATGTTATTTATATTTGGAAAATTGGAGTTAAGTTTAATAAAGGCTGTTGTGGCCATTTACTCCACAAGAAGTACGGTGTGGTCCATTATTTAAGGGGAGTAACAAAAGGGTGGTTTTGGATTAAAGGGGTCACAACAAGTGGGTGGTCTTTACTAGGCTACACGAGTCATGTAAGTCATCCCTGGTGTACGCACAGCCTGAGTTTTATTCACTTCAACTGAATGTCCATTGTTTGTAAGGCTGTTGATAGGCTATCCCAGTGAAGTTAATGGAGTTAAGACAGTATTGTTCAACATATAAGACATTCTGTTGGAGTGTGCATGTCTGGAGGGTTATGGGGGAATCGGCTTTTCATGTACAAGGTGTATTCTCTGAAGAGGAATAGCAGGATATCCTGTTATGGGGCAGCTTATTACACCAGGTGCCATACAGTGCTTGTAGGTTTACAGGGTGGAGGCTGTTTGCAATGTAAGTTACTATGATCCTTTCTGCTGTGTTTTAGGGAGTGTTACAGTATATACGGTATGTATTATAATTAATATATTTTTTACAGTCATAATAAAGCCAGCCTGCTGTCCTCTATTGATATACAGGGTTGGCTGGAGGAACTAAACTGCCCAGCAGAGACAATTATCTGACATACTTTGGAGTGTTACAGAGCAGTTGTGCCCGGAGCTCTTCACGAGAGAGAAGGTTTAATACACTGGCCAATGGAAAGGTAAGAATAAAGCTTCTCCTTTACAGGCAGGCTTAGATTTTATTTTTTTTCCACTTTAAAGGGGACTTTTACCGATAATAACAGCATCATTCTCCCCAACCCAACCTGTTACATCAATTTTTTTTCTTTGCACTGACCACCAACACCCTTCTTCTAGCTGCTGATGCTGGCCATTTTCCATTTTTACCTCTCACTTAACATGATGTTGGGCCGTTTTTTTTCACCCAAATATATTGGGCATTTTTTTTTTCCAAGGGACCATTGACTCCAGGTAATTTCCCCTCATTGAACACTGGCAGAGGACTCTCCAACATCCTACTTCCCCTTTACCTCACACCCAATTTGACACCAGGCATTTTTCTTCCTACTGACCTCGGATGGAAGGGACCCTATGTTATCTTCTCCTGCCTGTTGCACTCTATATGCTGTGTGGTACATCAGGTGGACATGACTCTCTTCCATTTATCTTCTGTATTTGTTTATGTGACCTGTACATTAACCACTTCAGCCCGGAAGGATTTGCCCCCTTCCTGACCAGAGCACTTTTTGCGATTCGGCACTGCGTTGTTTTAACTGACAATTGCGCGGTTGTGCGATATTGTACCCCAAACAAAATTGACGTCCTTTTTCCCCACAAATAGAGCTTTCTTTTGGTGGTATTTGATCACCTCTGCGGTTTTTATTTTATGCGCTATAAACAAGAAAAGAGCAAAATTTAGAAAAAAAAAAACAATATTTTTTTATTTTTTGCTATAATAAATTTCTCAATTTAAAAAACAAAAAACAAATTTCTTCATTAATTTAGGTCGATATATATATTCTTCTACATATTTTTGGTAAAAAAAATCACAATAAGCTTATATTGATTAGTTTGAGCAAAAGTTATAGCGTGTACAAAATAGGTGATAGTTTTATGGCATTTTTATTATTTATAATTTTTTTTACTAGTAATGGCGGTGATCAGCGATTTTTTTTTATTGGGACTGCGACATTGCGGCGGACAAATCGGACAGTTTTGCCCCTTTTTTGGGACCATTGACATTTATACAGGAATCAGAGCTAAAAATAGCCACTGATTCCTGTATAAATGTCACTGGCAGGAAAGGGGTTAATACTAGGGGGTGATCAAGGGGTTAAATGTGGGGGGATGAGAGAGACTACAGAAGGAGACATATTGCTGTTCCTAACTAATAGGAACAAACAATCTGTATCTCCTCTCCTGACAGAACCGGGATTTGTGTGTTTACATACACAGATCCCCGTTCTGTCTCTCGTGCCCCTGATCCCACATAGGGTCCCCCAGCCCGCTAAGGCTCTTGAAAATGCTGACATACCTGTACGTCGTTTTGCGCAGGAGAGTCAACCTGCGTCAACCTGCCAACATATATGTAGGCACAGCAAGTGGCAGGGAACCACTGGGCGGAAATAGGGTACAGCAAGGATTAAGTGTCCAGCACACAGGGCAGAGATCTGGGCAGAACAGGGTTTGGCACAGCAGGGGTTAAATGACTCACCAGCAGACAGCAGCTTTGCAGCTCAGGGGATTCAGGTAGAGTAGCAAAGAGAGGAGGCCCAGAGGAAAGAGGGCAAAGGTCCTTCACAGGCTTATCGTGGGTCCTCAGAGGGCTGGGTGTCCTGGTCGTGGCTTCAGGACCACACAGGTAGCAGTTGTGAGGGTAGTAGAGGCACGGCAAGGAGACAAAGTCCACAGAGCAGTAAGCATAGCTAATACGGAATCTCAAGTCCCAGCAGTCCCAACAGTCCCAGCGTCCAGATAGTAGCACACAGCCCATGCGGACAGCAATCCTAAACACTTTCTCACCTCCTTCCAGACATAAGTACCTCTGTGTCTATCATTGGGGGAAGCTCAGAAAAGTCTGCCACTTTTCTGCCAGCATGAGGATATTATAATTTTCTTTGGATTCAGCCAAGACCTAAGCACCAAATGGCCAGTGCCGATGCGTCTAGCTTTATCTAGGTACAGGATACAATGTTTTCTTCACTACCACCACACAGGCTTTAAAAATTTGGATTGGAGAACACCTGACCAATATACGTAAAGATTTTAATGGCCATAGTGTATCCAGACACTTTCGATAGTATCTTGGGAGAGACCATTCGGAATTAAAAATTATAGCCATTGAGAAGTACTCTCCCCACTGGAGGGGTAACAATATGAAATGGGACGTGACTGTGAGCCGAGGACCCAAGAGCCACCGAGAGGACCCGAGATACACAGTACTCTGTATCTCGGCTGTGCCATTTTTAAACTTCAAGACTGCAATGACAAGGCTACAAATGACACTGGGGCAAGGTTGCAAATGACACTGACAAGGCTGCAATGACACTGGACAAGGCTGCAGATGGATGGGCATGGCTGCAGATGAACACTGATGAGGCTACATTGATGGGCATTTAAATGTAAGTTTTTTCCTTAAACTACCCTTCTAAAAAAATGTTTCCTTAAAATTCCCTCCTAAACTTGGGGTGCGTGTTATACGCCGGCGCGTGTTATACGCCGATAAATACGGTAATGTATAGAAGGTAGGGCCTGAAAGTGACTCAAGCCCTGGGGCCCCCACCACCCTAAGTCCTGCCCTGGAAAACCCTGTGACGTCACTACACACAAGCTGGTAGCCTGAGAGCTCAAGTGCTGTGTGCTGCTTTTTACATTTCTGTGCTGTGCAAGAAAAACATTTTTTTAAATAAATGTCTCGATCTACTGCACCATGCAGTTTTTTTTATCTTTCTTTTCCAAAACACCATTTGAAATAATTTTCGGAGGAGTTCCTATTTAGAGATAAAAGGCAATTGCTGTATACAAAAAATTAACCTTGCCATTCTCTAACGAAGAGAGCTGCTATCCCCATTAAGGAGTGGAGGTGGAAACTACACGGATGATCGCTGTTGATGCCGGAGAATGCTGTATGATCAGCCCCTCCTGGTGTCTCTATTGTGGGAGAGCTGATGAGTGACAGCAGATCGGCTGGAAATCATCAAGTGTATAGCTGACACAAGGCGATATTGACCCTTATAATTTGGGGTCCATCCGTTTTGGTAAGAGGCCATCTGGCTACTTTTATGGATATCTTCTCTTCAGAATTGAAGTATCCAATCAAGTTTTTTGAGTGAAAGGCGGCATCAATTTTTTCATGAGCTATGACTAAGCACTGTTAAGTGTAAAACGCGTCAGTTCGTTTGTCCTATTTTCTGCTGTGGCTTATTTTTTCTTGAAAATATATATTTTTTTACAATAAAGGCTATATTCCGGAGTGTGGCTTTCCAGAACTGACTTTTTGCTTCATCACTTTTTTCATATAAGTGTTATTTCTTCACTTTGTCACTTTGTTGCAGTTTGGAAGTTTTCCTTTTGTTGATACTTATTTTTGTGAACATTTGTTTTCACTATTCCTTTAGAATTCACATGGGACGTTGTTTCAAGTTTTACTTCCCTATCATTGGTCTTTCCATACATAATATGAGATTGATACACACAATATGTGTTGCTATACACTGGTTGATAACATACCATTGGAAATCCCCTTCAGTCCCTCTATCACATTTGAAAACCAGAATCAACAATATTAATCTTATGGAAAAAAAATTTCCACACACTACAGAATACTAACCAGTTTTACATTAAAAAAAAATGGGACCCATGGCTTAATTATGCCAACCTCTTTTTTTAACCCTGAATAATTTTACCAAATACTGGAGCTCAATGAATAATATAATATCTGTATATTATAAAGAAAAAAAAAAAAAATATATATATATATATATATATATATATATTTCTTTCAATAACCAATATATTTTATTAATCTTGATGTATAGATTATCTTTATTGTACTTTTTACGGCATATGACAAAAGCTTTTTGTACTATTACTTTGTACCAAATAAAAAGACTTTGTAAACAAAAAAAGTTTTACATATAATGTTGCAGTGACCTATTCATTTGGATTTATTTAAGTTTTTTTTTTAATATTATTTATTTATTGCAGGTATTTACTCATTTAAGGTACACATTTTTTATATTGTGTTCACATAATTTACGCATCTCTTTTATGTATAGAATCTGTTAAAATTAAGTATTTAATTTTTTTAGAGATAGCAGCTGTTTTGTGTGTGTATGTTTTTATGCCTATAAGTGTGGGGTTATACATACACTTTTTTCACCTTTTTATTTAGGTATTTATATGAACGGTCGGGTAAGCACAGATTGATTCACATACACATATACTGACAAATACGGAGCTCAAACATTCATTTATTCTTAAAGTTTCCACTAGATGTCACCCTTGATATGTTAGAATTTTTTTGACATTTGTGCTTCAATAGCTTTTTGGATTAGAAGGATGCATTCAATGACAATATTAAAGTTTAATGGGTCTGTTGTATGTGGTGTGTTGCAAACAGGAGTTGATTATTTAAAAGGCGGAGCTTATGGGTTTTTTTTTGTGTTTTTGTGTTTTTTGTGTTTTTTTTTAGGTTTGGGAAAGTTTATAAGGCAAAGGGATTCCTTTAAATGCATACTTTAATTTCTTTAAATTCAGTATCTGCTGTACTTTTTTTATTTAACTTGTTAAATGCAGCCTTTTTCTTTTTTTTTTAGTTTTGGATTGCGCTAAGCTGAGGTTAGTGCTTATTAATACAAATACCTAAATTATCCTTAGATGGCATATTATTTTGGAAACCCAGAAAACATCTTTATGGTGTTTTCATATTTCCATCTGCCAGGTATAATATATCCACTGTTTTCATGTACATGGCTTCTCCTTATATTCATTTTGTCAGAGAGGAGAAAGTCTGAGTCAGACATGCGTACAGGGCCCCTTTGTTGGCTATTCTGGGTTAGAAGTGCATTTTTAGTTTTCCCCTCTAGGGGTCTCCATTACCATCTTAGGCATAGGTATAGCAGGGAAGTGGGAGGGGTATGGGTGGAGCTCATGGGAGTATAGTTGGTTATAAAAGAGGGAATAGAAGGCATTAAGAAAGAGTGGTTGGGCCCTTGTGGGGGTTCCTGGTCCCGCACCTGACTAATAATGAAGAGTCACCTTTTGATGTGTTTTCCCTATCTAGCAGAATGGCGTTTGTTCCTTTCTTCTTAGTGGGTCTACCAGGAAGCCTAAGCTCCTTGTAACATGACATATTGAGAGTGGACATAGAACTGAATGGGACTTACAATACATATGGAGCAGAACAGAGTGGACTGATTTGCTTAATGTTGGAATGCACAACTTGCCGCCATATTGAAATGAACAGTTTTGTTGTCTTCATACCAGTAAAAGAGAAGTTCTAGGAGAAGGCTATTGGTTCTTTTTATACCCATGGTGCATGGTGGCCTATACATGGGGAGCAACAGGTAAGTGTAAAGACTTGCTCAGTTGGGGGATTGCTGGTGGTTGGGCAACGGTGGGTTGGGCAGTCTAGTGGTGGCAGTGGGTCTTCTGTCTGGACCATATGCTGGGAAAATCCATGTCCCCTGTGTATTTAGACTGGATTCCTGGCATGGCCTCCAAGGGACCTGACATGGAACCACAGAATATGAGCCACTTACAACTTAGTTGTGAAGAAAGTGTTAGCCCCCTGACTAGTAGACCAAGAGTGTGTGTGAGTCGGAGTCATGGGTCAGGTTTAGTGTCATATCTTATTAAAAAGAAACTCAGAAGACTGAGATAGTACCTGAGCAGTAATCTCTTAGGATATATTCTGTCGTCTCTGTGATGCTACTGTGTCTGATATCAGGGATTAACATTTACTTAGCTCTGCTCAAAGGGTCTGATGCCTGGAAAGTCCCTCACCAGTATCGGCATCTTCTACCCAACTTCTTACGTGTTCCGGTCTTGATAGGCCAGTGCAGGGTGATGTAACTCTTACCCATCATGCTACATTGGCACCATGCCAAAAGTGTAAACTGAGCTGCACGTGCCCAGCTCAGCGTACAATTTGCACAGCACTGCAAAATTGCAGGTAGGTTTATTATATCGCAGGAAAGACATATTGTAGCACTCTGCTAGTAAGTTTTTTTTTAGTTTAGATCCGCTTTAAGTTCCTGCCAGTTCTTACCTCCAATTCATAATTTATGACAAATCCTGGCTAGCAAGTGGTTAGTGTCTTCCTTTTCTGTAATATAACACGCATCTTGTAAGTGGCTCATGTTCTGTGGTCCCATGTCACGGGCTGCCTTTTAAGTCTTGACTAGAAGTGAGAACGCTTGCTCTTTCCTGTTCTTGGACTACATCCCCTGTGGTTACAATAGGTGCTAGCCTCACTGAGACTAATACATATAAAACATATGAACCAAAAAAAAAAAATGTAATGCTCTACAGATATATATTCTCAAAAGTTCCAATAATAATAATAATAATAATAATAATATTATATGTATGTGTATAAATGCAACTTTCTGTAAATGTAGGGACCTTGCCATAAAGTGACATTAACCCCTCAGTTTTCTAGGCACTTTCTGCACCTGATTTAATTAGACATGCGCACAACAAAAAAATTTGTTTATATTCGTTTCGTTTTTTCGTTTCCGTTGATTCGTAACGATTCGTAAATTCGTAAGTCGTCGGTGTTCGTATTCGTAACGATTCGTATTTTCGTAAGAGTTATTTTTTCGTTGATTCGTTTTTCCGTTAGTTTAATTTTCGTTTATTCGTTTATTCGAAATTCGGACGCATTCGTATTTATTCATACATTTGTAACATTCGTGACATTCATAGATTCGTAATCGGAGCATAATTCATAATTTTATGTAATATGTATGCTATTATTACATTTTAAGAGACACGGAAAATTACGAATCGAAAAAAAAAGTTACGAATGTACGAATTTTTTCGTTCAATCCATTCGAAGCACGTTAAGCAGCGCCATTGTAAGAGACACGGAAAATGACGAATCGAAAAAAAAAAAAAAAGTTACGAATGTACGAATTTTTTCGTTCAATCCATTCGAAGAACGTTAAGCAGCGCCATTGTAAGAGACACGGAAGATTACGAATTGAAAAAAAAAAAAAAAAGTTACGAATGTACGAATTTTTTCGTTCAATCCATTTGAGGCCTGTTAAGCAGCGCCATTGTAAGGGACACGGAAAATTACCAATTCAACAAAAAAAAAAGTTATGAATGTACGAATTTGTTTCGTTCATTTTGATTTTAGTTGTTCCTGTTTTAGTTTTTCGGATTTTCTTCTTTCGTACATTCGTTGTTTCTAATTAGTTTTTTTCGGATTTTCGTTGTTTTCGGATTCGTTCGATTCGAACGATTCGTTATTCGTTAAATCTGTTTGCGAATCGTTCGTTCATTCGTACGATAACGAATGAACGAAAATAACGAAAAACGAAAAAAAAAAAAAAAAAAACGAATTGCACATGTCTAGATTTAATCATTTACTGAGGAGGCAGCTTCTTTAACTTCTAATACTTGCCTACATTCCAGTTGGTGCCATGATCTGCCCCAGATTTCCTGTTTCAGGGTGTTTTCTTTCTCTTGCAGCATCCTATGGAGTCACCATTGCATGCAGGGACTAGAGATGTGTCTCTCTACACTGTTACATCAATAGAAATGTAGCTCTGTAGCCTAGCATGGCATAGCACTCCCCTGCTTCTCCTCCCCTCTCCATTCTCTAGACCAGGGGTCTCCAAACTTTTTAAACAAAGGGCCAGTTTACTGTCTTTCAGACTTTAGTAGGGCCGGACTAGTGCCAGTGGGAGTAAACTATGCCCCATCATTGAAAATTACAAAAAAGTACAAAAAAGCTTGGAGATACGACTTCTCATAAGTCTATACACACAACCTATAAAGTATAAACAGGAAATGCTGCAATCAAATACACAAGAATATTTAGTCTGAATTTTTCGACATGTTTCGCCGATGTGGCTTCTTCAGGAAAAGGACGTATAATATTTAAATAGACGAGAATATGTTTTCCTCTAAGTGTATATAACAAAAAAAGAAAAAAACAAAATGAATACATTACAGATAACAACAAATTTTGCAAGCACGTGACCATACAGCTCACACAACAGGCAAAAAGGTCCCTAAATTGGACCCCCCAGAGTCACTGTCAGTCAAAAGAATTCCCTAGATCATTCCTGGATGTAAGGTCACTGGGCTGATCTAGGGAATTCTTTTGACTGAAAGTGACTCTGATGTCCTCTATTTTGGAGGTAGGGGGACTACGCACTAGTGGGGGTCCGATTTAGGGACCTTTTTGCCTGTTGTGTGAGCTGTATGGTCACGTGCTTGCAAAATTTTTTTTTTTTTTTTTTTTTTTTGGATGACTAGGGGGGTTATTGGGGGGAGGTCCCCCTTCAAAACATCTTTTTTTTTCACTAAGTGAGTTGGTTTTCCACCATGCACAGTACACACCATACACAGGGGGTTATTAGGTATGGTAGGATATAGTGTTATAAACTATATTATAATATAATACAATAACCTCACCTTTTTTTTTTTTTTTTTCATAAATTATATCACAAAAGTAATCGGAAAGTAGAATTTCACACTTGGGGGGGGGGGGGGGGATATAAGGGAAATAAAGGGGAAGAGAGAGGAATATACATATAACTTTTTCCTTTTCCCTTTTTTTTTTTTTTTTTTTTTTGAGTGTTGTTTTTTTTTTTTTTTTTTTTTCTCTTGTTTTGTTTTTTTTTATGTGGGTTTGGGGAGTGTGAACACTGAATTGCACTGGAACAATTAATGTCACTGAAAGACAGAATGTGGGTTTTCTTTTCTTTAGGAGAAAGGTAAATTCTCCTTCTTATGAAATTTCTTTTTATTTTTGATGTGTGTAAACTCGCAGGGATTAAGAATTAAGAACACTAAAGTAGCACGGAATTAGGTACTGTAAATGAAAAGCTGAATGTGGAGATTTATTTATTTTATTATTGATTTATTTATTTATTTATTTTCTCTCTTTTTTTTTTTTTTGTGTATTTATTTAAGTACTTATTTTCTTTTTTTTTTTTTTTTTTTTTCAGAGGTGATAGTTATATGGAGATGTGGAGGAAACAGAGCCCCCAATTCCTACTCCCTATTTATGTAGGAGGGGGGGAAATAATATGGAGGGAGGGGGCTGGATATGGGGAGATCGGGGGAGGGAAGAGAGTAGGAGGAGGGGAGAATTTAGAGGTGAAAGTACATGTATTTTAGGAGGAGGATAAGATGTCAGGAAATTATATGTACCTGGAGGTCAGAGGGGGAGAAAGTTTCCCCTTTTTTTTTTTTTTTTTTCCTCTCTTCCTATTATTCTTTTATTTCTTTTCCTCACTCCCTCACTCTGGCTCGAGGGACGGACTGAGGTACCCTCTCCCTTCACCTCAGCCTTCTACCCCTACAGTATTTATCTCCTGCGGACTGTCGGAGGGATAGTTCACCTAATGGACCCCTCAACGGTATGCAGAGGGGAGTTTAAGGTGGAGGTGGGGAATTGGAGGAGGGGGGAGAGGATAGAATGGGAAGAGAGGGGGTAAATAGAAATCATAATTTGGCAAGAGGCCAGAGGAAATAAAATAGGAGGACGGATGTGTGGGGGGAGGAGCAGAGCATCCCATTAGATTCAGGCAAATCCCCCATATAGGTTTGAACCCACAAGAACCGAAGAATAGGGGTTCATAAGTGGGTATTTTCATTTTTTTCCTAAGGGACTTAGAAGGGGGGAGGGAATAAAGGAGGGAGGGGTTTTTTTCCTTTTTTTTTTTCCTTTTATGTCGCTACCTCTCAGCGAGAATGGAAGAGATAAAAGTGATTACTCTAAACGCGAAGGGACTAAACGTCCCTGAAAAAAGAAGGATGCTGCTCAATGAATTGAGACGGTCCAAGACAGATGTGGCATTCGTGCAGGAAACCCATTTTAAAGTAGGGGGACTCCCCTTCCTACAGAACAGATTTTTCCCGTGTGTGTACCATGCCCCTAATCAGAGAGCAAGATCCAAAGGTGTATCGGTCTTGATATCTAACCGGGTGCCATGGACCCTTACGGGTAAAATTGAAGATACAAATGGTCGGTATCTTTTCTTAAAGGGCCATATAGCAAACATAAAAGTAACTCTGGCCACAGTGTACGTTCCGAATGTACACCAGGATGCCTTTTTGCGGACAGTCCTTTTGGAGCTAGAGGGGTTCGCGGAGGGAAAGCTGATCCTAGGGGGGGATTTGAGTATCCCATTGGACCCTGGGGTGGACACCTCCTCTGGGAGCTCATCAGTCCCAAGGGGCATTAGGAGGGATATTGTGCAGAAGCTGCAGGAACTGAGGCTGGTAGACGCATGGCGGCTTCTTCACGGAGGAGAGAGAGATTATACTTTCTTCTCCAACCCTCACCAAGTATACTCTCGTATAGATTTATTTTTGATCCCACATTATTTGCTTTCTTCAGTACGGGAGATATCCATAGGAAGTATAACGTGGTCAGACCACGCCCCAGTAATAATTTTTTTAAACATTTCATAAGTTAATAACATTACCATTTAACACGTTTTTTGAGCAATTCGTCCCCCGATGTCACGTTTAATAGAAAAAAAAAAACGTATATAACTGCTTGTTGGCCGTTGTCATATTGCTTGTGGGCATGTTATTCTCGTGATACGGTGCAGCTGAGCGACCAGCATGCAACCGCCCTGTTCTCGCACGTGCGCAGTAATGCGCCATAGCGGCGCTGTAAAGTATACAGGTTGCCATAACAACGGGCGTCATTGTCGGAAGTGCCCGCCCCTTTGTTATGGCAACCTAGCCCTCTGACTCCTGGGAAATGATGACACACATCTCCCAGGAGCCGTAGCGAGCAGAGGTGTCGAGGGAAGTGACGTAAGGAGTCGAGGTGAGGAAGGGGAAGATTTCAAGGGACCACATAGCAACAGGCAAGAAAAGGTAAGTAAAAAAAAAAATTTTCTCCAAATGTATTTTTTTTTGATATTATTTCCTGCACAGGAATGATTATTTTTTCTTTTTATGGGTGGAACTCCACTTTAACTCTTGACATATGACTTTTAGGGTTCTCTACAAGTATCATAACATATATATTTTTTGCATTTTTTGTTTTTATGCCTCATTTATTTTATATATATATATATATATATATATATATATATATATATATATATATATATATATATATATATATATATATATATATATATATATATATATATATATATATATTTTTTTTTTTTTTTTTTATTATTATTGTGTATTTCTCTCATATTTGTCCAATAGCCATGAAGAAGAGGGAATCCTTTCCACCAAAACACATTGGCTTTTATGTATTTGTCAATATTACCAATAAATACCTTTTTAACCTTCTTCCAAATCTGAATTCTTATGGATACCGGGTGCTTCTTCCTTCCTACTTTTGCCAGCCAATCACAGAGGAATGCTCCAGGGGTGGGACCTAAGGGAAGGTAATAAATGTTTGCAGCAACTTCTGAGTGTTGTTCCTTCCTATGGGCTCTGCCACAGAGGGAGAAAGGAGGTAGGTTCTGTATTAAAGACTTTTCTCTGCTGGGTTGTCTGTTCAGAGGGAATTGTAAATGAAGATATTTACCTGGAGGAAGCTTCTTGAGGTAAGAATCTTGTGTGCTGAAAAGAGTTGGGTAGAAGCTGCAGCTGGACTAATCAGTAGGATGCCTCGTTTGCTGAGGAAATAAACAGTGTAGCCTGAATTGTGACAACTCTTATAGGGCCATAGTGCCCACAATCACTAAGTAGACCAAGAGGCTATGACTGTTCTTACATAGTCATAGATCGGAATTATGGAGTCTCTTACAGACCCAAAGGTTACCATCTGAACCCCCAAAAAGCAAATGCTGCTACATCACATTTGATGTTTGGTGATTTAGTTACCCTATTGCCGTATGGGTAAGAACTGCTGCCATATTTTTTTCTGAGTGTTCTGTTTTGTCCTCTTTTGCTTCTCAAAAGTCATCAGCAATAGGTCTTCAGAAGTGATGAAGTGATTGGCACCCAATTTTTTTTACCCCACTATACACCAAGAACCGTGTCCGAAGAATGGATGTGCCCATGAGCTACAGGAAAGCAGAAAGACTTGGCCATTTGTAGATGTAAGCCTGCTAAGCCACTTGTGGGTTATCTTACATCCCATATCATTCACACTTAGAGGTTTATTAATAATTAAAAAAAAAAAAAACACTGGACTAATGTCACAAGCATTTGCTCAGTCCTAACAATTCTCCATATTTTGTCTAATTATGATTATGTCCTATGATTATCAGCTCCATCTAGTGGCCATTAAGTCAACATTTTCCTGGCATACCTCAATAGGGAAAATACTGTGTTATGACCAGTAGATGGCGTTGATGATCATGGGGAAAAATCATTATGGACAATATATGAAATTTTGTTACAGCTTCATAAATGTGTGTGATATTTGTATACTTTTTTTTTATAAATATACACTTTAAAGTTTTCTAAAGCCAAAAGTTTTTTTTTTTTTTTTTTTTCATTTCGGATAGAGCAAACCACTGTCAGTTTTTTTTTTACTTCTTTGTTCCTTTTTAAGAGATTTCCCTTTACTTCCTAGTCTGTAGCCAGAACAGGAAGTAAGGGAAATACGCTTTCAGATAGTTACCTCCAAGTGTGTTCATTTTCTTTCTATTCCTGATCTAGTGACAACTCAAAATTTTTCTAGTGATAATGATCGCCAGGACAAATTAGGGGTTAAATCTCCCCAACGGGGACCAAGACAATCATAAGAACCTGACTGCCTACTCTTTTCAAAGCTAATGAAGTACTAGTTTTGGCTTTTAAATATACAGTATTTTAACATTTTCTCACCCTTTCTCATGTTATAGAAGTAATGCAAATACTAGGAATTTGCAATTCTGTTCAGCCACTTATGTGGTTATACAACTCTACCAGACAGTACAGAAAGATGCCACTTTCCCTGCTACAGTTACAATGAAACTAAACCAGCCAATTGAATTGTTTTTCCAATAAGAGTTACATTCAAGGCATGCCGTTGGTGATAACTAGACATGTGCACTGCTCAAAAATTCATTCGTTTTAATTTCATTTGTTAGTTTTTTTAGTTTTTCGGGACATTCTTTATGATTCGTAAGATTGAAAAATTCTGAAATTCGGAAATTTGGAAATTCGGAATTCGAAAACCCAAAAATTCGAAAATCTGAAATAACGAATTTTCAAATTTCAGAATTTTTGAATTTTAGAACTTACGAATTTTAGAATATTCAAATTTATGAATATTCGGAAAAGTTTGTTAAACTGTTTTTCTTTAACCACTTCAGCCCTGGAAGGATTTACTCCCTTCCTGACCAGAGCACTTTTTGCGATTCGGCACTGCGTCACTTTAACTGACAATTGCGCGGTCGTGCGACGTTGCTCCCAAACAAAATTTACGTCCTTTTTTTCCCGAAAATAGTGCTTTCTTTTGGTGGTATTTGATCACCCCTGCGGTTTTTATTTTTTGCGCTATAAACAAAAAATGAGCGTCAATTTTGAAATTATTATAATTGCTATAATAAATATCACCCAAAAATATATATAAAAAAAAAATTTTTTTCCTCAGTTTAGGGCGATACTTATTCTTCTACATATTTTTGGTAAAAAAAAAATGCAATAAGCGATTATTGATTGGTTTGCGCAAAAGTTATAGCGTTTACAAAATATTTTTTTTTTTAAATGGCAGCGATTGTGACTTCGACATTATGGTGGACACATCGGACATTTTTGGGACCATTGTCATTTATACAGTAATCAGTGCTCTACAAATGTACTGATTCCTGTGTAAATTACACTGGCAGTGAAAGGGCATGTTTCTAACTGTGGGGGCGTGGCTGTGTGTGACATGTCACTGATCTCTGCTCCGATCACAGGGAGCAGAGATCATTGACACGGTCACTAGGCAGAACGGGTAGATGCTTGTTTACATTTGCATCTCCCCGTTCTTCCTCCCTGCGAGGCGATCGCCGCTATCCCCGTGGCGTTCGATTCCGCGGGACCCGCGACCTGACTTACGGAGCTTGCCGCAGAGCACACGAGCGCCCGCTGGCCGCCTCTTAAAGGGCAATGTACAGGTACGTGATTCAGCCTGTACGAGCCCTTCTGCCGATGTATATCGGCGTGAGGAGGTCGGCAAGCGGTTAATTCAGGTTTTTCCAAATTAATGAATTTGTTAAAAAAATAATTTTGAACGAAACGAATTGCACATGTCTAGTGATAACGGTTTAAAGTTGCCAGTGAGCTTATGCTAGCACTCAAGTGAACATTAACAACTTGCCCTCTGGAAGGTTTTACCCCCTTCATGACGGGCATTTTTTGCTATTCAGCACTGCACTACTTTAACTGTAATTGTGCGGTCATGCAACACTGTACCCAAATTAAATTTATATAATTTTATCACACGAATAGAGCTTTCTTTTGATGGTATTTGATCACCATTGGGTTTTTTTTTTCTCTTATTGTATAAATGAAAAAAAAAATATTAAAATCGAATTTCTTCATAAATTGAGACCAAAATGTATTCTGCTACATGTCTTTGGTAAAAAAAAATCCCAGTAAGTGTTCATTGAGTGGTTTGCGTGAAAGTTATAGCATTTACAAATGATGGTGTATATACTGGAATCTTTATTTATTTTGTTTTTTTTATACTAGTAATGGCAGTAATCAGCTACTTATAGTGAAGCCGTGACAGTGCAGCAGGCAATCTGACACTAACTGACACTGGGGGGGAAACTGACTGACATTGACATCACCAGTGACACTAATACAGTGATCAGTGCTAATACTATACACTAATGACACTGGCTACGAAGGGGTTAACATCTAGGGGTCAATAAAGGGGTCAATTGTGCGCCTAACAATGTGTAATGTGTGTGATGTGTGCTGCTTTTACTAATAAATGTTGCTGATAAAAAAAACAGCCTCATCACTTCTCCCTGTACAGAGCCCAGTAAGTGCAGAGGCAGCGCTTCTGTATTTACAAGTGACGGAAGTGAGCAACGCCCAGCAAGGTGGCTGAAATCTGGCTGCAAAAAAAACTCTGGCGGGCAGCGTGGGGTTAAGGGGCAGATGCTTTGGGGCCCCTCAACAATGACTGAGCCCTGGGCAGCTGCCCCTTTTGCCCTGCGGTAAAGATGGCCATGGATGAGCGAGCAGGAGAAGAACCAGCAGAAGAACCAGAGGAAGCAGACATCAGCAGCAGAGGGAGAAGAACCAGAGGAGGGAGACATCAGCAATGGAAGGAGAAGGACCGGAAGAGGGAGAAGAACCGAAGGGAGAAGACATCACCGGCGAAAAATAAGATACGCTGGAGCTACGACGGGGGACAGTCTTCATTTTTACAGTACTGTTTTTATTTCTTTTTTACACTTTTGGGTGAATGAGTAAGAGTACAATGTACCCCATACTCATTCACATAGAGGTGGGCCAGGATCTAGGGGCCCCTTTGTTAAAGGGGGCTTCCAGATTCCGATAAGCCCGCAGACCCCCACAACCACAGCCCACGATTGTCGGGAAGAGGCCCTTTTCCCCATCAACATGGGGACAAGATGCTTTGGGGTGGGGGGCGTAGAACGCCCCCCACCCCAAAACACTCACACCCAATGTCCAGGAGGGGGGCCCTTGCTCCCCCCCTTTCCTGATCTGCCGGGCTGCGTTCTCGAATAAGGGTCTGGTATGGATTTTTCGGGGAGCCCAAAATCCATACCAGACCCGAAGGGGAGCGTGGGGTTCCCTCTCAAGATCCATACCAGGCTCAAAGATACCGTTCATTGAAATCACATGGAAGTCAGACATTAAATTGTAGGGCAAAGTCGGATCAGAAGTCGTGAAGTCAACTTCCAGGTCAGAATAGTGTGAACATAGCCTTAAGGAGTAGGGTGGTAGCACTGATTGGATAATGAAAGAATAGCACCACACTCATCAACTCTCTGCTTTCTCTCCTTCTGACCGAGGGCATGCAGTGAGGTCAGTGGCTGGTAAGGCACTGGCTAGTATCAGAGCCAGATACACACAGGTTACATACGCCGCAATCATTAGAGCGAGAGCAATAATTCTAGCACTAGACCTTCTCTGTAACTCCAAACATGTAACCTGTAAAAAAATGTAAAGCGACGCCTATGGAGATTTTGAAGTACCAAAGTTTGGTGCCATTCCACGAGCGTGTGCAATTTTAAAGCGTGACATGTTATTTACTCGGCGTAACTTCATCTTTCACATTATACAAAAAAATCGGGATAACTTTAGTGTTTTTTTTTTTAATATTCATGAAACAGTTTTTTTCCAAAAAATATGCATTTGAAAAATTGCTGCGCAAATACCGTGTAACATAAAAAGTTGCAACAACCACCATTTTATACCCTAGGGTGTCTGCTAAAATATATATATACAGTGGTGTGAAAAAGTGTTTGCCCCTTCCTCATTTCCTGTTCCTTTGCATGTTTGTCACACTTAAGTGTTTCGGAACATCAAACCAATTTAAACAATAGTCAAGGACAACACAAGTAAACACAAAATGCAATTTGTAAATGAAGGTGTTTATTATTAAAGGTGAAAAAAAATCCAAACCATCATGGCCCTGTGTGAAAAAGTGATTGCCCCCTAAACCTAATAACTGGTTGGGCCACCCTTAGCAGCAACAACTGCAACCAAGCGTTTGCGATAACGTGCAATGAGGCTTTTACAGCGTCCTGGAGGAACTTTGGCCCACTCATCTTTGCAGAATTGTCCTAATTCAGTTACATTAGAGGGTTTTCGAGCATGAACGGCCTTTTTAAGGTCATACCACAACATCTCAATAGGATTCAGGTCAGGACTTTGGCTAGGCCACTCCAAAGTCTTCATTTTGTTTTTCTTCAGCCATTCGGTGGTGGACTTGCTGGTGTGTTTAGGATCATTGTCCTGCTGCAGAACCCAAGTTCGTTTCAGCTTGAGTACACGAACAGATGGTCGGACATTCTCCTTCAGGATCTCTTGGTAGACAGCAGAATTCATAGTTCCTTTTATCACGGCAAGTCTTCCAGGTCCTGAAGCAGCAAAACAGCCCCAGACCATCACACTACCACCACCATATTTTACTGTTGGTATAATGTTCTTTTTCTGAAATGCAGTGTTCCTTCTACGCCAGATATACTTGGACACACACCTTCCAAAGAGTTCCACTTTTGTCTCATCGGTCCACAGAATGTTGTCCCAAAAGTCTTGGGGATCATCAAGATGTGTTGTGGAGAAATTGAGACGAGCTTTGATGTTCTTTTTGCTCAGCAGTGGTTTTCTCCTTGGAACTCTGCCATGCAGGCCATTTTTGCCCAGTCTTTTCCTGATGGTGGAGGCATGAACGCTGACCTTAACTGAGGCAAGTGAGGCCTGCAGTTCCTTGGACGTTGTTGTGGGGTCTTTTGTGACCTCTTGGATGAGTCGTCGCTGCGCTCTTGGGGTAATTTTGGGCGGCCGGCCACTCCTGGGAAGGTTCACCACTGTTCCATGTCTTCGCCATTTGGGGATAATGGCTCTCACTGTGGTTCGCTGGATTCCCAAAGCTTTGGAAATGGCTTTATAACCCTTTCCAGACTGATAGATCTCAATTACTTTCTTTCTCAATTGTTCCTGAATTTCTTTGGGTCTCGGCATGATGTGTAGCTTTTAAGGATCTTCTGGTGGACCTTACTGTGTCAAGCAGCTCCTATTTAAGTGATGCCTTGATTGTGAACAGGTGTGGCAATAATCAGGCCTGGGTGTGGCTAGAGAAATTGAACTCAGGTGTGGACAACCACAGTTATAGTATGTTTTAACAAGGGGGGCAATCACTTTTTCACACAGGGCCATGATGGTTTTAGATTTTTTTTCACCTTTAATAATAAACACCTTCATTTACAAATTGCATTTTGTGTTTACTTGTGTTGTCCTTGACTATTGTTTAAATTGGTTTGATGTTCCGAAACACTTAAGTGTGACAAACATGCAAACGAACAGGAAATGAGGAAGGGGGCAAACACTTTTTCACACCACTGTAGGCCCTCTTAAATAGAAGGAAAAAGCATGGGTTTATGGGTGTACGATTTACCCACAATCCCATGTTTTTCTCACACAGTTAAAGGAGAAGTCCAGCCTGAGAACATGGGGCTGGGCTTCTCCTATGGGTAACAGGAGTGCAAGTCGTTTTGCACTCCTGTGACCCGTTTTCAGCAGTGATTGGTCTAAAGTACACTCTCTGCTGAAGTCACACAGATCAGTCCAGGCACCGCGTCATATATATATATATATATATATATATATATATATATATATATATATATATATATGATTTAGCTTGATTATAACAATACCTTTTCAACGGTCAGCAGATTCTCATTCTCCCTCTTAAAAGAGAAGTTTTTTTTTTTTTTTAATTGGCTGATGAGACTTACCTAGGTGGATGCCACATTGGACCGGTGCTGCATCTGTCCCCCGGTGTCTCAACACTGAGAACCGAGCGATTGAACACTGCCAATGGCTAATTTCTCTCACCTCCCCGAGCGGAGAGCTGCTGACGGTCAATCAGCAGCTCTCCTGCTCTGTTCCTCACCACGCTCACTGGAGCGATGAGCTGTGGAGGCACCTGGCGGATCCAGACTTCTAAAGTCGGGAATGACCCGGTGCCTGGACTGATCTGTGTGACGTCAGCAGAGAGCGGACTTTAGACCGATCACTGCTGAAAATGGATCACAAGAGTGTAAAAAGCCCAGCCAAACAAGCTCAGGCTGGACTTCTCCTTTAACTGTGTGAGAAAAACATGGGATTGTGGGTAAATCGTATAACCATAAACCCATGTTTTTTCCTTCTAGTTAAGAGGGGTGGGCTGGAAATAAGTATTTGTCTTTTAGACACATTCCCCCCTTCTATGACACTGCAGTGAGAGGACAGCCTCCACTGCAGTATTTCTATTGGACAGCTTGTTCCAGTGGTGCTTTACCATTGGTCCAAGGCTCCAAGCTATCCATTAACCTCCCTGGCGGTATGATTCTGTCTGGAATTTTGTGCTGAAAGCGGTACAATTATTTTGCATGGAAATTTGGCGTTTTATATTATTTATATAATATATATATATATATATTTATATATATATTATATATATATTTATATATATTATATTTTATATTTATAGGCATGCAATTTTTATGAATAACTCACTTAAATCTGTCCGAACCAGAGTCTAGTAGACATCCCGGGTATGATAAAGTTTGAAACACAAAATCATAAATTATAATATAATAAAAAATATATATAAAAATGATTCAATAATGTAATCAAATCAAAAACACTGAAATTTTCTCAGTTGCAGAATAGTCGCTGTCAATAAATTTAGTGTTTGATGATAAATTGTGATTCTAATTTATTATCGGTGTTTTCTAGCTGGTCTAAAACCACTTTTGAAATAAAGGGACACTTTTTGGTTGCTATGGACAATCTCCAGTTTCCAGGCAGAAAAAAATCTTTTTATTATATAAAATGACATGCAGGGCACTGGACAGACCACTAGGGACAAAGGGGATGTGTATTTTTTTATACAGTACTGTAATCTGTAAGATTACAGTACTGTATGTGTTGTGTGTTTTTTAACTTTTTTGAATTTGGCGTCGATCTCCGCTCCTGTGCGTCGGAACGTCGCAGGGAACAGATATCAGCGGCACTCGGCACTGTGTGAATCGAGCGGAGAAGCTCGCACACACAGCGGGGAGACATCGCAGGATCCAGGGGAAAAGGTAAGTTAATTCCCCCCCTGTATCCTGCAATGCGAGACCGAGTCTGGCTCGGGGTTACCGCTTTTGGTACTGAAGTTCCCACACCGAGCCAGACTCGGGATTACCGCCAGGGGGGTTAAGCTCAGTGCTTCTGACAAGAAGTGAGAGGCACTGTGAACTCATCCTCTTAGTCTGCTGCAGAGTGTGCCAGCTTGTATTTGAACTGGGCGCTCTGTATGTAGCTTCTGACAGGCTGCGCAAGAAGCCCCGTATCTCTGGAACTATAGGTGGCAGTGACCAGTGGTGGGGTAGGACTTCAGCTACCTACCTCTTACATTTGGGGTCTCTGTGACCTCAGGTCGCCGAGCTACCACCCTCGAAGCTTGATTGTTTTTTCTTTTTTTTTTTGGTATTTTTTTTTTGTTTTGTTTTTTTGCACTTCCCTATTTCTGACGTGTATGCAGCAGACCCTGACTGGCTCCAGGTGTTGTCCCTCCAAGTCAGTGTGCTCCTGTACAGGGGGTGACAGGAGGCTAATACCAGGACAGATTCTGGTACGCATGACATACAAGATGACATTTCATTGAATTATGCTTTTTATATATACGCCTGTAGTTTAGCTTTAACAAATAATATCCAGGACTAACAGCTGGAGATAACAGGCCGGAACGGCTTTTGTCCTCGTTATCTGCTTCCTATTATTTATATGGAGCAGGTGGTGTTATGAAAACAGGATCTGTGGAAATACTTTTTAATGTGAGTAAAGAGAGTGTGATGAACTAGGAGCGCGAGGCAAATCACAAGGATCCTGTTATGCAGGCGTTTATTGGGGGGGGGGGGGCACGGGCTACAAGGCAGTAGGAGAGTAGGAGTCCACAACAAACAGAAGACACAGCAACACTGTACACAAACACAATGTATATCATTTTTCCTACAAATAGAGCTTTCTTTTGGTCTTATTGGATCACCACTGGGTTTTTTATCTTTTGCGCTATAAACTAAAAAAGACCGAAATTTTTGAAAAACAAACAATATTTTTTATTTTCTGCTATAAAACTTAACCAATAAAAAAAAATGTAAAAAAATACAATTTCTTCTTAACCGCTTCCCGACCGCCCACTGCATATATACGTCAGCAGAACGGCACGGGCAGGCAAAATCACGTACCTGTACGTGATCCTTTAAATGCCTGCCCGTGGGTCGTGTGCGCGCCGCCAGCGGCTCACTCGCGACCCAGTCGGGAGCTCCGTGACCCCGGCCGCGGGACCAGCGGACCCGATCGCCGCTGGTGTCCCGTGATCGGGTCACAGAGCTGAAGAACAGGGAGAGGTTTGTGTAAACAAACCTCTCCCCACACTTCCTACTCTGCCTGTCATTGATCGGCTGTTCCCGGTCATCGAGAAAGCCGATCAATGACGTCAGACGTCAGCCCCGCCCCCTAATGTAAAAACACAACACACGTCACAGCCCATAACCCCTTCCCCTAGTGGTTAACTCTTTCACTACAACTGTCATTTATACAGGAATCAATGCATTTAAATAGCATTGATTGCTGTATAAATGACAATGGTCCCAAAAATGTGTCAAAAATGTCCGATGTGTCCGCCATAATGTCGCAGTCACAATAAAAATCGCTGATCGCCGCCATTACTAGTAAAAAAAAAATATATAAATAAATAAAAATGCTATAAAACTATCCCCTATTTTGTAAACGCTATAACTTTTGCGCAAACCAATCAATAATCGCTAATTGCGATTTTTTTTTTTACCAAAAATATTTAGAAGAATACGTATCGGCCTAAACTGAGGAAAAAAATAGTTTTTTTTATATATTTTTTGGGGATATTTATTATAGCAAAAAGCAAAAAATATTGCATTGGTTTCAAAATTGTCGCTCTATTTTTGTTTATAGTGCAAAAAATAAAAACCGCAGGGGCGATCAAATACCACCAAAAGAAAGATCTATTTGTGGGAAAAAAAAGGATGCCAATTTTGTTTGGGAGCCACGTCGCACGACCGCGCAATTGTCAGTTAAAGCGACGCAGTGCCGAATCGCAAAAAGGGGCCTGGTCCTTTGGCTGCCAATTGGTTCGGGGCTGAAGTGGTTAAAGCGGTATTCCACCCTAAAGTGGAACTTCCGCTCATCGGAACCCTCCCCCCCTCCGGTGTCACATTTGGTACCTTTCAGGGGGGAGGGGGGTGCAGATACCTGCCTAAGACAGGTATTTACACCCATTTCCGGGCATAGACTCCCACGGGAGTCTATGCCTCTACCTGTCTACCTGTCCCGACACGGGTCCCAGCAGACCGCGTGGACGATTCTCATTGCGCTGCGTGACTCGAGCATGCGCATTAGGAAACCAGGAAGTGAAGCTGCAACGCTTCACTTCCTGATTCCCTCACCGAGAATGGCGCCGGCAGCAGCAGAGAGCCGAGCGATTGATCGGCCTCTACTGCCGACATCGCTGGAACCTGTGACAGGTAAGTGTCCATTTATTAAAAGTCAGCAGCTGCAGTATTTGTAGCTGCTGGCTTTTAAAAAAAAAAAAATTCAGGTACAGTCCCGCTTTAAATTTAGGTCAATATGTTATCTCCTACATATTTTTGGTAAAAAAAAATCACAAGCGTTTATTGATTGGTTTACATGAACATCTACATACCATGGTATATTTCCTGGAATTTTTATTTATTTATTATTTTTATATTAGTAATAGGGTTGCCACCTGTCCGGCATTCACCCGGACAGTTTGGGTTTTGAATCATGTGTCCGGGTTAAAGGCTGACTGAAACCTGGACCAATTATTCAGACTGGACTGTGGTTTCCCAAGTGACCAAGATAGTTAAACCCAGCGGCGGTGCGTCCATAAAGGGCGCTGGAGCGCCACTCCCCCCTCTCCTGTCACTCGCTCTCTCAAAGAGATTTATACATTCATTCTTTGGAAATGCCTAATTAGAGCCATAGGCTCAAATAGGCTTCCTGATTAGAGCCATGGGCTCTAATAGGCTTCCAAAAGGGTAAACAGCGGACGCACTGCTGTGCATTCGCTGATTACACATTTTTGTGTTAGAGAACCAAATACATTGCTTCCCTAACACTGACCCGCCTCACAGCCAATCAGGTTGCTTAGGTCTTGTAACCTGTCACCTGATTGGCTGAAACAACAGGCGCCGCTATTGGACGCCTGACAGAAGGAGAGGAAGGGAGAAGAAGTGCAGGAGACGCATGAAGGACACGCTCGTTGCTGTCACCCGCTGCCCCATAAGACAGGGTAAGTGCGGGGCAGAAGGCGAGCGTGCGGGGGGCACACTGTCACACTGGCAGATTTTGGCACACTGGCAGCATTGGGCACTCTGGCAGCATTGGGCACACTGTCACACTGGCAGCATTTGGCACACTGGCAGCATTGGGCACACTGTCACACTGGCAGAATTTGGCACACTGGCAGCATTTGGCACAATGGCAGTGTTTGATGGCACAGTTGCTGCGTTTGATGGCACAGTCACAGCGTTTGATGGGCACAGTGGCTGCAATTGATGGCACAGTAGCTGCAATTGATGGCACAGTAGCTGCAATTGATGGCACAGTAGCTGCAATTGATGGCACAGTGGCAGCGTTTGATGGCAAGGTGGCAGCATTTGATGGGCACAGTGGCAGCTTTTGATGGGCACAGTGGCTGCAATTGATGGCACAGTGGCTGCAATTGATGGAACAGTGGCAGCGTTTGATGGCACAGTGGCAGCATTTGATGGCAAAGTGGCTGCATTTGATGGTTTTTTTTTCAATTTTTTTTCAGTTTGTTTGCGCCCCCCCCCAAAATATTTTAACACCAGCCGCCACCGGTTACACCCAAATCTGTTGCTGTCTGAGAGCTGCGGGTGGCTGTCTGTGGGCAGGTTTAGCATCACTGGGATGCAGGTTGATGATGTCAGCAATAGCAATTTGGCCACACCCACTGTTTGCTGTGCCACACTATGAGCACCACATTACTACTCTCCTTGGGGCACCAGAAGTGTTTGGGTTTGGCTTGAAGAAAAGGTGGCAACCCTAACTAGTAATGGCAGCGATCAGCGACTTATAGCGGGACTGTGTAGTATGGTAGTATGGTGGGCAGTCTGACAATAACTGACACTTTGTGGGAACCAGTGACACTAATACAGTGATCAGTGCTAGAAAAATATGCACTGCCACTGTACTAATGGCACTGGCTGGGAAGAGGTTAACATCTAGGGTGATCAAAGGTTAAATGTGTGCCTAGCCAGTGTTTTTGTGTACTTTGTGCTGCTTTTACTAAGGGATGTGACAAACAAAAACCGCCACATCCCCACTGACAGGACAGAGCTCTGTGATGTTTACATAGGCAGAGCTCTGTCCTATATTCCTTCTCACCGATCAGTGGGCGCAGGAGATCATCCATTTGCCGGGACCCACTACTGATTGGCTTGAGCTGTGTCTAATCAGTATGGTACCTGGTATGTATTATTATGGGGGACCCCACACCATTTTTTAGTGAGGTTTTTAATAACAATCTATACCAGACCCTCATTTAGGATTAGGATCTATATTAGGCTTCATTCACATCTAGGCATATGGGGGTGACAATCGTGGTAAAAACACGCAAACAGAATCGCGGGACGCCCGTCGCCCAAAAGAAGCTCCTGTATTTCTTTTGGGCGACAGGCATCCACAACGCGAATCAGTCTTTTTTTACTGTGATTATCGTCCGGCGAATCGTGGGGAAATCGTGGCGAGTTTGGGGTGCTATTGAAATCAATAGACAACACATCGGGAAAGCACGGGCGTCCCGCTATTTGCCGCTATTGCGAGATAGAGGGATTCTCCAGCCATTTGTTTTACAGACGTTAGCAGGCAGTGACTGTAATAGAAAAAAAAACAAGTACATTTTTTGTAGGTGTCTATGTATTGGCAGCAGGCTGGGAGGAGGCAGGGGGAAGTCATATGAAACATGTGCTTAGCTTGGCTCTATTGTCTAGGTTTGATTTCACAAAGATGACCTTAAGAACGGAGCTGGTTTTCGGTTTATTCTTTTTTTGCATGACTTGTGGTGAGTACATACAGATTATATACATTAATATCTAGAGAATAGAGATCAATGCTGACAGAAATACCCAGAGAACAGTGTAGAAAGTTAGTTCATTTCATGTATGTGCAGTTCAAAGATTCAGTTACAAAATGTATCTAATAAAGTATATAGAAATGTAACAAATAATACAACACACAATAAGGAAGATAGGACTGTTTTGTATTTATTTAAAACTGTAAGATATTGTTTGAGAAGCACTGATATGTTAATAGTAATAAAATAACACAAAGTAATAAATGTAGATATGTAATGTAAATAAAGAAACAGACAGAAGAGATAATAAGAATATGTGTAAAAGACATAATCACTATTTACTGAGAAACAATGATTTAGTGCATTACTATCTTTATGTACTTTCACACTTTATACCTTTTTGTGTTTATAGTCCAACCCAACGTATTGTATAGCATTTTCCCCCCCAGACAGATACAGCATTCATTTAGTAACAATTTCTGTTGCAGATATTTTTACTTCCTATATTGTTGGGGGGAATAAAAAAAGGAAATATTACTTAATATTAGAAAATGTACAGTTTTTCCCAATTTAACATTTATATAATTTTGTGCACTCCCAGATATAATTACTAAAAATACAACCAATAAAGTCTGCTGATTTTTTTCCCAGGTTTGTGAATGTTAAAAATGCTATACTGTATGATTATTGTTTGGACATGGGGATTGGCCTAGGGGGAAATATTTATTTTATTTTACAAACATGTACAGTATATTTATACATTGTGTGTGTGTATGTATATATATATATACACACACACACACACACACACATATATATAAATATATATATATATATATATATATATATATATATATATATATATATATATATATATATATATATATGTATGTGTGTGTGTGTGTATATATATATATACATACACACACACAATGTATAAATATACTGTACATGTTTGTAAAATAAAAAAAATATTTCCCCCCAGGCCAATCCCCATGTCCAAACAATAATCATACAGTATAGCATTTTTAACACTGCGCTTGGAAAAAATATTACAATAAAAACAAAAAATGTATAATTGTTATAAAAATGGCAGCAGCTTATTGTGGGATATACACAAAAACAATATATATATAAAGGAGAAGCCGCGCTCAAAGCCCAAACATAATATCTAACTTCTGGGATCTAAATTAAATAAACGATAATTTAAGTGAACAACAAACAGCCCCTTTTAGATGTGGATGGTGTGTATCTGCCGCACAATAGGATTTTGCAGTTCATAAGATAAACTGCAAGCAGTTAAACTGTAATGTTCTCAGGAAAACAAAACATGCATTAATCTTTCAATTCAGTGCTATTAATGGTAACCTTATTACAAATAACACCTAAAAAAATCAACTGACTTCATATAAACGTAAAAAAATATAAAAATTGAAGAGATATAAATGAATGAACAATATACAAAATAAAGTGAGGTCAGTAGTTAATTAAATCTTGGTAAATATCAGCACAATATGAAGTCCATCAATAATGAGTATCATGTTGTACTCATCCTGAAAATCACCAGGGTATGTAAACTTTTGATGAGGGTCATTTGGGTAGTTTCTGTTGTGATTATGATTTAAAAAGAGTAAACACAATTGATTGATAATAAATGGCTTCCATCAAACACTAACCATGAGTGAATGAAAAGTTTTTGTGTTATCATTGATATGCTCTGAAAAATGGCCAAGAAATCGTAAAATTCTGCCAGGGTATGTAAACTTATGAGCACAACTGTATATATATATATATATATATATATATATATATAGTAAATTTGCTGTCCCCTCAAAAAAACTCAACACACTTTCACACTGAAGCGTTGTGGGCACTGGCGGTAAAGCGGCGCTATATTTAGCGCCGCTTTACCGTCGTTTTAGCGGCGCTATTCGGCCATTAGCAGGCCAGTTTTAACCTCTGAAAGCGGCCGAAAAAGGGTTAAAACCGCCCGCATAACGCCACTGCAGTGGCGCTTTGCAGTGGTGCTTTGCAGGCGGGTTTGCAGTGCTGCCCCATTGTTTTCAATGGGAAGGGGCGCTGTAGGAGCGGTAAATACACCGCTCTTACAGCGCTCCAAAGATGCGGCTTGCAGGACTTTTTGACCGTCCTGCAAGCGCACTGCTCCAGTGTGAAAGCCCAAGGGCTTTCACATTGGAGACACAGCAGCGGCTCTTCCAGGGCGCTTTGCAGGCGCTATTTTTTTAGCGTCTGCAAAGTTTGCAAAGTAATCCATGTCCTTTGCTGAAGACAAGCAAAGGACATGGATTACTGGAACCATGTCCTGTGGCCTGATGAGACCGAGATAAATGTATTTCTTTCAGATGGTGTCAAGCGTGTGTGGCGAAAACCAGGTGAGGAGTACAAAGACAAGTGTGTCTTGCCTACAGTCAAGCATGGTGGTGGGAGTGTCATGGTCTGGGACTACATGAGTGCTGCTGGCACTGGGGAGCTACAGTTCATTGAGGGAACTATGAATGCCAACATGTACTGTGACATACTGAAGCAGAGCATGATCCCCTCCCTTCGGAGACTGGGCCGCAGGGCAGTATTCCAACATGATAACAACCCCAAACACACCTCCAAGATGACCACTGCCATGTTAAAGAAGCTGAGGGTAAAGGTGATGGACTGGCCAAGCATGTCTCCAGACCCAAACCCTATTGAGCATCTGTGGGGTATCCCAAACAGAAGGTGCAGGTGCACTAGGTCTCTAACATCCACCAGCTCCGTGATGTCGTCATGGAGGAGTGGAAGAGGACTCCAGTGGCAACCTGTGAAGCTCTGTTGAACTCCATGCCCAAAAGGGTTAAGACAGTGCTGGAAAATAATGGTGGCAACATAAAATATTGACACTTTGGGACCAATTTGGACATTTTCACTTAGGGGTGTACTCACTTTTGTTGTCAGCGGTTTAGACATTAATGGCTGTGTGTTACACCCCTATATACTGCACACCAAACAATAGTACACCTATACCAGTCCTTAAAAGGACTTTTGTGGACCTATATTAGTTAGCGATTTGTGTCACTACAGTCTGTCCCTGCTCCACACAGCAACCTCTCCCTACACTGACAAAAGACAGCTGCAGAACTGCTCAGCAGTCACAATGCTGCACAATACAAATGCACTATAATATGCTTTCTATATTTGAAAGTATATTATAAGTGTATTACACCCCTATATACTGCACACCAAACAATAGTACACCTATACCAGTCCTTAAAAGGACTTTTGTGGACCTAATAGCTAGTGATTTGTGTCACTACAGTCTGTCCCTGCTCCACACAGCAACCTCTCCCTACACTGACAAAAGACAGAATGTGAAATGGCAGCCAGATCAGGTCTATTTATAAGGTAGGGGGTATGTCCATGTGCTGAAATGTCTCAATTGGCTGTCCTCTACCACATGATGGATGTGTCATGGGTCAAAGTTCTTCACAATTTAAAAGAATATGGCGGCCGCGAATGGCGCCATATGTTCGCCGGTTCGGCAAGTAGCGAACGCGCAAATTTCGCCGGGAACCGACCGCGGGGCGAATCGCAAGGCCATCTCTACTGAAGACTGGCGAAGAACCAGCCCTGGCGATTACAACGCTGGTTCGCTGGGGTGGTAAGTGTCTTTAAAAAAAAAAAAAAATAGGCAGCTACAATATTTATAGCTGATAGTTTTTACTTCTATTTTTTTTACTGACCGGATCTCTTCTTTAAAGTGAGATTAAAGCTTCTGCAATTTATACTGCAGAAGTAAGCACTTACAATATTTGCTGCTCATTTCCTGTGTAAAAGTTTTTTCAAGAACTATAGCTGTGTGTGCATTTATCCTTATACTGTTTAACAAGATGTGCAGTACATCTTTGTGTTTTTAATGTTGAAGCCGACATTGGTTTATCTGTTTTGCATATTAGGTGGGTTTTTCTGGACGCTATGGGTACCTACATTTAAATGGGGTCACCACCTAGCAAATTTTTTGAAGATTACAGATCTAATTTAACCACTTCCCCACCCGCCCATAGTCATATGACGCCCACAAGGTGGATCTCCCATCCTGGGTGGGCGTCATATGACGTCCTCCCATTCCCGGTCGCTCAGGACCCGGTGCGAGTGCCCGGCGGCCGCGATGTCCGTCGGGCACCCGCGATTGCCCGTTAAAACAACGGGACCGTGCGGGACCGTGGAGCTGTGTGTGTAAACACACAGCTCCACGTCCTGTGAGCGGAGAGGAGACGATCATGTGATCCCAGTACGGAGGAACACATGATCGGTCTCCTCCCCTTGAGTCCCCTCCCCCCACAGTTAGAATCACTCCTATAGGGAATACATTAACCCCTGCAGCGCCCCCTAGTGTTAACCCCTTCCCTGCCAGTCACATTTACACAGTAATCAATGCAATTTTATAGCAACGATCGCTGTGTAAATGTGAATGGTTCCAAAAATGTGTCAAAAGTGTCCGAAGTGTCCCCCGCAATGTCGCAGTCACGAAAAAAAAATCGCAGATCGCCGCCATTACTAGTAAAAAAAAAATGCAATAAATCTATCCCCTATTTTGTAGACGCTATAACTTCTGCGCAAACCGATCTATATACGCTTATTGCGATTTTTTTTTACCAAAAATATGTAGAAGAATACGTATCGGCCTAAACTGAGTAAAAAAATATTTTTTTTAAAAAAAAATGGGATATTTATTATAGCAAAAAGTATTGTGTTTTTTTTTTTCAAAATTGTCGCTCTTCTTTTGTTTATAGCGCAAAAAATAAAAACCGCAGGGGCGATCAAATACCACCAAAAGAAAACTCTATTTGAGGGAAAAAAAGGACGTCAATTTTGTTTGGGTGTAACGTCGCACGACCGTGCAATTGTTAGTTAAAGCGATGCAGTGCCGAATCGCAAAAAGTGCTCTGGTAAGGAAGGGTGTAAAATGGCCCGGGGCTGAAGCGGTTAAAGTGTGTGCAGCGTCCTGTGGTTAGTTTATGTGATTTCCTGGAAGGCTATTTAAAAGCACTTCACCATTGAAATACCTAGGTAGTTTCCTGCCCAATATGTAATATCTACTGTTCTCCGAATTTAATCTGTTATATAATGTTACTTTTTACACAGCACTTTCCAGAGAACAGTGGACCAGTTACATCACAAAGGAGCTTACCAGTCCAGTTTCTTCACTAGCATCGACAAATATGAACAGCCAATCAGTGGCCTATCTAGCATATCTGTAGCAGAACTCTAATCCAATATATACTGCATGCACCTTTCCCCCACCCGTTCCAATATATATATTGCCTATTTTGCCTAGGAAGATGTAATAAAGAGGATTATCTACCTTATGCTTTGGTACTTTGGGAGACAATGCTCCAGTCTTCTTGTGCAAAATGCGAGCTGGCCTTTGAAGCCATTACTTAGAATGTCAGGCCAGTGGTCACAGAAGCGTTTTATGTGATGACATTGATGAGATGGTTGACGACAAAACTTGAGAAAAGGAGCAGCTTCATGAGACCAGCTGTCACTACTGAAAGTGGTGGGGAGGAAGTCTAAAGCTGGTCATACACCTATAGATTATCTGCAGATTTTCTATGCTTAGATGGAAAAAGTGGGAGATTCCTCCATCCACACAGTTTAGCGAACATGGAGAAATCTGTTGCACTTTTTCCATCTAACCATAGAAAATCTGCAGATAATCTATAGGTGTATGGCCAGCTTTAGGGAAGTCATTTTCTCTAATGCATCCCCTCTAGAATAAACAAGCATTAGCAGCCTGAGTATTTGGGGAAGGGGCGCCTCCAAGAAACAGAAAAGACAAGATGAGGTGGAAATGAGGCACTGAATATGGACCCTCGACCAGTGGAAAAGAAGTTCTTGGTGGAACCAAATGATTTGGGGTAGGTGACCTCCTTTAAAATAGGGGTTGCTCAAACTGAGCACTTCATATACACCAGCACCAGAAAGAGAGCCAAGCAAATTATGCAAAAGTTCAACAACAATTTACTGGTGCAGTAAATGACAAAAGAAAAGACAACAGCCAACCTGAAAGGGTTAATCCTGTGTCTAGGTTAGTCCCTCAAAACCTCTCAGACCTCAGATCCAATGTATTGTATAATTTCAGATATCTGGAATCAGTTCTCAAAGAACCATATTAAACGACACTCACACCATGCTGTCTTTTGAGAACTAATTGTATTGAGTTATCACAAAGCACTTCATATAGTAAATTAGACGTCACACGGGACAGGGCTCTAGTCCTGCGGGAACGCATGGGAACGGAGTTCCTGTACTTTTTCCACAACAAGAACTCAGTTCCCTTTAGCAGCTGTGTTCTGAAAGACTTTGAAGTATGCAAGCTTTGTGGCAGGTGCTACACCAGCAGCCGCCGACAAAGCTCGCAATAGTAAGTGACGCACACCAGGGGTGGACTGACCATTCAGGCATTGCCAGTAGGGGGCCCCATGACAGCTTCCGTTTCGATCTACCTGTCAATCACAGCTAGCTGACGGGTAGATCAGGTCCCTGCTGCCAAGAGATTGTATTTAGTCAGACCTCTCGTGATGCACTCCTCCCCGCCAGCCCCTCTTGATTTTCTGTCTCCTCATCCTCCCCCTCCCCCAGTCTCCTGCATACTTGCTCTGTGTGTCCCGCTGAATCCCCCCCTCCTCTATCTTCAGTGCCATATGATGAGAGAACCCAGAGGAGGAGCACAGCTATTCTGCTCACAGGACATGCAGGGAGAGAGGTGAGCTGAGGGAGCAACAGAAGTTTGGGGTGGTAAGCTGAGCACAATACCTGGCAAAGTTTAATGCCAGGAGGGAAGTTTATGTGGAAATATGTGAAGGGTTGGAATAGCAGCGAGTGTGTGTTGGAGCCCTGCAGAGTTTTACAGCCCCCCAAGCAAACATACATCTCCTAAGCAGGAACATATCACTATCTCCCCAAGCATTCTGTCCAGATACTGTGCAGTTAATTTATGACGTTTCCGTTTAACCGTGTTATCTAAACTCTGTTCAATGAAAAGTGTAAACTCACCACATAAACACTCTATATACTAAATAAAATTCCCCAATAAAGATCAGAACATAATGTTCACATTTGCATGGAAGCACAGTTGAATTAATGCTGATTATTCAGAGAATTACCGTATTTATGTTTATTGAGGATTGTTTTTTTTATGTACTAACAGTTAAGCTTCATACATACAATTCAAAAATTGGATGAAAAATACCACTTTTGAAGCATTCGTGCATGTGAGCGTATCATTTTTTTTTGGTGGGCGAGTGGATCTTGGGTGGGAGTTCCCACACTTTTTTCCTCAGGACTTGACCCCTGTCCCAAGTATTTTACAATCTCTCATAGTGTATGCTACAAAAAAAATGACAAGCCCCTCTGAAGTGTTCGGGTTTGGCTTGAAGAATCATGCTAACTGAAGGAATAGCTGACATGACTGAGAGCAAAGCTTTCAACCACAATTATACATAATTTAGGTGTATTTTTGCTCAGTCTGTCATCTGCTGGCAAGAAGCTAGAACTAAAGATGATTTATATGCGTCAGTAACACAGTGCCATCTTGTGTTCATATAAAAGAATACACTTTTGTACACTATTCAAATTTGTATTTCTTTTGACCTAAATAATTTTTGTATTTAAAGCCAATGAAAACATGAAAAATGTATTTCAGTGGAGAAAACTGCATGCAGTATTAATAAAGTGGCATATTATTAACGGTTAATGTAGATAATGTTATTTTGCAGTGCTAGGCAACTGATTGTTTTAGAGCATACAGACATTTCCAAGTAAATAAGGCTAACTGAAATAAAAATGAAAAAATAGATATTTTTACTGATTTAAAGAGAAAAGATATTGATTGTAAAAAAAGTGATGAATAAACTGTACAGAAGAATATAACCTTGGTCTACACACACACACATGCACACACCTAAATAAAAACATCACCCTGCGTCACCTGCCACCATTTGCAGATTGTCACTTGCCACATCACCTGCCACCATTTGCAGATTGTCACTTGCCATGTCACTTGCCACCATTTGCATATTGTCACTTGCCACATCACTTACCACCATTTGCAGATTGTCACTTGCCACGTCACCTGCCACCATTTTCAGATTGTCACGTGCCACGTCACCTGCCACCATTTGCAGATTGTCATCTGCCATGTCACCTGCCACCATTTGCAGATTGTCACTTGCCACATCACTTGCCACCATTTGCAGATTGTCACTTGCCACGTCACCTGCCACCATTTGCAGATTGTCACTTGCCACATCACTTGCCACCATTTGCAGATTGTCACTTGCCACTTCACCTCCCACCATTTGCAGATTGTCACTTGCCACGTCACTTGCCACCATTTGCATATTGTCACTTGCCACATCACTTACCCCATTTGCAGATTGTCACTTGCCACGTCACCTGCCACCATTTTCAGATTGTCACGTGCCACGTCACCTGCCACCATTTGCAGATTGTCATCTGCCACGTCACCTGCCACCATTTGCAGATTGTCACTTGCCACATCACTTGCCACCATTTGCAGATTGTCACTTGCCACGTCACTTGCCACCATTTGCAGATTGTCACTTGCCACATCACTTGCCACCATTTGCAGATTGTCACTTGCCACGTCACCTCCCACCATTTGCAGATTGTCACTTGCCACGTCATTTGCCACATCACTTGCCAATTGTCACTTGCCACATCACTTGCCACCATTTGCAGATTGTCACTTGCCCCGTCACCTGCCATCATTTGCAGATTGTCACTTGCCATGTCACTTGCCATATCACTTGCCACCATTAGCAGATTGTCACTTGCCATGCCAGCCAGTGCCACCAAATGTGCATTGTCACTGCCTTGGTGGCAGGCTGGCAGCACTGGCCCATTTAGTGAGGGCAGGAGAGCGGAGATGCGGGCGGGTAGTGAGAGATGATGTAATCTCTCTGCTCCCCGCCGCACCTCCAACATTTAAAAGACCCACGCTGTGAGGGCGGAAGAGAGCGCTGATGTATGGCGGGCAGTGAGAGATGATGTCAACTCTCTGATTCCCACATTGAAGTGGCTCGGCTGTGAGGGAAGATTGGTGACGAGCGGGCATGCACAAAAAACGTGTGCGTTTTCTAGGCAGTGCGGTCCGGCTCAGGTGCGAATTCAGGCCCATTATCTTCTATGGGCACGCATCTGATTCACAGATGTGTGAACAGGATAAAAAACTGATGCAATCCTGAGCTGATACTGTGGCAATCCTGAGCTGATACTGAGCAAAAACTGACATTAAACGCTGAACAACTGAGTTTTCTCTTCGCAGGGAAACCTGAGCTTCAATTCGCACCGCACATGTGTGAACCCAGGCTTAAAATTAGCACTTTTGATTTTGAACGTTCGAGCCCCATAGACTTTAATGGGGTTCTAAAGTTTGCGCAAATTTTGGGTCCGTTCGCAGGTTCTGGTGCGAACCGAACCGGGGGGTGTTCGGCTCATCCCTAATAGCCAGCTCCTGGCTACAAATACCCTGTTTCCCCTAAAATAAGACCTAGCGGGATTGTCGGTGATGGCTGCAATAGAAGCCCTACCCCCCAAATAAGCCCTACCCTGTTTCCCCGAAAATAAGCCCTACCCTGAAAATAAGACCTACAAGGAGTTTAACTATGGCTTATTTGGGGGGTAGGGCTTATATTGCAGCCATCACCGACAATCACACTAGGTCTTATTTTAGGGGAAACAGGGTATGTGAAAAGTGTGGAGTGCATTTGTATTCAGCCCCACTGAGTCAATACTTTGTAGTACCACCTTTCACTGTAACTACAGCTGGAAGCCTTTTTGGTGATGTCTCCACCAGCTTTGCACATCTAGAGAGTCATATTTTGGCCCATTCTTCTTTGCAAAATAGTTCAAGTTCTGTCAAATTAGATTTAGGTCTGGACTTTGACTGGTACATGAATATGCTTTGATCTAAACCATTCCATTGTATCCCTGGCTGTATGTTTAGGGTCATTGTCCTGCCGGAAGGTGAACCTCCATCCCAGTCTCAAGTCTTTTGCAGACTCTAACAGGTTTTCTTCTACATTACCCTGTATTTGGCTCCAACCACCTTCCCATCAACTCTGACCAGCTTCCCTGTCCCTGCTGAAGAAAAGCATCCCCACAACATGATGCTGCCACCACCATGTTTCACGATGGGGATGGTGTGTTCAGGGTGATGTGCAGTGTTAGTTTTCCCACACACATAGCGTTTTGCTTTTAGGCCAAAAAGTTTGGGACTTCTTATGACTTTCTTTCAACAATGGCTTTCTTCTTGTCACTCTTCCATAAAGGTCAGATTTGTGGAGTGCACGACTAATGCCCCGTACACACGGTCGGAAATTATGATGGAAAATGTCCGATCGGACCATGCTGTCGGAAAATCCGCCCATGTGTGGGCTCCATCAGACTTTTTCCGTCGGAATTTCAGACGGAAAAAATTTGAGATCCTGCTCTCAAATTTTCCGACAACAAAATCCGATCCGACTTTTTCCGATCGTGTGTAGAGAATTCCGACGGACAAAGTGCCACGCATGCTCAGATCAAATTACGAGACCAAAGCTATTGGCTACTAGCCTCTACGTTGTTCCGTCGTACGCAACAAACGTCACCACGTTCAGAATGATCGGATTTTCCAACAACTTGCAACACCAACGTCGGACAAAATCCGTCTGAAAAAATCTGACGGATTTTGTGGTCGGCATTTCCGACCGTGTGTACGGGGGCTAATAGTTGTCCTGTGGACAGATTCTCCTACCTGAGCTGTGGATCGCTGAAGTCCTCCAGAGTTAGAGTTAGAGTCTTGGCTGCTTCTCTGATTAATGCTCTCCTTGCCCGGCCTGTCGGTTTAGGTGGACGGCCATGTCTTGGTAGGTTTGCAGTTGTGCCATACTCTTTCCATTTTCAGATGATGGATTGAACAGAGCTCTGCGAGATGTTCAAAGCTTGGGATATTTTTTTATAACCTAACCCCGCTTTAAACTTCTCCACAACTTTATCCCTGACCTGTCTGGTGTGTTCCTTCGCCCATTCATGATGCTGTTTGTTCACTAAGGTACTCTAACAAACCTCTGAGGGCTTCTCAGAACAGCTGTATTTATACGGAGATTAAATTACACTAATTAGGTGACTTAGGTTCCCCCCCAAAATCCATACCAGACAGTTATCCGAGCATGCAGCCCGGCAGCAAGCACCCCTCTCCCCGCCTGGACCATATCAGGCCCCTTCCCCCCAACATGGGGGGGGGGTGTGAGTGCCTTGGGGTGGGATGTGCCTCCCCACCCCAAAGCACCTTGTCCCTATGTTGATGGGAACAAGGACCTCTTCCCAACAACCCTGTCCGGTGGTTGTCGGGGTCTGCAGGAAGGGGGGCTTATTGGAATCTGGATGCCCCCTTTATCAAGAGGTGCCCCAGACGCCGGCCCCCCACCCTATGTGAATGAGTATGGGGTACATTGTACCCCTACCCATTCACCTAGAAAAAAAAAGTCAAAAATAAAAACAAAGTAATTTATTAAAGCAGCTCCGGTGTCTATTCTCCTTCCGATTTCTTCTTCCTCCGGCGATGTCTTCATCCTCCGGTTCTTCTCCCTCTGCTGATGTCTTCTGCTGGTTTTCCTCTCTCTTCTCCTGCCACTGGTTCTTCCTCTCTCCGCTTTCTTCTCCCGCCACCAGGTCTCCTCTCTCTGCTGTCTTAACCCTCTGTTCTTCCTCCGAAGATGTCTCGACGCACTCTCTCCCACTGTGATGCAGGGTCTGCCGTGTGCCATTACTTATATAGCCATGGGGCAAGGCCACCCTGTGACATCATCTTGAGGCCCCGCCCCCTTATGTTACCGCCCCATCATTTGTTCATTGTGTATAACTGTGAGGTGAGTATGGTCTCAAGTAATAAAAATAATGAAAATCAAATTCCAAGTACCATCATCCATGTTATAGTTTTAAAGAGCAAGGGGTAATAGGGTCAAGGGTACAGTTGCTGCTACCGTATCTCAGAGACACCGAACCCACAAGAAATGGTTGGGGAGTAGGACTATCTCGGTACTGATCAAGTTAAGACAACGTAATTTAGAAAAAAATACAAAGAATTTAATAATACATTTTTTTTTGACATACAACACAAGGAATATGTACATATAAACAATTTATGAATTGTTGAGAAATCTGGTTAACCGCTCCACAACAAATGTAACGACACCGCTTGTGTTGGGTTTTGCCCATACGGTTGGTTTGAACAAACGTTGGGGGCGGTTCCTCAACCGGTTTCGCGGTCAAAGCCGCTTCATCAGGAGTAAAATCTGAAAAATATCATAACTTATATGAATATATTATACAGACAGCAGGTAAGGTAGTATAAAGTTTATACAGTAAACAACATCATAAGGAATAAAGAAACTGGCTCACCAACACCATCTTGTGGCAAGATGGCATACTACACTTTCCTGGGTCTAGAAAGACTTAAATGGTCTCCACGAGGAGGAGAAATCCACCACAACTCCTCGAGCAGGAGGTGTGGTGGATATTCAACCTCCAAATTAGAATGCCTCTAGGTATGAATTACTGGTATGGCGTGGATGGTTTTCTTAAATATCTTTTGATAGATAAGTATATATGTGTGCAGCTTTTAACATATACAGATGCAATGCCATATTTTCTGCATTTCTCTGTCTCTCCATGTTTTTTATCATTTACAACTATATTGATGTATGTCTCTGACTCTCTCTTTACACCACACTTGTTAAGCTGCTAGTTATTATATTGTTTAATTGATTAATGAATTAATCTATGGAGAGGTGGAGACTAATTTGTATGTGTGTAAATATATATATATATATATATATATATATATATATATATATATATATATATATATATATATATATATATATATACACACAGTATCTCACAAAAGTGAGTACACCCCTCACATTTTGTAAATATTTTATTATATATCTTTTCATGTGACAACACTGAAGAAATTACACTTTTCTACAATGTAAAGTAGTGAGTGTACAGCTTGTATAACAGTGTAAATTTTCTGCCCCCTCAAAATAACTCAACACACACAGCCATTAATGTCTAAACCGCTCGCAACAAATGTGAGTACACCCCTAAGTGAAAATGTCCAAATTGGGCCCAAGGTGTCAATATTTTGTGTGGCCACCATTAATTTCCAGCACTGCCATAACCCCCTTGGGCATGGAGTTCACCAGAGCTTTGCAGGTTTCCACTGAAATCCTCTTCTACTTCTCGATGACAACATCACAGATCTGGTGGATGTTAGAGACCTTGCGCTCCTCCACCTTCCATTTGAGGATGCCCCACAGATGCTCAATAGGGTTTAGGTCCAGAAACATGCTTGGCCAGTCCATCACCTTTACCCTCAGCTTCTTTAGCAAGGCAGTGGTCATCTTGGTAGTGTGTTTGGAGTCGTTATCATGTTGCAATACTGCCCTGCGGCCCAGTCTCCGAAGGAAGGGGATCATGCTCTGCTTCAGTATGTCGCAGTACATATTGGCATTCATGGTTCCCTCAATGAACTGTAGCTCCTCAGTGCTGGCAGCACTCATGCAGCCCCAGACCATGACACTCCCACCACCATGCTTGACTGTAGGCAAGACACCCTTGTCTTTGTACTCCTCACCTGGTTGCCGCCACACACGCTTGACACCATCTGAACCAAATAAGTTTATCTTGGTCTCATCAGACCACAGGACATGGTTCCAGTTATCCATGTCCTTAGTCTGCTTGTCTTCAGCAAACTGTTTGCAGGCTTTCTTGTGCATCATCTTTAAAAGAGGCTTCCTTCTGGGATGACAGCCATGCAGACCAATTTGATGCAGTGTCTAAATACTGACTCCCCACCCCTTCAACCTCTGCAGCAATGCTGGCAGCACTCATACATCTATTTCCCAAAGACACCGCTGTATGGTCTTGGCCACCGTGCTGCAGCTCAGTTTCAGGGTCTTGGCAATCTTCTTATAGCCTAGTAGACATGGGAACCGTCAAAAAATTTGTTTTGTTTCGTTCTGTTTCGTAAAAAAAAAAATCGTAATTCGTAATTCGTGTACGAATTCCATTCAAATTCGTCCGAAATACGAATTCCGTACGAATCGTTAACATTTTTCGAATCGTTTTGAATCATTACGAATCGTTACGAATCGTTACGAATCGTTAATAATCACTCGCGGCTAATGAATTGCCGGTTCCCGTAACACATAGATCAATTCGAATCCAACTACCAAATATTGAATTTCAACTAATACGAAAGAAATTATTATAGCGGATATAACGAATGATTCGAATGATTCGAATGAATTCGAGATTCAGTATATCTAATATCGAGAACTGTCCCTGCACAAAGTGTCATTTTGCAGGAAAAAAGGCTATTTAAAATCACTTGCGGCTAATGAATTGTCGTCTCCCGTAACACAGAGAACAGTCATTCATTGAAAGTCATTGATTAAAAAAAAAAAAAAAAGCGTGGGGGTCCCCCCAAATTCAATAACCAGGCCCTTCAGGTCTGCTATGGATATTAAGGGAACCCCACTTCAAATTTAAAAAAAAATGACGTGGGGTCCCCCTAAATATCCATACCAGACCCTTCAGGTCTGGGATGGATTTTAAGGGGAACCCCGGCCAAAAAAAAAAAAAAAATGTTGTGGGGTCTCCCCCTCCTGAACTGTACCAGGCCACATGCCCTCAACATTGGGAGGGTACTTTGTGGTCCCCCCCCAAAGCACCTTGTCCCCATGTTGATGAGGACAAGGGCCTCACCCCCCCACCCTTGCCATTGGTTGTGGGGGTCTGCGGGCGGGGGGCTTATCGGAATCTGGAAGCCCCCTTTAACAAGGGGACCCCCAGATCCCGCCTCCCCCCTGTGTGAAATGGTAAGGGGGTACAAAAGTACCCCTACCATTTCACCAAAAAAGTGACAAAAATGGTAAAAATGACAGGAGACGGTCTTTGACAATTCCTTTATTAAAATCTTCTTTCTTCTGGTCCTCCTTCTTCCTTTCTTCATCCTTCGGTTTCTTCATCTTCTCCTTCCGGCATCTTCTTCCATCTTCTTCTTCCTCCGATCCGCTTCTTGCTCTGGTCTTCTCGTCCGGCATCTTCTTCCATGGCGTCGTCGTCTCTTCTTCTGTGTCGGCCCGCTCCTCGCAATGGGAGGCTCCCGCTGTGTGAGGCTTCGCTTCGTCTGACAGTTCTTTTATAACGGAGGGCACCTGGTGACCCCGCCCCCCTCTGACACACGGGGACTTCCCTATGGCTTTCCCCATGACGTCAGAGGGGGGCGGGGCCACCAGGTGCCCTCCGTTATAAAAGACCTGTCAGACGCAGCGAAGCCTCACACAGCGGGAGACTCCCATTGCGAGGAGCGGCCCGACACAGAAGAACAGACGCCGACGCCATGGAAGAAGATGCCGGGTGAGAAGGACGAGAAGACCAGAGCAAGAAGAAGCGGATCGGAGGAAGAAGAAGATGGAAGAAGATGCCGGAAGGAGAATATGAAGAAACCGAAGGATAAAGAAAGGAAGAAGGAAGACCAGAAGAAAGAAGTTTTTAATAAAGAAATTGTCAAAGACCGTCTCCTGTCATTTTTACAATTTTTGTCACTTTTTGATGAAATGGTAGTGGTACTCTTGTACCCCCTTACCATTTCACACAGGGGGGGGGCGGGATCTGGGGGTTCCCTTGTGAAAGTGTGATTCCGATAAGCCCCCCGCCCGCAGACCCCCCACAACCAATGCCCCATCAACATGGGGACAAGGTGCTTTGGGGGGGTCACAGACCCCCAAAGCATCCTCCCAATGTTGAGGGCACATGGCCTGGTACGGTTCAGGAGGGGGGGGCGCTCTTGCCCCCCCTCTTTTCCTGTGGCCTTCCAGGTTGCGTGCTCGGATAAGGGTCTGGTATGGATTTTGAGGGGGACCCCATGCCATTTTTTTATTTTTTTGGCCGGGGTTCCCCTTAAAATCCATTCCAGACCTGAAGGGTCTAGTATGGATATTTAGGGGGACCCCTACGTCATTTTCTTTTTAAATTTGAAGCGGGGGTTCCCCTTAATATCCATAGCACACCTGAAGGGCCTGGTAATTGAATTTGGGGGGACCCCCACACTTTTTTTTATCAATGACTTTCAATGAATGACTGTTCTCTGTGTTACGGAGCCGACAATTCATTAGCCGCGAGTGATTTTAAATAGCTTTTTTGCCTGTAAAAATTACACTTTGTGCAGGGACAGTTCTCGATATTAGATATACTGAATCTCTAATTCATTCGAATCATTCGTTATATCCGCTATAATAATTTCATTCGTCTTAGTTGAAATTCGATATTTGGTAGTTGGATTCGAATTGTTTTCTGTGTTACGGGAGCCGACAATTCATTAGCCGCGAGTGATTGTAAATAGCTTTTTTTCCTGCAAAAATGACACTTTGTACAGGGACAGTTCTAAGCATGGGAAACATGCGCCCCTTCACAGGCATACTATAGAGTTGTAACGTTAATAAGTTTTTGGATAATTTGTTATTTATCGTTACGAATATCGACACTCTACGAATAATAACGAATGTACGAATTTCGAAAAATTCGTACGAATTTCTAATTCGTACGAAACTAATCGCACATGTCTATAGCCTAGGCTGTCTTTATGTAGAGCAACAACTTACAACTTACAAAGCCAAGGTTGGAGTTAAACGCACATCTCTGGCAATAAACTTAAATTAATTCTGCACTGAGGAAAGATGGTGATGGCCATTGCTGGTCTCTTCCAACTTTTAAACTTTAGCTATTGACCCAAAACAAGTTTTCCTATCAGGAGATTGTAGTAGGCTTTTTGTTGCATTAAATAACATGGGCTGAAGTGCCCACACACAGACATAGTGTTCACTAAGAATGTTTTGGAGCTGATATGTTGTCAGCTGAAATGGAATATTACTTCATCCATAAGGAATAGCTGACATGGCTAAGAGTAAAGTTTAAAACCACAGCAATACATCACTAAAGTGTATTGTATGTCAGTTGCTTTCTAAGGCTCAGTTCACACTGGAATGTGTACAGGAACGCTGTGGATCCCTGTTTCAGGGATGAATCAGGCCAGAATCTTTGCCTGAAACAGAGACAAAGATGCACAGTGTTTCTCTGCAAGCCGCGCCACAGCCGCCCTGGATAGAATACAGTTTATTACAAATAAAGCTTGATGTTATTCTGCCATCTACTGGCAAAATTATAAAACTAAAGGTGATTTATACATGACAGTAACACACTGCCATCTTGTGGTCATGTATAAGAATGCACCTCTGTGCAGTGTATTGTATCGTGTACTACTTATGTCCTAAAGAACTCTCATTTTGAAAAAAAGTTAAACTTTTTCCCAGGGGAGTTAAATACATGCAGTTTTAACAAGGTGCTCATTAATAAATGTTGCGGCTAATTTAAACACTTGCAATGGATGGACGTGCAGAGTCACACAATAATAATGCAGGGAATGTGCTGTTGTAATGTTAGGCAACTATTTGCCTTACCTCATAGTATTTCCAGGGAAATAGGAAAAACACAAATGAAAAAATATATTTTTACTGAGTTAAAGGCCAACTCCATTCAGGCTTGTGGAGGGATCTTACATCAGTTCTCTCTCAGTTCTCTTTTAAGTGTGGCCCTAATGTCTCTCCTACTGTGTGGCTGCCTCGTTCTCCCTTCATTGTCATCATGTGTGACTACTGGAGTCCATATTTCCAGAAAGTGAGGCAGTGATCACAGTATATGTAAACATTGTCAAGGTACACACAAGGTTAGGACACACACAGAGCACACACAAGGAGCTGACAGGCAGAGCACATGCAGTTAAAATACACACAGACCAGTTAATAATATTTTGGTACGCACTATAGAAGGACATGGCAGTATTGCAAAATAACCATTAATGCCCTTAGCACTGATCTCTTGCATGTAAGATATTGATGTGCACTCATCTCTCTGTTTTGTTTAACCTTCTTATTTCCCTGTTGTTCCTTTGCTGTGGCTTCTTAGACTTAGAGAAGTTAGACTCTTAGGGCTCATTTACACTTGCTGTGTTCCTATTAAAGACATGCTTGGCTGAAATTTCTTCTGGCTCCAGATCCTGCTTGCTGTTCTACTACGCTCATCTCTGGCTCCCTGACGTTTTGGCTTGTCTGACTTTCCGTTACGGTTCCTGAACTCTGGCTATGTTTTGACTACGTTTACCTTTTTATTATTATTATTAAACAAGTGTGATTTAACTGTATTTTTGTCTCAGTGTGATTCGTGGTTTTTGACACCCACTGATTGTCCATCTGGCTGTTTAATTAAGAGCCTCTATTTTGCTATTTTCAAATCAGTCTCCCAAAGACTATTACTTTAATGTGCTTCCCAAAAGCACGGCAGTTTACAATTTTGCACTATACAAGGATGCGGTATTGTCAGAGGCAAGGCAAGAAGAACAGCGTCAACAAAGCAGACACAATTCACGTACCTCAGATGAACACCGCATTCCACACGCTGCCACCAGTGACTGTAAGGGTTAAATCTGCTTAGACCTGGACAATCAGTGAGGAATTTTGTCAGATGTCTGGAAGCATTCAATGCACAAAAGACAAAATAGCCATTTCAATGAATGCTTAGTTTTAATGGCAGGTTAGCTGTACCTTTTATACAAAATATGGACAAAGAATATTGCACAAGAGAAAGGAGGGAGGGAGGAAGGACAAAGTACATCACATGACGCATAACATCTCAGACATAATTTAAACAATTTAATACTGATGATTAGACATGTGCACAATAGAAAAATTTGTTTATTTTCGTTTCGTTTCTGTTCGTTTCCGTTGATTCGTAACGATTCGTAAATTCGTAAGTCGTCGGTGTTCGTATTCGTAACGATTTGTAAATTCGTAAGTCGTCGGTGTTCGTATTCGTAATGATTCGTATTTTTGTAAGAGTTTTTTATTCGTTGATTCGTTTTTCTGTTAGTTTAATTTTCGTTTATTCGAAATTTGGACACATTCGTATTTTCGTAGATTTAGTTACATTCGTACTTTCGTAAGATTGATTTATTCGTACTTTCGTAACATTGTTTTCGTAGATTCGTAATCGGAGCATAATTCATAATTTTATGTAATGTGTATGCTATTATTACATTGTAAGAGACACGGAAAATTACGAATCGAAAAAAAAAGTTACGAATGTACACATTTTTTCGTTCAATCCATTTGAAGCACGTTAAGCAGCGCCATTGTAAGAGACACGGAAAATTACGAATCGCAAAAAAAAAAAAAGTTACGAATGTACGAATTTTTTCGTTCAATCCATTCTAAGCACGTTAAGCAGCGCCATTGTAAGAGACACGGAAAATTACGAATCGGAAAAAATTAAAAAAGTTACGAATGTACGAATTTTTTCGTTCAATCCATTCGAAGCACGTTAAGCAGCGCCATTGTAAGAGACACGGAAAATTACCAATTCAACAAAAACAAAAAGTTATGAATGTACAAATTTTTTCGTTCATTTTGATTTTCGTTGTTCCTGTTTTTGTTTTTCGGATTTTCTTCTTTCGTAGTTCCGTTGTTTCTAATTTGGTTATTTCGGATTTTCGTTGTTTTTCATATTCGTTCGATTAGATAATTCGTTATTCGTTAAAATTTTTTGCGAATCATTCGTTCATTCGTACGATAACGAATGAACGAATATAACGAATTTTAACGGAAAACAAATTAAAACGAAACGAATTGCACATGTCTACTGACGATTTGACTTTGTCTGAAGATATCATATTAAAACCAGTACTTACCAGACCTTATCTATCCTGTGGTCATTGTGACAAACAGGACCCTAAAATAAAGATATTCCTCTGTCAGCTATTTTAAAGTTTTAGTCATGTTAACTCTTTCTCACCCTTCAGTCCCTAAATAGGTTCTGACATTGCAATCTACTGGTTTGCTGAGCCCCAGTATTGGCACTAAATCCACTTACTTAGGCTAGGAAATTAAACCAATCACAGCAGCAATAACCAAAAAGCCAAATCACTGACTATAAAGAAGAATCACAACATACCTAACAGCATCAACTACTCATACTTCAACATGCTCATCCAGCTTGCCACTACTCCAGTGCTACGCATGTGCAAATTTGCAAAATCCAGTCTCCCCATTCACAGCTGTAGCCCTATTTACTGGTTGTTACTGGTGGTGACAGACTATCAGGACTGGGTTTTTCTCCACTTGCTGACAGCCACTGTGGTTAGATGCACTGCAGTGGCGGTAGCTGATACTGTGGCCAGAAGAACTTTGTACATCCTAGGGCAGTCTACCCCCCTTCCCCTCCCCCTGCATTATAGATAGCAGTGGATGGCACAAAGGGGTCTGTTGTCATATACTTGTTACATGGCTACAATCAAAGGGTAGATCATAATTGAAGGGTCTCTGCACCCCCCCCTCCTGGTTAAAGTGTATGTCCTGGCATTACCAATATACCCCTAAACCTCCCTCTTCCACAGTAATCATGTCACGGCATTATTTTCTCCTTCTCTTTGTTCCATTAGCAGGAAAAAGCTTTTATACTTCCTAGGCATTATCACCATGCTTCTAAAATTTCAAGGGCAGCTGCTGAAAGCTCAGTTCCTACTGATGTGGGCACAGCGCCAGAACTACATCTCCCAAGAGCCCTTTCCCTACATACACTGTGTGGGCAGACACTTGAGAGTCAACACAGTAGTACTGTATTGCTGGGGAAGAAATCAGTTCTATTCAATTCATATTGAGGGACAGAGAGGGCTGGGGAATAGGTGGAGTTCTGTAGTCCAACTGACAATGCTGTTTTGGCATTTTAGCACAGCAGAAGCACGGTAAGGTCAGCCCAAATATGTGGTTAGGATTTCACTGGATTTTTGGCTGTTGTATGGACACACTTCGATCTCCAAACCCTTGACTGATTGATCAGCCTTGTGCTACACTGAGGTTAAAGTTGGGCTCCAGATAATGAAAATAGCATAATAATTATAATCTAAATCTATAATCTATAATAATTCCTTACCCCTTAAGTACAAGCCTGTAATTCCCCTTCATTATCAGACATTTTCACAGTTTTCAGCGCTGTGATAGTTAGTCTGACAATTAGAGCTTTTATTTGGTATTATGTAATAACCAATTTTTTTTTATGTAGAAAATAAAAAAATCCAAAAGTTTGGGATTTTTTTTCCCTTTCTATTAAAATAAAGATGCCAGGGTAGCGGTACCCCCATAGGGGCTGCTAGCTGTTGTGGTCCATCCGTCACCCTGCCAAGCCAAGCACACAATCGTCAGACATTCATGAGTCATGAAACAATCCAAGAACTTTGTTTTTTGTTTTATTGGGGGAATTGAACTTGGCTAAGGGTAGGGTAATTATGGGATGCCCAGGTAATTGAAAAGCAGACAATGTAGGGACTGAGAACTATATACATCTCCAGTATATATCACTTCCTCTCTTCCTTTAGCACAAAACTTGCTTGCAGCTTATCTTTCCTGGGACCAGCTAGCACTGAATGCCGGCCTGACACTGGCTTAGCCAGGCCTGAAGCAGATGCCCTTAGCAGGCAGTGACCGTGGGCCCCTTTGTTGTAGCAAAAATAAAGGTAGTTCCAATGCTAACTGTCCCACGTGGCTACTGATCCCAGTACCACCACTTCAGGCCCTGCCTGCCCTCCAGTTGCAGCTGCCTCTCTCCACTCCCTTTGCCACCACAGTCCACTCCACTGGCTCTGCACCCATCCCAGACTACAATCTCCCAGTCCTCTCAGGCATGCCACCCCAGTCCTTCTGACTGTGGGTCACTCATCAGCCCTCCTGGCTGCAACCTGTCATTCCACTCCTGGAGACTTGCGTGGCAGTGCTCTCCTGCTCTCCTCTCCTTGCTCCCGTGCCTCCTGTCCAGGACACTTCCTTGTGTTGTGAGAAGGTCCTGTCCAGACCAGAGCCCAGGCCAAAGGTCAACCCCCCCAGGGGAGCTCCCACCAAGGCCACGACAGCCTTGCACTCCATCTCCAGCTTCCACTCAAACAACTCCTCCCCAGCTGGGCTGACCCTAAGTATTTAAGAATGTATAGTATAGTATTTAAGCCTGCCCCCTGCCAATCCAGGTTGGGAATTGGTCAGGGCTCCTTAGAACACTCCAGGCAGCTCCACCTCTCCTCCGTCCTTTCCAGAAGATTCCAGCATGTTCTAGAAAGAGGTCTTAGTGATGCTTGTCTGTGAGTCACCCAGCTCTGCCTGAGGTACTCCCAACCCAGATCAAAACAAATAAAGGCTTGGCTGCCAGCCAAACCTGAAATTAGACATGTGCACAATAGAAAAATTTGTTTAGTTTCGTTTCTGTTCGTCTCTGTTTATTCATAACGATTCGTAAATTCGTAAGTCATCGGTGTTCATATTAGGACTCGTTCGTATTTTTGTAAGAGTTATTTTTTCGTTGATTCCTTTTTCCGTTTATTCGAAATTCGTATTTTCGTATTTACGTTATATTTCGTATTCGGACGCATTCGTATTTTCGGAAAAGCTATATTTTCGTTGATTTAAAAAGATTCGTATTTCCGTTAATCTAATTTTCGTTGATTCTAAATTCGTATTTTCGTATATTTAGTTACATTCGTACTTTCGTAAGATTGATTTATTCGTACTTTCGTAACATTGTTTTCGTAGATTCGTAATCGGAGCATAATTCATAATTTTATGTAATGTGTATGCTATTTACATGTTTAAGAAACAAAGAATTTCTCTCTCTCAAGTCAGAAGTTAACTCAAAAATCCACCAAAACAGTGCCTCCGACCCAACCACGTTGACGAATAGCGACACTCTACGAATAATAACGAATTATCCGAAAACGTATTAAGGTTACATAACAAAAGTCTATTGTGTACTAGACATGTGCGATTAGTTTCGTACGAATCAGAAATTATATCAAATTATTCGAATCCAATTACCAAATATCGAATTTCAACTAATACAAAAGAAATTATTATAGCGGATATAACGAATGATTGGAAATTCGGCTCCAAATTATTCAAATCCAACTACCAAATATCGAATTTCAAATTTTCAACTAATACGAAAGAAATTATTATAGCGGATATAACGAATGATTCAAATTTCGGCTCCAAATTATTCGAATCCAACTACCAAATAATATCGAATTTCAACTTATACAAACGAAATTAAGGAGACACAGTTTACTGATTGTAAGGATCATCACTCTTCCCCTGGCAACGTGGAAGAGGTGCAAACAGGCTTTCCTGATGTAGACAAGCCCACCTTCTCCACCAGGTGGACCAGGTGGTAACTGACAGTTTTCGGTTGGTGGAGGCTAATTCTGGCGGCGATGGAAGGACTCTTGTCGGAAGATGGCTGGCCACTTCCATCGGAGTGCGAGGGACAGCCACCTCCTCAGGGTGGAACAGAGGAAGGCAGGCCTTCCAGAACACTGCCTAAAACAGGATGTGGGGACTAGGTGGAATTCAACCCTAGCAATGCTGGAACGCATCCTTGAGCAGCAAAAGGCTCTCCATGCCATGGCCTGTGATCATAACATTGGCATAGATAGACCTTTAGGCAGGGAGGACTGGGCCATAATTGGGCAGATTGTGGCAGTCCTCAAACCTTTCTTCTCTGTCACAGAACACCTAAGCCGCGAGGATG